>JAUBOD010000375.1:1516777-1584883 GCA_032353885.1 Nothura maculosa
GGGAAGGGAAGGGAAGGGAAGGGAAGGGAAGGGAAGGGAAGGGAAGGGAAGGGAAGGGAAGGGAAGGGAAGGGAAAAAAAGAAGAAGAAAGAAGAGAAGAATTATCATGCTTGGGGGCTGTGAGGAACAGGTTGGTTCCACAGTGTGCAAATGAGATGTGGGTAAATGCGCTTCCTCCCTGCCTGTGTTTGGTGTCGTCACAGCTTCTTCCTGCTTCCCCACACGGCACATTGCCTGTAAAGAGCAATCAGGAAGAGTCAGGGAGAAGTTGAGAGGGAACTTTGTTACAAGAACTGCAAAGATTCCTTGATTGCAGACAGGGAAGCAATGGAAGCAGGGATAGAGGAAGAGAGAGCAACAGCCCTTATATCCTATTCCACTGACAGAAATAGAGAAGCAGAACACTAATAGCATAAAGGCAGGCATACAGGTCTACCTCCCAATGAAACTGAACCCTAAAAATATTTAAAGGTATTTAGAGGAAGCTTGAAAGAGTCCTTAGTGTGAGAAAAAGAGCTCGATAATAAAACAGTAGGCACAGTGCAGCGAGGAAAAAAAATCGAAGTGGCTTCAAGAAAACACAGATTTTTTCATTTAATTTTTTTTCATCAATAATCATTTTTATTGCAATGAATGCTTTCAAGTAAATTTTATCCTGTGAGCTCCAGCAGGCTCTGATGTCCTAGCTCAATATTGCAGTACTGCTTGATCTTTGCGTTGGATATTCCTGAACAGGTTCACACTCACCATTAAATTCCCTTTTTTGAAAATTCCTTGTAAGATATACATAATCTGCTTCCCTGAAAAACTCAATAGTTCAAGAGTGCCATCTTGAGGTTAACTATATTTAAGGACTATCATTTTGATAGAACTACTTATATTTGTGGAATTATTAGTCATCAAACATGTAAAGTATCCTTTGAAAAAGGCATGAATAGGAATGTGTACAGAAGGACTGTTTGCCTGTGCTGTGTACTATGTGGACTTAATGCATCTAGCTAACAAGAATGTCATTCCCAGCTAAAATTTTCAAAAAGTAATAGAGTGCTATTCTTTGGAATATTTTACTTGAAATGACTTAGGAAATACTGTGTGTAGTAGGAATAGATGAATTCTTACAATTTTTAGAAATACTTCTTTTTTTGTCTAGGATGCAATGCCTGTATTTTTAATTTAACTTCTGTGTTTTTAATTAATTTAAAGGTAATGTTGGAGACAGAATAAAACAATAGTTTTCAAAGCATTTAAAATCTTTGTGGGCAATCCATTGCTTTAGATATTGCCATGAGTTACAATAAAGAAGAGATTTTGATGATTTGAGGTACAAGTTAAGGAGATATTATGAAATCATTTTGCTTCTACAACATTGTCAAGACATTATATTTTTTAACGCTGCAGGACAGTGAAGGAGTAGATTGTAATGTTTTGTCATATATAGCTTGAGAGTTTGCCACTGAAAATGAAATGTTGATCTTCCTGTTGCAACTGCCAGTTAGCTTTCGGTTTGGGAAAAGAGTTTATGACAACATCTCACCAATATGAATTAAAGAACAAGATATCATAGGAAAGCAGAGACCTTCAAAAATGCATATTGTTGGCACGATTCATATCTCTTTGTGATGTTTCTTATTTTACAGCGCAGCAGAAAAGTCTTCTGAAACCTTTGCTCCTGACATGTATCTCCCAGTTATCACCACAATTGTACATGTCCATTTCATTCTTTTTACAAGAAATTTAAGTTCTATTAGATCGGAATTTGTAGTACTGTGAATTTGATGGAAGTCTAGGTGAAAAGTAATCACATATCTGCAGCTACCTAGCAGGGAATCTAAAAGAAAATGGTCTGTTTGTTTTCAAGTAGAGCAGCAGCCTGCAGCAGAAGGTATTCTTACACTGAGCAATTCTAGTAAAGCAACAATGACAGAGCTCACAAAAGGTAACTTGTATCATCCATGTCACTATGCCAGTGACTGAATCAAATTCAGATCTGGAGGAAGGGCTGGGTAGGAAATGAGTTTCCCTTATACAGGAGAGAAAAACATGAATTTGAATTGTTTGTGAATGAGTCAGACTTTTATTTTGGATCACTCCGTAGGCAAGGGTTGCCTAGAGTCAAGCAGAACTTTGCTCTTGGAAAGGCCACATGTTGTCTGGTCTTTTGGAAGGAAAAAGGGGCAAAAATAGCTCGAAAGAACTTAAAACTTTTCTTTGACTTTAAGACTTTGTCTTTCAATTCTAGAGGTGGTCAATTAATTTAAAGTTTGCTACTTTAGCTTTTATTTCAATTGTCATTTCTAATGACAATACGGAAAACAATTTAAAGATTCAGGAAGGTTTATACAAGAATTCTTCCCAGTCTCCTCAGCTAGAATAGGGTTTTTAATGCAGAAATCAAAGATGACTCAGCTGAACATGACATTTGCTCTCACCAAAAGGGGTGAAATTTGTGTATTACTCTGGAAAAAAAGCTTATTCTATATTTTGACCTCGTATAGTAATAGCTTTTAAAATTTTTCACAAAATTAATTAACACTAACACTAACATTTGGAAAATGAAAAACACTAACTAATGGTTAGTGTTTTCCATTTTCCAAATATTTTCCAAGTATTTGATTTAGAGATTCTGCTATGTATTTTAACAAATCTTACATGGTTTGTTAACTAATGACATCATTGTTTTTTTCAGTCTTATAAATGCTAGTGATATATTTCTCATACCCGGCCTGTTATTCTATTGTCATTTTCTGTATTTTTATCAGATATCTCAGGTATTTGACATTTACATTTATGTCTTTCTACAAATTTCATTGATTATTATACTTCAAAGGTAATTGTTGCTACCCTGTAAATTCTCCATTTAAAAATTAAAACTTCTTTCTGCCAATGTTCATAAACTTCAGTAAGTGAAGAAACAAGTGATAAAAAATCAGGAAATAATTTGCATTACAATTGCCTCAGAAATAATGAAAACAGAGCAATACAGTTTTACACTAAGTAGAAAATTACTGGCATGGATAAAAAGGAATAAAAAGGAGAAAAAAAGGGTGAAGGGACTGTGAGGAATTCCGATGGGAGTTTTAACAGTCGTTAATTGGTGTGAAATCCAAAGCTTCCCAGCACATTGCTGATCAGTATTTGAAAAAATTTAAGCAGGTTAACGCAGCTGGGAGTAAAATAGTTCTGCAATGCCACTGGGGTGAGTGTCTCCCTTGCTGATGAACCTGTGAATCCTGCACGCGTGGCAGCTTTGCAGTGGTGTCCCACTCCTTATCAAAAGATCTTCTCCAGTTTGATGCTCTCCTGGGAAGAGAGCTCTCCTCAGCCACAGGTCGGCGGCAGCATTTCATCACTTGGGTTGTTTGTGGCACCTACTGCGTGCACAGCACAAAGTATTCGGGGAGCAAACGCTGGCCAAGAATTAACTCGGGACACTGAGCAAGATGGCTTTCCCAGCTTACTTCAGTAACAAAGCCAAACCAAATGCATCAGGAGAAAATAATTTTATTGGAAGGAAAAGAGGAGTGGTTCATCTACCCTGAGTGAAGCCATCACTGTAAAAATTTGGAATGGCAAATACAGGAATGTTCCCTGAATATGGTTACGTGCTAAGAAAAGCATTAGCATTTCCATAAGGTATTTTTTCAAGGAACACACAAATTGTTTTTTAATTTCATCATGTAAAGAACTATTTCCAGGAATATTTATATAGCACCACTTGCTTGAAAGCAACATTTGAAGCTCACACAGTGAAAGCAAGGCTTAGAAATTAGCAAGAAATAGAAAAAGAAGCTACTGCCTAAAAACACTCCATGCATGTACTGAGAAATATATGCTTAATGTACAACTGTCACCAGTGAATATCAGCTGCATATTCTGACTCATGTACAGTTTGGTAGCAAGGTCATACACACATTTATTTGCATTAAGCATAGAAATCTTAAAGTAGTAACTGAAACAAGCTAATAAATAAGAAGAGGGATAGTTTTGAATGAGTAATTAAAATAATAAAGCCATACAGAACTTTTGTACAGGCTTTGTACCTTCATCTGCATTTTAATCCAATTGCAAAGCAAGATGTCAAGGTTGTCTGCCAACAAACTGAAGCCCAGAGCTAAATAAAGCTTACCATGAGTGTAAGAAAGGGGATCTAATAGACCTCATAAACAAATGAGTGTGAATACGATTAAAAGGAGTGTGCATGTGTGTCTGTGTATGTACACATGTTGGTGTGAAAAATTTAGCCATGGTACATACAAATTTGTAGACCATATTGCAACTAGAAGGATGATTCCTCTAGAATCATATATATCATATATTTATACACAAAAATGATCTTGCAAGGGTGTGCAGGATGTGAATTCTTCATGGTGTGAGATACATGATGAGAGTGATCTTCACCTAAATCAATCATCAGTCAAGTCAGCACTTCCCACAAGATAAAGCCAGTGATATCAGTTCAACCCAAACTAAAGTAAAAACCCTATTTGTAAAGCTGCCAATATAAACAGAACAATTTAATACTAAATGCTTGGTTCTGAGTGCAATATCACCTACCTTGAAGGGAACCAGGATTTCTATGTAGAAACAATAGTGCTAAAATTATCTAACCACATCTTTCATAGCAAGGCTGATGCCTTCAAAGTGAGCTCTTTGCACACAAAAAAAAAGCTACTGCTGACATGTTTGACATGCCATGGACTGGGGCAGAGAAGTGAAAAAAATATGTAGAAAGTTATGAAAACCCTTATTTTTGAACTTACTGCAGAATAATATGTTAAGATTGCCTGCTAAATAGCAGAAGTCCAAGTGGGAGCAATGCTAGAACCAAGATGTCTAGCAGATGACTGCTATTCCTAAAATAGAGCTATATACACTTACTCTAGGAACTTCAGGAAAGAGTTCCTAAACTCTTTCTCCATTACTGCTAACATTAGTGGTGCTAAGAGTAATTGCAGGAAAATAATGCAAAAGGGAAAAAAAACAGCTGCAAACATGGGCACAGCCTCAAGCCATCAAAGCTACTGGTAAGCATTATTTTTCTCAGGAGACATATGCCCTGTCTCCCAAGAAACCAAGTCTGGGTACACCCTCTTCTTCCCTTTCATGTAACATGTCAATACTTATTTATTATTGTATTTTCTTATTGTATAGTCAGAATGCACATCAGCTCCTGATTACAGCTTTTTTTTTTAAAGTCATTGAAAACACAAGTTTCAATTTTTGCCTCGTTTTGGATTTATGATTAAGATACATCCTCTCTGATATGGCTCATATGCTGTCACTTTTGAACAGAAGACAACTAGGGAACTTCCAAGTTTGAAATTAATTACAGGAATAAAGCCTTCTTTGCATATTTTCTAATTATCCCTTTCTTTGTTAATGCCAAATAATGCCTTTAGCATCTTCCTGGAAAAAGTCTCATTGACCCTGCTCTGTGATTATGATGCTTTTATCTCCCATCTGTGCTGTGAAAACCACAGGCTTTCCATTTCAAATGCAAAAATCTCCAGAACTAAAACCATTGGTACAAACAATAAAAAGCTTAAAAATACAGACAGGTATATGAAGTAAACTATACACAAAGCAGCCTTACCCATCCTGGAGTGGAGGAGAGAAAAAAAAAAAAAACAGATGACCTATTTTTTATGCTGTGATCCCTATGAGTAAGGTTCATGAGCCCCTAAGATCTGCAAGTCATAGACTGATGCAGTCACAGGTGGAGGGGGGTCTCATTGGGCTAGGTCTGGAGAGAAAAAAATTGCCCCAAGAAGCAGATCAAAGAGGATGAAGCCTGAGGTACAGAACTTGAGGTCCTTTGATGGATGATTTCCTTCTGAGGGGGACTGATCTACAGGAAAAGCCATGTTTGGGCCATATTTGGTTTAGATATTTCCATCTAAAATGTGTCCAGCTCTGGGAACAACACAGAGATTGCACAGGGGTGGAGGGACAGCTGAGATGGAGCAAAGTGTGTCCTCATGGAGCAAGAGATGCTCGGGTGCCTTGCTCATGCTACAAAATTCACAGAAAAGTGCAGGCATGTAATTTTTGCCACAAGGACCACATGTCAGACCTTGTTCTTTCTCTCTTTCTTCTTCTTTTTTTTCTTTTTCCTTTTCTTTCTTCAGCTTTGGCTCCGCATCTTGCTCTTCCTGTAGTTTGTTCTTATGTTCCCTTGAGTCATGCTCTGGTGCTACGAGCTGTTTGCAGGGAAGTTGGCAAAGGATTCCTTTTGGGCTCCCAGTGGAATTTAACCATTGCAAATCAAAATGCACATGAAGACTGTTGAGGGTGCATGACATTTACATGGGTGAATGACCTTGACACCTGGAGATTCATTTGCAAGCCTGAAGAGTGTGGATTTGTTGTTTAAGGGAAAGATGAAATGGTGCACTGAGGATTAGATTAAAAATACACTTGCGGGAACAGTAGCTCCCTCAGCCTCCCTTAAAAAGTATGCAGTATCTTTTGCTTCTCTGACTGTTTTTTTCTTCACTCCAATAGACACTGAGGCTTTTCCATCGGAAATACTTGCAAGGAGTCATTAAGGATATATGGCTAACTGCATTGGGGTTCCCACTTGACATATTAACCTATCATCAGCTCAAAACCAGCTTCAAAACAATCACAGCACAGTAGCACCAGCAAGTGTCTAATAAAACAATCAGAGCAAGTTCATCGAATCTGAAGATACTACATGAACCAGAAAAAGGGGAAAAAAAGAAGAAGAAAAAAAATAATCTACCTCCCATGTTTTACAAGGTTACTTAAGGAAAAATTCCTTCTTTGGGCAATTTCTTGTAGGTCTTTGGATGTTTCTTGGGATTTTTTCAAAGAAGATCATAAGAAAACAACCAGAAAATGAGTACATTCCTTGTAATACTTAAGCTGCACAACACTGAGGCCCCAATCCAGGCCTGATTCACTTCAAAATTAGATTGGCTTGCGCTCTTCATTTTGTTTACTCTCTCATCTGCCCAAGGGAATACACTTAGCGTGTGAAGTGAAGCACGTGCCCTTGCAAGATGGGGTTTTATGTCATTAAAAGAAGAAAAAAAGCAACACTGCAAATGAAGAAATGTCTCATTAGAATTACTTTTATCACCTCCTAAATGCCAGTTGAGATGTTTTTAAAATATGTATACCTGCAAGTTGCCTGTTATATAATTTAGCACTGTTGGGTGTGTCTGAAGCCTATTAAAGAGATGCCTGAAGAGCATACAAGTAAAGGGAGTAGAGGAAAGAAAGAGATGGAGGCTATCTGGGAACAGCACCTATGTACAACAGCTCAGAGAATGATGGATTTAATCTCTGTCCTGACACAGTTTTCCACCATGATGCTCTTATTTACGAGAAAGCTCCACTGCTGTAACAGTTCAGGATCAAACACCAGTCTCCACCCTTAAAAAATTTCTTTTAAAGTTAGTCTTAATAAAAAGAGCTCTAGATGCAATTTCAGTTCTTGAAATTACAGCAGATTTTTGTTGGTTATATTTTGTTCATATTTCCATGCTTCCTAATCCACATTTTGCTATATGCAATAGGTTATGGCTAGCTTCTTTTGCCCGAGTGAAATCTTGCCTTTTCAGATTAGGAAAGAAGAAAATGCAATGCTTGTTGAAAACCCCGGCTGGGAATTCCCTGTGCTTATGCCTCTTTGCTTTGCTCCTTCTTGAAACTTGGAGGCACAAACTCTTGCTTTTGAAATGAGGATAATTTGTATATTGTAGCTTGAGAATGGAAAGACTCTTTCTCAACTGCTGGAGGCAAAGATGGCCAAAGAAGACAGCAAAAATGACATCCTTGCTTTGCTCAGGAGCTGCTAGTTGGCTTGGTCTCTGAGAAGCCATCAAGACTATCCAAGCTAGTAGAAAAAAAATATTTTAGTTACCACAAAGGGGAAAATTACAAAACATTTCTGAAGATCAGTAGCTATCCTGTGAATTTGCTCTCTGCAGAGTTCAATAAGCATCCAACAGCTGAAACAGCCTCTGAAAGTTTTCACTCAGTTTCTGGCTGCCTCCTCTCACCAGCAATCCTCCTGACAGAGGTTAAATAAGGACAAGCCTTTAAAACTGTAGTATTTTAAAACAAGTTACCTTATTTTTTGCTGATTTGGCATCTATTTCCATGGAAACAGAAGCAAGAACTTGAAGCCAGCAGCTGAAGTTGGCTACACCACCGCTCTTGGCTTGTTCTACTTCCATTTCCATGGAAACTGATGTAAGATCAGTGCAAACAAGTAAAAGTGGCTTTTTTCTTTTTTTATTTAACCCTTCCTTAGTTTTCCGCTTCTACTTTCATTTGGTGCCACAGCCACAAAGTCGCTGCATATGAACATGGCAAGAACCCACATGCGTTCATGACTCTGTGCATACGTGCGCCTGTATGCCCATGTGTGTGAGTGCCTTCCATTTTCTAAGATGAACCTGCAAAATATTTATTGCTTAGCTGGTCTCCTTCAGACTGAGTTCTGTAAGGTGCTGAGCTCCTTGGCCATCCCATCAGCCACCATCAGAGGCTCAGCAAGGCTCAGCTCTGCTACCCATGCTAACTCCCAAGGTAAGCATGAAGGTTCATGAATCCTGCTTATGTTTTACAGGCAAAATGGCAAGAGAGAAAGCAAAAGCAGCCGTTGCAAACTCAGCAGTGGAAGGAAGATAACACAATGCAAGGGAGGTTGAGGGTTTCCCCCTGGGGAGGGTTAAGGCAAATTTATGAGCAAGCTGACCACAAAGCAAAGCAGCCTGATGAGAAGAAATGGTGCCTGGTTATTACTGTTTGCTTTCTAAGAGTTTTCTACAATATTTTCAACTAGAAGTCTCGCATGGGCCCCATTTTGGCTATAAAATCAAGAATGCTCAGATAATAACACACTATTTTTTATTCTTTTTCCTAACATACAAAGGTATAGGATGTGCCAGATAACATACTGGAATGTGCTGGAGAGTTTTTACAGGCTATAGACCAATACTCATGGAACCATAGGAAGAGAAGTGAATTACATCAGCTGATGCCAAACAGTAGCCTACTGAAAAAGACCACTGCTGGATATGGCCACATATTCTGCCTGCTACAGTCTATAAGAAATCTGCACTGTGGAAAGAAAAATTGTTATTTGTACTTGTACCATTTTTGCCTCTTTCTCTATAAGAGAAAAATGAGTCTAGCATGTTTATCATGACATATGAGGACAACTGGATACTGTGACATTACAGCTGGCAGCAGAAACAATAAAGCAACCTAGGAGGAAGAAATAAATTCCTAGTAATAAAAGTTGTCATTACTTGCCTTTAAAATCAAAATGAAATCATTTGGTCAGGATGGACTCCCCTTGAAGCCCAAGCTGGGAACTTGCCAGCAGATCCCATACCAATCTTCTCCATCAACAGCAATCCTTGAAACATCCAACATGTTGTCCACAAACTTTCCTTTGTCCTTCGCTGTGGAGGATAAGTGATAATTTCTTTACTTGCTGGAGGGGATATAGCATCAGAGAGAGGGGCTCAGCCTCCAAGTGGGGAGTGACCCCTACCCTGCATGCTCCCTGCAGCAGCATGGGCACTGTGCAGGTCAAAGCTCCTGGAAGAGAAGTCAGCTCCCATTCCTTTGGTGGTTGGCAAGTTTCGGTGTCCATGAAGATGAGCTTTTACTCTCCCTGCATTGCTCTTCCCTGTGGCAGCTCCAGAAGACTTCAAAGCCTGGGATGTAAGGGTTTTTTCTCATCAAAGGGTCAGACTTGAGCACTGCAGGTGAGATTCCATCAGGTGAGCGTGCTCCCTGAGCTATCCACTTTTACTCTGAATTCATGACTGACCCTCCTCTAAGATTAAGGCAAGTTAAGGGAATCAATTCACTTGCCCTGCTTCATTTATAGGGAGGTTTGTGCTTATTGTAAAAAATCTGAATCTAAATATGAAAGTCCAAATTTAGTAAAGCATAGTCACAAACCCAAGTCCTTCATAAGCCCAGATTAATATGATTTATTTACATGCTTAGCTGCTCTGCATTGTAGGGCCTCTAGCATCAATGCTCACAAGCAGGAAATGCTACCAGACTGTAATGCTGCTTGGGTGTAGGAGACTTTGCAGGGTATGGGGTCGCCTTGATGTGATTGCTCTTATAAAATGCAAGGAAGAGGCTGGTGGGAGAAAATGGCTAAAGAGAAGGGAGCTGGCCTAGGTGACGTATGGTTATTAACACATTAAAATAACAGATGCATAGAAAGAAGAGATTGAAAGACAGAGTTTTAAGAGACAGATGAATCATATGGAAAAAAAAAGAATGCATTTCATGTCCTACTTTATAGATCTATTCGATTAATACAATTCTAAATTAGGCCAGATTTTAAGCATCTATTTATGTTTGCACCAGACACATCAGCACCAGATCTGTATCAGTTCTAATCCAACATGAATAGGCAAGGATGGTTAAGGAACCTGGAAAAAAGTTAGGGCAATACAGGTACCTGCAATGTCATTTGCATGATAATAAGAGGATAAGACTGTATCCTCTGACACTCTTAAGCAGCATTGTATATATGCCTAGAGTTCACCTGTAGTGTCAAAATTTGCATTTGAATTCCCTTGTCCTAACACTGGGTGTTAGTCAAAACCATTCTCAAGGACAGTCAATGTAGTCTTCACATCTCTCTCACAACCTGCTTCACCTCTCCTTTTGTCCAGACTGCCAGTGATGAAAATTATAGATTAATGTGCTTGCGTGTGAAAAAAAATTTAGAGATTGCAACTCTGGCAGACAGAAACCAAACAGGGTGGAACAATTAGGATATAGAAGTAAATATGTGGTTTGAAAAAGCTCAGTGCTCTGTGACAGGATGAAGCTAAATGTTTTAAATGTTTCTTATATTTATTAGGTAATTAATTTAGAAGGTATCCTTTCATATTCATAGTTCAAATGTTGTTCATTTCAGTCTCTGAAACCAAGCTGCTCTTTCAGTAGTTCCAGTTCGTTAGCCAGCCCACTTGCAGAGTGTCTCTCTGCCATGCCAGTTTATTTTAGATGAACTTGTTTTGTAATGCTACTGCTTTACAGATTAATCTGACACAAAAAAAAATCTGAAAGCAAAATTCAAAAAAAAAAGCATTGTTTAAATTTCATTGAACTGCCGAAACACAAAATTTATGCTATATATCCAAGAAAAATATTATGAGCATAGATCTTTCTCTTCTGGGTCATTGAATGACATGAAAATGCTTCTTGCTTTCTCTTGAGGATGGATCTTATTTATTTATTTTCCCCAGGAGGGAGCCATTGTTTCTTTGCTGCAGTGTTGTCGAGGGAAGTTGACATGCAGGCCCTGTCGCTTCCATTGCTGCCGCATCAGCTCGAGGTTTTGATCCCAGATAAGTCGCTACCTGCTTGCACACATGGTCCAGGAGCGTCCCTGTGGTGGAGCGGCTCCCAGGCACTCACTGGAGCAGCTGCCCGATGTCCTGCCAATTTTCTTTTCACTATCATTTTCCCTTCGGCTCAAGATCCCTGTATCTCATTTTCTGCCTCTAAGGACACCGAGGTACCAAAATCTGGGATCCTGTTCCGCCCTTTTAGCTGCTTGGCAGGATCTCCTCTAAATGTCGTAAGTAGCTGATAGCACTCGGTGGCCTTCTGTACTGACATTTCAGCCTCTCACAAAATAAAACTGGCCTTATCCGTTGGCCACAGTGCCTGAAGCTTATTTAGCTGCCCATTTCTTCCAGCTGCCTCCCAGTGTTCAGAGACAGAGGTTTCCAAACAACAGGTTTCCCCTTCTGCAGAAGAAGAATGAAGTCAGGAAGTACTGGGAAAGAAAAGAACACTGTAGATACAGACCAGCAATGATTTTCTTAGATTATTAATAGATTCGCATGTTCCTACTACCTTTAGGAATTACATCTGGGATTGTCAAACAATAGGAACTATTTCCTGGTGAGAAAAAGTGACAGATTTTGCTTGTGCTTTGACATTTTTGCTGATTCAAAATGTAGGAAAGTCCACACGCACACAACTTCAAGTCTTCTCATAGTGAACTGAAGTGAAAACACGCTCTATCAGTTCGACTGTGGTGTCTAACGCCACCCACACCTCAGTGGGCTCCTTTTTCATTTCTTTTTTTCCCTTTTTTTATGGTCTTTATTTGTAGTCTGGGCAGTCCTTGTTTCTTCTCTGCTCCCTTTCATCTTTTAGCAGAAGAAAAGGGGAAAAAAGAGGGGTGGTAGCAGAATATATGACAGAAGTTGTCCATTTCAGCTCCGATGGGAAGAAAAATCTGTTTCAGATCACTTCAAAACAGATGTTTCTTTCATAATCATGCAATTAGGAGGAAAAAAACAGGAAAAAAAAGGAAGTGATCACATCTCTCCAAATACTATGAGTTTTGTAGCTTTCAAAGCCATTTTTTTCTCATTTTATGAGAATACAAAATGTGTCAAGTTGCCTCAGCTATTAATCCACACATCCAGCCTGCATGAGGATTGAACTGACAAGCAGCTCAGCATCAGGTCTCTATGAGTGACTTGGCAATTGCTTAATGATTATTTTGGAGGTGACTAAACAGAAAAACAACTAACAGCAAAGCCACTGGGAATAACCACACCGTCCCACACCCTGCACTGACTTCCCCACTGTCCCAGGAAGGAAAAGTCTTTCCTTCCTATGCATAGCAACAATCCCACGATCCACCGGACAATATTCTGTAGCTCAGCAACCCTGCACTTGCTGACAGGGCTCTTCTGCAGTTGCAAACCCTGGCCATGATTAAAATAAAACCATAAGGTGATATGACATCAGAAACCTGCCGTTTAGGTAGCGTAACCCCAGCAGCAAGGTCCTGCTAAAGATAGGCAGGTTATTAATAGCGAGGATCCCATTGGGACCATCAGGTGCTCTGGGTCTGCTCAGCCTGCTGCAAGTGATGAAGTATTTACTGTCGGTTCCCCAGCAGAGATAGGCAAATTAAAAAGTTTTCAGGCTCTGAAAAGCTCCCGCCAGCTTCCCAGCAAGGCCAGAATCACTCGATGTGGGGACAAGGGGGCAACAAAGTGCCCTGTGAACTGGTCAGCAATGCCAACATGCTGCAGAGGGGCTCATGGAGCATGAAACTCCCTGGGGCAGACAGAGTCTCACAGGCAAAGGTGGACAAGGGACTGAGGCAGAGAGAAGCAGTGGTTAACATCTGGACTGTGTTATTAGTGGACATAATACACCCATAATAAAACCATAATTACCATCTGAGGGAAGTTTAAATCATTTGACCCTACATATAATTGGGAAAATCTGACCACTCTTAGATACATCTCCGTCTATAAACCATTGTGAGCCACAGGAAGACATAGCTCCTGCTGCTTTGTGTGGTCTGGAGGAAGTCTCATCATTATGAAATGGGAGGCTAGGCCTACTACGTGGTTTTTCTGCCCATTGCTTGCCCTTGAAAACACAGCTCATGCCTCTGTGATCAGGATCACCATGATGCACCAGTTGTTGCACACTGGTGGCTACACCATAACACAGCCCTGTCACATGCTGTGACATGAACTCTATTTCAGAGAGAAGAAAGGGTGAAATGCACTAGTGGGAGTCCAGGAGTTCAAAATGCCACCTCTTTGCTGCTGACACACACAGGTGGGAATGCACGCTCTGCCAAAACCAGGCTGCAGCCGTCGATGCTCAAAGCTGCCTCAGAGCAGTGAGTGTTCTCATCAAGGAGGCTGGGCATGTTTCTGCACCCCTTATCACCCTAAGCATAAAGGGAGGACAGGGTCAGGACAGTGGGTCTAAATCCTTTTACCTTTGTCTGAAGGAACCATCTTGAAAGCTTTTCTGACCTTTGCTCCTTGGTTGGACTTTGATATTACAGCCCATGCATTTTGGTCTGTAGACCAAATTTGTTCTAACTTCCTATAAACTAATTTTGGCATCAAGTTTTCTGAAAGGTGAAGAAAACAGAAAAATGCACATATGACAATGCACATGTTACCTGCTGAACCACCTCCTTAAAAGAGAGACTTCTTTCCAAAAGGCAGCCCTTTCTGTATACTTGCAAACTATACAGAAAGCTGCAGTTTTCCAACTGCCATTTTATGCTAGCTCAGAGGCATGTGCACTAATTTTAAGTGTTGCTTTCAGTGCCATTCAGTGTCAACTCGACAAATCTGAGTTTTTGTTGCGCACAGACTGAGGGAACAAGAGGGCTCAGACCCTAGAGCAAAGTGCAAAGGCCCATGACAAGCTCCTAGTGTGGGTATGATGGACCTGTTCTCGCTCTTTGAATAAAAAGTTTATTTTATAACACTTCAAGGTGACATAACTGTGATCCTTTGTAGGAAAACATAATTATGCATTCTGCTCCTTAGGAGAGAAAAATATTGCTTTACATATTCCTAAATTAAGCAAAATTGCAAGAATATCATGGCCATCAATGCATTGTTAATAGAATAGAAATCTTGCTTTCCATGCACCAGCTTTTTATGCAGAGGCATTAGAGTCACTTGCGTTTACCGTGGGAAAGGCCCAGTTAATTGCCTGAGAGCATTAAGCCCTCTCCTTTTCCACAGCTCACTGTGGGGCAGTGTAGTCTGAGGTGAAAGAGCAGAGCTGAAAGTCAGGAGTCGGGATCTCTGGTCTTAAAATTATAACAGAAAATTGAAGGCTGAAGGCAGGCAATTAAAATATTAAAGTAACCCAAGGATATGCATTTTCTGTATTATATACTGAAGATAAAGAGAGATTACTGGTATTTAATTTTGGTAACATTAGGGGAAAAGCTGATTAGGGTACAATGTTGCCACTACAAGTGATGTAGAAGTACCAGTGATGAAGAGAGACAGGAAACTGTGGAAAGGGCTGACTTCTATACAGGGAAGAGGAGCGAGACCCTAACAATAGGAAAGTCCAGAGAACGGAATAAACTGCTGAATGTGGCAGGTGGTGAATGCCCATGAGCAGCTTTTGTGTGTCTCCTTTCATCAGAGGATTTCAAAGAGCTTTATGTTGCCGCATACGGCCAATGTGACCATGGTGCAAGGCCAAGCTGTGCACTGAAGGTGCTTGCTTGGTACCACTTCAGCACATAGCACTCCTGGGGTCGTACATCCCTCTGGTCTCAGAGCAGGGCTAATTTGTCATTAGCTCCATTTTACACCTCGGGACATGCAGGGAGATAGAGAGACTTTCCATGGTGGTGGAGCCAAGGAGAGACTCCCAGGTCTCCTGTGTGCCACTACCCATCAATGCACATTTGTGTCACCTTGTGCTCTAAGGCCGCAGAGTGATCACAGAGCCTGGCTGTCCAGGCCCAGAAGAAACCTTCTCTTCATGGCTTATCCATGACACCAAGACGGGATGTGCTCCGCTGCTCACTTGTTCCATTAGTCCTATAACCACAGCAGTCCGGGCTGAGTATCACACACAGCGGGAGGTAGTAAAGGACTGGAATGATGCACAGTCTTTTTCCTTCTAAAATATATCAGGAAATGGATTGCCCGCATGAGGATTAAGTGACTGAGCAGGGGGAGACGAGAAGTTTCTGGAGCCTCAGCTCCATTGTGAGCTGTTGACGAAGATCCTCCTGTTCTATTCCAAATACAAGCTCTGGGGATGGGAGGAGAGCTAAAGTGAGTGCAGCTGCAGCTACGGGCCGCATCGCTGGTGTTTGGGGATAGGTACAAGCAAGAGCGTCTGTTTAAGGTCTCCTCTCCCAAGTCAGGAGCAGATGTTTGCAGCAGTCTGTCCCAGCCCACTACCCTGCCACCTCTGTGCTCCAGGAGAGCCACGGTCCTGCTTCCAGGGCCTGGGCCATAACGGATATCCAGCAGTTTCCGTAGCTTTCAAGTGTTTGGTCTAATGTGCACAGCTTTTGGGTGTGATCACAATAGTTTATATGTGTATTTGAAACTGCTGGCAAGCTCCCAGATTAGCCCCCTATCCCTTTTCCTTGTCCCCTTCTAACACCAGGAAAAGGTATTCAAAAGCTCACAAGTCTCACTGAAAAGTCCTATTTTTCAAGAGCAACTTGGAAGCTGGGAGGTTACATCAGCTTGGTGCTTTGGAGAGCTTCAGGCTATCCTACTTTCCACAGCATGAAACTCCAGGGCCCAATCACTTTTAAATAACACTCTTTTCAAAAAACAAAGGAATGATGCTATGATCAGCGATGATTCCACCTGACAGTCTTTCCAGTGCTTGTGAGAGAAGGCGAAACTGAGCCAAAAAAGCACCCCAGAAGTCAAGCCACGTGTCTTTGTGTATCTCCAGGAATAAAGCAATTTTTCTTGGCCTCTGGTAAACCGCGCGCTTCGGCCACGCTGTTTCTCCACCCGGATTGCCTCAGTGTCCTGCCCGTGCCCTTCGCTGCAGCGGCAGGATATCCTTCATTTGTCTGCACAAAGTGCAGATGAGCACCTCTTCTTGTTGTTTCCCAAGTCTGCCGACGGGAGGGTCAGCAGGGGCCGAAGCAGCTGCACCAAGTAAAGGAAGGGTAGCCATGGCAACCCAAGTTATCTGCATCCTCCATGTATTTCCTTCTCCCCACCCCACATCATATCTTTCCCACTCAAACCTCAAGCCCATAGAACCAGTGACCAGCTGGCAGGATGGGGACTGCGGCTGGGTCTCGCTGCGTTTCGGGGCTCCTCGCTGCAGGCTGAGACCATCAGACGGTACCAAAAGTGCAGCGAGAGGCGACTTCCAAAGGGAAGGACTCCCAGAGACTGTAGATGGGGCGCTGGATATGCCGCCCTTGCTCCAGAGCTGCAGACTCATTGATGCTGCTCCTGGTTTTGGCTGCGAGCTGTAGTCCTTCCTTGGAAGCAACAGCTTCTCCGCCTGTGCCCCACATCAAACCCAGCTACAGTTTTGGCCGGACTTTCCTGGGACTTGATAAATGCAACGCCTGCATTGGGACGTCCATTTGCAAGAAGTTCTTTAAAGAAGAAATAAGGTCAGAAACTCAGCACAGTTATTTTTAAAAGCATTCTGCATAGTAGCTTGAAACTTGCCTGTTAATATTTTCACGTACTTTAATGAAAGCAATGCAAAGATTAACTTATCAGGCTTCCCTTACAGGTCCTAGTATTTTAATTAATGCCTACAAGGTGCTGCTTTGTTTTTGTTCCCTTTTAAAGCCACACAAACATGATCAGACTTCAGCCCTGAATTATAATTCGCAAGAGCAAATGGCATGACTTTCTGCATGTAGCACATACCTGCAACTGTGGAGAAGGGGAGAGGGAAGGAGGAGATCAGCTTGATATCACTGGCGGCATTTGATTATGAGCAACTAGTCAGAGGCAAAGAGAATTTAACTTTGCACACTTGCAATTGGCTATATGAAGTCCTGTAGGATTTTGTGTCAGGTGCAAGAATGTGAATGAGCAGAAGGTTGTGTGTGTGTGTTATTAGCTAAGATGAGAGGACATGCAAATGTGCCTGAGGCAAAAGAACTTCTGTACTTCACACACTGGAGTGGTAGAACATGGGCATGACCAAAGTATTATTATGCTTTGGAGAGTTTTCAATGAGCACCTGAAGGCAGATATTGCACCTGTCTCTAAGTCAATTCAACATAGACTTTGCAAGCAGCTATTGGACTGATCCAGTCAGTCATGGGCTCCAAAGCAGAGCATATCTGACGACATCAGGGATAATGTTGCTGGAGTACATTAAAGTTAAAGGTGATGCTTGATGGAGGAAGGGTTTATTGGGTCTGGTATGATTTATAGAGCCATATGCACATTCTTTTACAGCTATAAAAACCCTTGGGAGAAGAAATGATTATAGTCAAAATTGTATTTTTAATACTATAATGTAAGTAGTGTAATATTGGACAAATCACCACTTTTATCTTAAATTGTCCCGTAAAATCTCACACAGTAAAACCATAATGATTTGCCAGAGATGGTCTTAGTGTAAGACCATTCTTTCCTTCCTGCTCACTGAAAAAAAAAGCCAGATAAAAAGTCAGTAAATAAGGTGGTACAAGGGGGCCAGCCTGGCCCCATTGTAGGTGCTCCCTTTCTGTTACTCTCACTTAGTCACCACAGTGCTGGGGCTGCACATCATCCTTCGGCCATGCTAAAAATAGTTGGCGCCTGCTGCAGCGAGTAACTGCATGTGGCAGGGCAAGGTTAAATGGGGAAAATTTCACAGTCACTTACGCTCTGAAATGCTCCCCCCGCAGCCCTCCACCTTTTCGCAGGCTCTTTTGCACGCACTTTGCGCTGCTCTGTGCTAATCCTCATCAGGAAATGCTTCGTTAATTTTCCATGGTTTCCGGGAGCTGCCGCACGCGTTCACACGCGGGCGGCCAGTGTGAAGATGTGGGGTTTGTTCTCAGCGCTGTTGGTGACTCATCATGAGCTGTGATGCTCTCTGCTTCCCTTATCTCTGCCCAACTTCATCCATCTGTAAACGAGAACAACCAAAGTCCGCCTCACGACTGGCCTGGGAGCAGAGCTCAGCAAAAGTTTTCATACAATACTGCAAAATTGAGCTGACCGAAACTATCTGCAGCCTCGTGCCAATGTTGAGGACTGGCTTTGGCCAAAAGTAGTAGGAAGGAAGTTTGAAAAAGTAGGAAATGTCATTTTGATTTATTTCATGTGACTTTTTATTTCTAGAGGTCTCAGCAGTTTTAGGACTTATCTGACTTTTGTCTTTTCAGACATGTAAACTTCAAACATAAGTGAAATTATTTTGGCTGAAACAAAAAGCTTTGTGACATCCAGAAAGAAGAAAAGCACATTTGATTTTCTTCAGCATTTAGTTTTAGGCTAGTCTAAAATCTTTAATCTGTGAATCAGTTATTCATGCAGCTCTTACTGCAAGTCTTAATTAAGGGATATTCAAGGCCCTTAGCTAAAGCTTCCTACAAGAAGAGCCAATTACTGTTATGGCTCAACTTGATGATGAATCTTGAAACTATCTAGAAAGTATGCCAGGCCAGTGCTGTGCTGCCCAGAAATGATGCCAAATACAGACTTGCTGCAGCCCTTGCCGGATTCCCAGGCCTGCACAGCTCCCTCCTGGGACTTCCACAGAGGAAATTACTCCATTTGTACTCGCTCTAATGCTCAGTGCTGCATTTCACACGTCCACACTTTGCTTGGTGCAGGAGGCAGTCCCTTCCCTGTGTCTGTTTGGTGTGAGCTCCCATGAATACACACACGCTCAGGCCAGCTCACAAGGCACATTTATGCTCAACTTAAAGAAAAAAAGAAAAACAAAAACAAAAACAACAACAACAAAAAACCACCTCAGCCCATAGCTGCCTCCTTCCCACTTGTGCCTGGCATGCTGTGCTTGCTGTGGATTAGGTACCAGGAGCAGCATGGTGCAAAACAACTCACAGCAAGGCACCAAGGTTATTGCCTTCTCTGGAAAGTCCTACCCCGAAACCAGCCAAATGAGGGGGGTAAAGGGAAGAAGTTGTTCATATGATGTCAGATGATCTCACTGCAGGGAATGCATTTGTTCCAAATTGTACCCCAGTTTTATAAGTCACCCCCTGATCACAGTAGCAAATACCAGCACTGGAACTTGGAACAGAAAAAATGTCACTAATGCCCCCCAATTGCTCTGTGCAAAATTGCTCTGTGCAAGCCTGACTGAAGTTGGGAAAAAAAGCAGCTTCAACTTTCAGCTTCATTAATATCTTTTCATCCAGTTCTATCCAGTTAATCCTGACTGCAGCCGCTTGCCCATCCTATTTCACTTGTGAGCTACCCGCTTTAATTTATGATGAGATTAAATTAAGAAATGCTTTCTCAGGCACTCAGGCAAGAGTTTTAATTAGGGGATTTTCAGAGGCAATGCACGTTTGATGCTGGTCTCACTGAAGGTTAAAGTTCAAGCACTTTATCTGAGCGAGTTACAGATTTACTTAGCAAGATGCCCACGGTGTCCCTTACCCGCTCCATGCGACACACATGTGTGGGCAGGGCTGAGGGGGCTGATAAAACAACAACAGTTAAAAAAAAAAAAATCACAGCCTAATTGCACGGCCCATATGCTCTCCTCCTGTGCACGCCACGGATGTGGCAGGGGAGCAGATCCAAGCAAAGTCTCCATGGCTACAGTGGAGCTGCACGCCCAACACTAGCATCCCTGGGCTCCCTCGCATCACAGCCCCAAACCCCTGTCCCTGCAGGGAGGTCATTCATCCCAGTACATCCCCAAATCCCAGACAGCAACGTCAAGGGGATACCCTGCAAAACCAGTACACGCCCAGCCTGTTTCCACTACTAGCCTGTCTCCACCACCACATCCCCACCACCAGCCTGTCTCCACCACCACGTTGCACATGACCAGCACAGGGACCAGCTCAAGGAACCATCGCTGCTCTGTGCCTCGGCACTTTTATCCTCCCTTATTTCCTTCCTTCCTTGTTTCTCAAAGGGCAGAACAGTGGCTATCTGAGGCAAAGACCAGCCTGAACATGAAAGCTGGTTGGCATGTGTGACTGCAGAGAGTGCTAGATCATGGCATTAAACTTCTTTTCCTAGCAACATATCCCTGGCATTGAATACTTCAAATAAGATATTTTCCATGATCTTTGCTTTGGTGTTAGTATTTTGACTAAAACACATGAAAAACACCTTCTTTCCTTCATCAATACAAAGTAAAGCCACCACTTCAAAACAAAAGATCATTATGATATTTTCAAATACTTTTTTCCCCCCCAGTTTTTGTTCTGTAGGACATTTTTCAAGGGCTGGTTATTCTGAGTTCCTCTCTCTTCACAGTTTCCATTTACATGGCCCAGTCACAACATTCTTCGGGATTTTCCCCTCCATCTCTCACCCAACCCCGTACAGAACAACAGAAACTTTAAGCAGAAAGTGAAAATCTACTCTGTTTCCAAAGTACATTTCCTTGGCTCAGCGCTTATTCCTGCCCTGCTTAGGAAGGGATGCCACCCTACTGCTGCTTAGCTCCATCCAACAGCCAAAGCTGCTTCTTGCTAGGCCCAGGAGCACACGCTTGGTCGTGCACATTCAGGCTCAGCTGTGCACATGCATGCTGGGTCATGCACAGGCACGCTTGAACGTGTATCTGAATAGTTATCGTCTCATTTACTCCTCTCTACAATTACCTGAAAGGAGGTTGTAGTGAGGCAGAGGTCGGTCTCTTCTCCAGAATAACTACCAGTAAGACAAGAGGGAATGGCCTCAAGTTGCACCAGGGGAGGTTCAGGTTAGACATTAGGAAAAATTTTTCACAGTAAGAGTGGTCAAGCACTGGAACAGGCTGCCCAGGGATGTAGCGGAGTCACTGTCCTTGACAACATTCAAGAAATGTGTAAATGAGGCACTTGGGGACAAGGTTTAGCAGGCATGGAGGTGATGGGTTTATGGCTGGACTTGATGGTCTTGAAGGTCTCTTCCAACCATAACGATTCCAGGCTGGCTTGATCGCGCACACACATACACAGGCAGAGATGCACATATGAGGCCCAGTGCGGAGCTGAGCACAGGCAGAGGCAGCAGAAGCCTTCTGAGCTGCCTCGCACCCTCTCCCCACCTGCCCAGGAAGCTTTTAGTGGCCGATTTAGTGCTTTGCTTGTCCCATAGAGTTAGAGACTGCAGTTTTGCTTGCGCTGTGCGTTTTCCTGCGGCTTGTTAACCCACTCTCCTGGGGGGGGTCTTGTTTTGGTCCAGCAGGTTTGACAACTGGCTTTCTTCTCGTTTAAAGCTGCCCCCCAGCTACCTCCTAAGCTACTCAGGCAACTACACAGACGATGCCAAGAGCTGGCGGATGGTGGACATCACCAGGCTCACTACCAAGTACCAGCATGACCAGGCCGACAAGCGCATCTGCACGGCGCTCCTCAAGACCAGGACGTGCAGCCTGGAGCGCGCCCTGCGCCGCACTCCCCGCGTCCAGAAGTGGCTGCGGGCCAAGCGCCTCACGCCAGACTTGGTGCAGGTCAGTGCACCCCACACTAGCCCCCCTGCCACCTTGCCACAGCTTTCCCCCTTTTTTTTTTCTTTTTTTTTTTTTTGGGAAAATGGATGCTAACAAGTTGGGTGAGGTTATTTCTGCCTTCCCTCCCCCCCACCCCAACACACCTCTGCTTTCTGTGGCCTAAAGATGTCTTCTTTATAACTAATAGCATGGGTTTGTATTCAGAGGCAGAGCTCTCACTTGACTTTGGGAGCCAGGGCTTAAAAATAGCTGCTGAAACATTGTCTGGCTTGTGACACAGTAGGAGGGGTGGCCAGTAAGCTGCTCTGCGGCACTCGCTACTTTTCTCATCCCCTTGGGCTGCATGAGTTACACTGCACTAGAAAAGAAAAGAAAAAAAAAAAGGAAGGAGAGAGAAAAAAAAGAAGAAATAAATAAAAGAAAAAGGAAAGAAAGAAAAAAAAAGCCAGGCAGTGAGGGCCCAAGGCTCATGCAGCTGCAGGTGCATTGGGTCTTGGGTCCCATGTGGAGGGATCCCCCTGTCCTGCACACATGGCTCTGTCGCAGGGTCCTTGTCCCCAGTCACATCCCAGGCGGCCCCTAAGAACTGCACCCGAGCGGGAGTCTCATTTCCTAATCTGCCCACTGTCTATAGCAGATTATGTCATGGGTGAAGAAGTCGGCTGCCCTTTCCACTGCAGTCCTCAAGTGTCACAGGCCAAGCAGGGACAGAGGCAGCGCTGCCTCCTCCGCGCAGCATCGCTGCTGCCTGGAGTGGAGGAGACAGCGCAAAAGGCAGAGCTGGGGGCGAGCAGCCATGGAGCTGCTGCAGGGGGGAGCTGCTCCTGAGCCAATGGCCACGGGCAAGGCCAGCACTTAGGGCAGGCTCATCCAAAAGCAAAACCCCCCTGTGCTCTCCCCAGCTCCCAGGCAGGCTCATGGCTTTGCAGGAATCCCTGCTAGGGTGGAGGGGGAACACACTGAAAAATGAGCCCCTGGGATGTGAAGCAGGATTGCTGCAATGGTTTTTGTTTGTTTGTTTTGGATTTTTCTCCTCTTTTTTTCTTTCTTTTCTTTCATTCTAAAAGCATTGCTTTCCCTTTAAGGGCAGAAGTGGTTATGGAAAAAAAGGACCTCTCTTTCTTTCTTTTTTTTTTTTTTAAATGGCAACTGCTTCCTGCAGTCTGCACACTGCCGCATCCGCTGTGCCGAGCCCTGGGGATAGGCTGCTGAAGGGTTTTTTTTTTTAACTTTTCTTTTTAACAACTTCTCCCCCATGGAGCCTGAGGAGTGGGGACCCCAGGGCACGTGCAGGAGGCTGCAGCAGAGCAGTGCCCAGAGGGACGTGCCCCGCTCCGGCAGTCCCACATGCAGGTCCTGCTGCACGGGACATCGTTTCAAGGACGCGGTGGCTTTGAGCGAGCTGCTGGAGGGAAAGCTGGGGTGCTGAGCAGCTCTGCAGGAAGCCTGTGCTCCCTGTCCTCTGTTCCTTTAGTGTCTAGTAACCCTCCTCTGCTCTCCTCTCCTGCACCCCCAGCTGAGCTGGCTGGGTGGCACATGGACACTCATGGAAAACACCACACAAAGGCTCTCTGGTTTCGGCTGGGCACTTGAATTTCGCCTTGCGCAGCGGTTGGAAGCTGAGCTGACATCAGCCCTTGGACGCCTCTGACTTGAGAGCCCAGTGCCAGCATTGGAGGACAGGGAGAAATCCCTGAGCACGTTTCTGCAATCTTGGCTTTTCTAAAAAAAAAAAAAAAGAAAAAAGAAAAAGTCAAGGGAGGGCACAGCACGCTGGAGTTAGCGGAGACCTTTGCACAGCAGCAGCATTCGTGTTTTCATGGTTCTTTAGTTCTGTAAGTCAAGCAGAGAAACATAACCTGGGATATAAATGAACTTTAGCAGGATATAGACATGAACGCACACAAGAGCACAGCAAGCCAGAGACCATGGATCCCCAACCCCCCGGTTTTGACAGTGAGCACCAGCTAAAACAGCTATAGGTTTAGCAAAATGGCCCCCAGTCTAACAGTGGTCTGACTCAAGAAAGAAATTAAAAAGCAAAGAGAGGCAGTAGATTTCGGTAGTGCACGGCATACGTGACTCTCCAAGCCCAGAGCCCTGCAGCACAGGCCACCACCGGTTACCGGTTGGATCCGCTGGGCTCCTCGGCTTCACCGAGTTGCGGGTTTCTGTTCCTGCCTCTGCTGGAGCCGCTCGCACCTTCTGCGAGCTGAAACCGCAGGGGCGCCTCCGCCTGCCCCCCGCCCCCCGCAGCCGGCCTGTTTTCAGCTCTGCGGGATTTGCTGGGCAAAGAGACGCTGGTAACCCAGCGTGAGCTGCTAGAGGGTTTTTCCTCTCTGCTGTGATAAGCACTGCAAATGCTTGTTTTGCTTATCTGCAGAGCTGCTTTTCTGGGCAAATTTTCTATTTTTCCTCTTTTTTCCTCCCTCTTTTTGGTCACAGTAGCAGGACGCTGTTGATGTGCAACACAATTCCTATGCTATTTCATCAAGCTGTGGTCCCTCGGTGGTTCCTGCACTCCCCTCTCCGTAGTCCTGGCTGTGTAGGAGAGCTGACAGAAGCTCCAGTAGTTCTATCTTAGAGAACAGTGAGTTACAACAAACCTTCATATATCTGAATCAGAATGACAGACCATGAAATAATGTTTTTCCACTTTTCACTGCCTGCCCTGCCTGACCCAACTATCAACTGGGCTCCTGCCACAGAGATTATTTCATCTGCCACTGCAAAAATCTTTATCGGATGCAGCAAAGTTTCATTGCTAAAACCTAGTTTGCCTCAGAGTCAAGCTGGATTTTACCCTGTGTTTGTGTGTGGCTACCTGGGCTTGAAGTTTTAACCTGTGGGGAGGGAGCAGCCACCTGATGCTTTGCCTGGTTCTGTGGAGTTTGTCATTTCTATTGAGGCTGATATTGTCTCTCCTGTTTGAGGTGAAGAACAGCAGGAAAGTGGTTATTCTTTTCTTTTTTTTTCCCAGCACATATCTCCTGCAGGGCAAATTTCTAATCCTGACTCCAAAGAACAGCCAGCAAAAGGACCAGGGCAGACAAGCAAAATCTTTATCAAGGAAAAAAAAACAGCTATTTTCAACCACTCCCTCTAGTACATATTGCACAAAACTGCTATCAGGACCACAGTCAGCCTTCAGTAGATGTGCAAACACCGTGGTTATTTGGTCTCTGAGCCAAGCATCTATCACTTCATTTGTGGTGCATAGGCAGCAGTTCTTTGACCTGATAACTGGTCCTTACCCGAGAAGGATCAAGTTTAGTGTGCCTCTGTCTACTACTTTTTACACCACTATCTCAATATTTGAGATGTACTTAGATAAACCTCTTTGGACCAAGCACACCTGAACTCATGGGCAGGAGAGGAAGACCAGCAGTGGAGTCTGCAGCTGGGACAAGAGCCATAGCCCTAGGATATTCTCAGGTTCTCTCCTGGGGCTGTATAAAACCTTTGGATTAAAATGTCCAGAATCTGTAGGTGCTTTGACACCTGTATCCAAATGTTTCCTCCTGGATGCCATCCCAAATTTTCTCACTTGGAAAGCGGATGCATCTCACTAGCTATGCATGGAGCAGCAGATGGCAGTGTTCCTGATCTGCGCTCATCCCTCCTCAAACTGAAACGTGAAAATAAATTAAAATAATGAGAAGTTGTCTTCCAAGAGTCTTCTTCACATCAGAGAGAATTTGCACAGTATATGCAAAGTATATATGTACACAAGAGTTTAGTCCATGTTGCATGTTGTGCACTAGAAAAAAAAAATAGATGAGTGTAGGCAGGTATTCCACGATCTATTCATTATCAGATATATAAATGTGAGAATTTAATCAAAGTTAGCAAGAAGCTTCCCATGTTAGTCACAAACAAGATATTGGACTACCTGTCAAGTCTTATTCTTTAGGATGATAAGACACTTCTAGGAACTCAAGATATTTTCCTTCAGTATATCAGTATTTTCTATGTTTAAAGCATGCATTCTTCAAATTTTTCTTCCACTGGCAATTTTTATTCAACAGTTCTACACCCTCTGCTGCAGGGATGTTTATGTGATTCTGCTAAAAGGCTCAGGTTTCTACACTGAAACACACAAGCAAGTGCTAGGCTTTATTTATGCATCTGAATAGTTCTGCTGAAATCAAAAGGGCTCACGGTGTGTTTTGGTGGATCAGGCTCTTCATTAAACCATAGGAAGCTGAATTTATGGTTGATGCAAATGTGTCAGCACTCAGCTCTGTTCCACTGCTCTTGCATCCTTACTAGGAACCAGCTTGCATCAGAGAGGGCAAGTGAGCAATTTGACAGTAATGTGGCTGTTTTGGGGCGGAGGAGTCAGTGCTGCTACTCCTCATGTACTCCCTCCTGTTCACATCCCACCCATCCTTCATCTGTGGCCATCAACAAAAGAGACACCTCTATGGTTCAGATTTCTGTCCTGGAGAGGGGATATAAAGGTGACTTCACTAAAGTGCCATCCACTATTGTAATTATAAAAACCCTAAAATAGCTTCATGAGAAATGAGCAGTCATGACCACAGTGGTGCACATGTCCGAGTCTGAGTTAATAGGCAAGTTCTGACCTTAGAAGAATTCCTAATTGCAGTTTGTCTGTAGCCTTTTCTATGGAGATTTCTGTTCCCGTTCACAGTAAAGGGTCTCAGCTTCGCACTACACAGGCAGTAATGCTTTCTAACTTTGGTGGCAAATATTTGCATACATACTCAACTGCAAGAGATGTCTCCACCATTTATTTCTTATTTAACACCATTCAGTTCTGCTCTTTTTTTTCTCACTTCTCCCCCAAAAGAAAAAGTGACAAAGCCAGCCATAATGTGTCTGCAAGTGCTGTGAGACAGAAATCCATAACCATTCCCTTCTCCTCCTTTCCAAGCTCTTTTTTTCTATTTTTTTAATTAGTTGAAAAAATAATTCCATGATAAAGCTACACTAGAGGCCAGAAGTCTATGAAAACTTGTAGCTATAGAACTGGGGAGGGAAAATTGTTAAATATTTTATTCTCTTGAGAGGAAAAAAAGAAGAAAAAAAAAGTTGTCCTTTGGTCATTGCAAAATGACACTCCAGTTGAGACAGAGTTTTTTGTATAATTTTGACGAGAACTGAGTATTCAGGCCTTGGTTTGGGGAGCAGTTTAAGCCTCGTTGACGTGGGTTCATTCTCCTGTTCTGCACCTCCGCCTGGGATAGTCATGCATTCACCCTTTCCTTCTTTCTTTCTGTGTCATGGTAGCTAGTTAATTCAATGTTTTATGCCAAGTGAACAGCCCAAGCAGGAAGGATTGAAGGTGACCTAGCTCAGAGTAACCAAATGACTTGGAGAGATCCCATGCCAAACCTTCCCCCTCAGTGTGAAGAGCGGCAGAAAGCAAGTGTGAGCTCAGGTATTCAGCTTTCCTCTGCAGAATGCCTTCCCAATATCAATTAAAAAGAAAATGTGAAAGAATAAATCAGGCTCCTTGGATTACTTGGAAGAAAAAGGGTAAACAAAAATCTTACTCCATCATCAAACAGAAAAATGCCAATGTAATGTTTTTGTACTGCTGTAGGGAATTCTCCATATGTTGTCTCCTTTTAACTATTAGGAAAAAATGCACTGACTTCAAAACAAAGGTATTTTTCAGCTAAAAGATATAAATATATATTCACATTTATTCCAGTTGTGGATCACTTTTTACAAATCAAACCTACACATTAGAGACGTGAAATACAGTAATGGCTGAATCCATTAACTCAACAATTCTTTATTTCTTGCTCATGTTTGCAAGAAAATATACACAGGATATTAACCTTTGTTTTTGATAGTTAATGTGCAAGTTTATCAGAAAGATATTATTTCCTGTGCATGTACCCACATACGATGTTTATTTACAGACTTTTAAAACATGTTTACTGACCTTAGCAAATAGTATTCCCAAGAAAGCTGCTTACAGGCTAAGCAAATAGGAAAGCAATTTGAAGATATTATTTAAAGAAGGAAGTGACTCACTGACTTAATGAAGGGAGAGGCCTCCACAATTGAATAAGGCTGCCAAGGCTGGAAAGCAGCAGGGTAGGAGGAGGCCTGCCGGCACCGAATCATACGGTGGCATTCAGTCAAAGTAAATGGGGCTTGTAGGGCCCATGGTTGTGCCATGAAGAGCAGCTGCTATTTTCAGAGCTTTTGTCATGAATATGTATGTTAAGTGACATGGGAGTTTGCTGTGATTAAGTTGCATGCTTTTTTCATAGAATCATAGAATGCTTAAGATTGGAAGGGACCTCCAGAGGTCTTCTAGTCCAACCCCCCTGCACAGGCAGGGTCACCCAGCGCAGGGGGCGCAGGGCTGCATCCAAGCAGGTTTTAAAGACCTCCAAAGAAGGAGACTCTACAACCTCTCTGAGCAGCCTGTTCCAGGGTTCTGTCACCCTCACTGTTAAGAAATTTTTTCTTATGGAACTTCCCAGGCTTTAGTTTGTACCCATTCCCTGTAGTCCTAGTTTTCTAAGACTTTGCTATAGACAAACGACACAACCGTTATCAGCAGATGGGTGTGACAGGCAGAGGAGCTACATGGATGGAAAGCTTTGGGCTGGTCTGTCAAGCACAGCCTTGCCCCTACCCAAGGAGTGGGCTGAGCACCGCGTGGTGTCTCAGCCAGGAAAGCAAGTATCTCTGTTCCCTCTTCCCTAGGGTCTCCCCAGCCCCATGCTGCGCTGCCCATCCCAGCGCCTCTTGGACCGCATCGTGCGGCGCTACGCCGAAGTGCCCGACGCCGGCAGCATCTACATGGACCACCTCACCGACCGGGACAAGCTGCGCCTCCTGTACACACTGGCGGTGAATTCACACCCCATCTTGCTACAGGTATGCGCCGCCTGTCTGAAGCCTCCTCCAGAAACCCCTCTCCAGCAAATCCTTGGATAAAGCAGTGCTTGGCTGCAGGGAATCCCAGGCCCGGTCCTTTAGCAAGGGCTGCTGGGTGCCTCACAATAGCCTGTGAAGTTGCTGGGAGATATGGATACCCAACCCCTTAAACAAATCAAACCCAGATGGATTATTATTACAATAATGTACTGTAAAATACCTCCCCAGTATATCTCCCCAGTACTGCACAGTGCTCTGTTTGCATTGCTAATGTATGGCTTAAAATCACAGCCTGTTTATATAAAATCCAAAGCGCAAGCGAGCACGTTTTGATGTGGGCGCACCAAGAAGCAATGTTGAGGTAGCACGTGGCCTTGGAGAGCGCCAATTCTCCCAACTTAACGCTCCACAGCTATTTTATTTCATTTTTTTTTCTGTGTGTATGCAAGGAGCAACCATCTCCATGGCAAAGCGCTGCTTTGCAGAGGCGTCTGGTTGAATTCCAGATAAAACAGAGCTCTCTATATGAAGGCAAAGACCCAGTAGGCCCCATATCCCTTGCCCTCTGCCCCAGTGAGACAGATAAGTTAAAATATAAGTGGCAGAAAAGTTTCATGTTGGCAAGGATATGTGATTTGCACACTAAGGAGTGAAATGGCCTGGAATTACCTCAGTGGTGGCATGGGATGCAGGAGCCCATCTCAAATATTCCTGCTGTAGCAAATACCCAGGACTTCTGAACCTGAGACTGCAAAGTCTCTTCTAAAATGAGCCAGACAGTTGTTACGAATTAGCTAAAACTGCTTTAGCCCCACCTCACCTTCCAGCCATGACGTTAGCTATGCGGTGCTCATGAGGGAGCCATCAAAGACTGCATAAGGAAGCCTAAAATTAGCTCTTCTGTGCCTTAAAATTTCATGAATTTAAAGTCTATTATTATCTTGGACTTTCCAGTTAGTCTCCTTTACCTCACAGAACAGATCTTGCAATATCAGATTCTTGTTCTCTAATTAAAATAAAGCAAAAGAAAAAAAGGAAAGTAGTTACCTCACCATGGCTCTTGCCTTCGCAGGCTTCTAGAGCTAGCTGGGGACAAGGAACTGAACCCGCATGGTGGTGGGCTAACTGTAAAAGGCAGAACAAAGCACAAGAGCAGCTGTTTGCAGCAGCTTGGGGTTCCTGTGTGCCTGAAGCCTTTTGGAAGGATGGTGCGCTGATGGCCATGAGAAAATGGCCACACTTACACAGCATGTGCTCTTCTGCACAGCCGCAAATGGAGGAAATAGCTTAGGCAGGGGGATTTCTGGATTTAATGGCCCACGTGCCATTCCCGCTCTCCCGGCAGATCTTCCCTGACGTCGAAGGGTGGCCATTCCCGCGATACCTGGGCTCGTGTGGGCGACTGGTGGTCAGTGCCAGCACCCGGCCCCTCCGTGACTTCTTTGGTGCTGCCCCCGAGGTGGCTGCCGACCTGGCCGTGCAGCTCCTCGCCGTCCTGCGCAACATGGGCACCAACGACCTCAACTACTTTTTCTACTTCACCCACGTGGACGCTGGCACCTTCGGCGTTTTCAGCAATGGGCATCTGTTCATCCGGGATGCCAGCACTCTGGGCATCATCGACAGGGAGGAAGGTACTCAGCAGGCTCTGCGGGCACGCGTCTGTTGCGAGAGGTTTTCGTAAGGTGGAGGAAAACAAATAGTTCACCTGCTGTGATCATCTTTTTTTGATTTTTCTTTTTTTTTAATAATCCATACTTTGCTTGGTAAAATAGATAATAAAAAATAGATTAAAAAATAAAAAGCAGATAAGAAAAAATAAAAAACAAGAGATATATTGCCAACAAAAACATCAGTGGCTCCTGCCACCCTTGGTGCCGAGTCTGGAAGGCAACAAGAGTTTTATTTGCCTGGTAAATGATGCCATGACCATAGGATGCCTCAGAGTGCATCTGAGTGCCATGCATACGACACATGGTCTTGCCATTTCTGTGCCTAGCAACAATATTCAGCATACACCACACCACATTATCAGATTTAAAGGCTCCTTAAATCACTTCTTCTGCTGAAAAGCTTTTCTCACACAAATATCAATATTTGTTGAGAGAAACTTGGTAGGTTGTCTTGTTTAAGAATTGGGTCAAAACAGACTCTTAGTTGCATTTCTCACATGAATTGCAAGAACAACAACAAAAACTCATTTTTATAAGTTTTCTATAAAAAGAAAGACAACTATTCACTTTTCAAAGGTCATACTGGTCTGTCACTGAAACTAGAACTAAATTCTATTTCTTCAATAATTTCATATTTCACTTAAATGTTAAAATTTTAAATAGCTCAAATATTTGGAAACAGTTATCAGAGAATTTTATAATTTTTTTTAACATTCTGAAAGCCATTATTGCCATCTTGTCCCTAGATAAAGTAGTTGCAATTTAGTGATTTTAGTGATTATGGGTAGCATGGAAAAATGATGACTCTGACTACTGTGGCTTTTTTCCGTTTTATAAGAACTCCACACTTTAGCTCTTGGCATTTTCTCTGCATCAGTTTTATTGAATAGATGACTCTGCTTCCTCTACACGGCTGTTCTATGGATTATTGTGGAGTTCTGTCATTCAGCAAAACATATGCATTTTGGGCATGAGAATACTGTTTGGCCCATACACAGATGTAGCACAGCATACTCTGTTGAAAGATCCTAGTATCATTTAGATAGTATTAACAACATTTTGTCACTAAATTGCAGATATATTTGATTATCCAAGATTGTGCTCCATGTTTCTAACAACCGATTTAATTGTCATTAACAGGGAGCCCGCTCACCGGTGACCAGCAGGAGCATAAAGATATATTTAGCTGCTTGACTGTGGACTGCCAGTCTGCAGCTCTGTCCTGTAACTCAATCAGAGAGGAGCAGAGTCTGGTCATGGTGTGTAGGGAGCTTTTGCCTAAGCTCCTAGGGGGGAAATTCCTTCGAGCCGTGCAGGAGAAGGTAGATGGCTTCCTCCAGCACTGTGCCAACGGCTTCACCGATGACCACGGCATCGACGACGCGGTCGCAAAGCTGGCAGAGCTCCTGAAACCGCTGCGATCTTGCGATTCGCGGTTTGCCTATCGCTACCCAGATTGCAAATACAGTGACAAATATTGAGAGAAGCTCTTCAGGAAAGAGCAGAGCAGCCTCAGAGCCTTGTGGTCGCAGACAGCGAGAAGGACCTGGGATAGCTGGGAAGAGCTGCATCAAAATGGAGGCATCCTGATGGAGACAGCGGAGGAAGCACCTGGGATTTACTGCTCATCTCCCAGAAACACAGTGGTTACCTAGGGTGTTTGACAAGTTCTAAGGTTTATGGATTATATACATTGTCACAACAGTGGCTACAAGATCAATAAATCTTGTTGATACAATTTAGTCTTGGAAAAATTTTCCATGCCATCCATTAAAATGAAACCCTTTGAAGGCAGCTCACCCGCAACTTGCTAGATTCAGGAGCTTTATTACCAAGAATATTTTTTGATCGAGATGATGTAATGTGAAATGGATGGAAGCATTTAAAGACTTTCCTGTGGGGATTTTTAATGCTCTAAGAATCATATCTGAACTGAATCATTTGATCAGTTACTTACCCTCACCCACTACAGACCACTTTTATAAAATATTTAAATTTTATTACTTTTATGGCACATGGAACAGAAAGAAGCAACGACAGCATTAAAAAGCTGAAAGAACCCCTGTCTCTTGAGACTTAATTTTGTTTAATCCCCAAATATCATTACTTCTAATCTTCCACGGTTTTGACTGGCATTAATTGGAGTCTAGTGAAGATTCTTATTTCAAGACCAAAAATCCCCAACTTTTATATCTGTCCAATATATACATTCGCACTTTCATCTCTAAAATGATGGAGATAAGAGATTGAACCGTTTTGTACAAAATCACTTGAATAAGAAAAATGTCTAACAAGTAGAAGAGGGAAACAACATTAAAGCACGAGATATAAATTTATCCCGAACATGCTGAGACTCACTCAACACCCAATACTTAACGGAGGTGCTGAGGCACCTCCCAGAAGTTGCAGAGATCTGAGCCCTGACCAGCAAGAGGTATCTCCAGTCCCTCCTCCTTTTTCCCTTTAAAGGAGAAATCACTAAGCTAGACCTCAAAGAAGTGATTTAAGCACCTAAGATTTGGGTGAGGGTGGACTCTTGTCTCCAGAAGTGGCCAATCCAGGGCGAGGAGTTCCTTTGTTTTGTGGAGAATGGAAAGGGAAGGTAAGAGTTAATGCAGCTTTCTTATCCAGTTTTTCTGAGGCTCCACCCCACACTGTCCCTGTGGGGAGTCAGAGCACCCCATCATACCTTCCCTGCTGTCTTGGGGACTGCAAGACCTCTCTTGGGTCTGAGGCTCTTCTCCTGGGACTCAGATGTCCAAAAGTCACCAGGCAAATTTGACAGAGTTGAGTCAGACACCAAATTCTCTGGAAACTTCTGGAAGTGCTTTCCAGAAACAGTCATAAAAACAGTCTTCCTCTAGACATAGTTCAAAAATAAATCAGTAACTTGCATAAAAGCATTAAAAAAAAAAGTGAATGCATTTATATTGCTAATCTATGTACAGCATTACCAAGAGCCAGAATGCAAGTGTTGGCTAATGCAAAGGGAGGCTGGGGAGGGACTCTGTTCCCTTTGTGCATACAGAGCACTGTACCTGAAGGCAAAAGTTACTTACAGACACACATTAGGCACTCAAAGATACATGTAGATCTGGCACTGAGAAAATCTGACCCAAGACATTTATTCTGGTTTTCCATTATTCCTTCTGGCATAAAATATCAAGAGCACCTTTCACCTCTGAAGAAGTATAAACACTCAAAATAATTTGTAGGTAAATTTAGCTTTAGGCCCAGATGGGCCTGACAGCAAAAATGTTTAAATATACAGTATAAGCTACTGCTGCAGCTCTTTCATGATTTCAGTCCATTTCTACATTATGGCTGTCTTCCAGTAAGAAAAACATGTCCTTCGCCTAGATCCATAAGGCTGATTAGCAGTCTGTTTTCAACAGTTTTTCCTGAATCTGTCTCCATCTTAGGTCTCTGGGCCTATGATTTTACCTAATAACTGCACATTAACCCTGGCCTCTTTCTGCCCAACGTGTCTGTCTCTGTTGCAGAGGGCTGGCCACCCTTTGCGAAGGGGAGACGGGACAACTCGCTGCTTTGCCATCAATCTGCTTGTCCTTAGTTAGTAATTACTCACTCCCCTCTCTGTGCTGCTAATTGATGGCTTCCATTCAGCGCTGGAAGGGAACGTTGTTTATACAGTTGTAGCTAAAAATGAACACCACAAAATGTCCAAAAAGCTCTAAGTTGAAGAGCTCTCTGGGCCCGCCCATGCCAAAGCAGAGATCATTTGCAAACCGTGGGCCAGGGGAGAGCTCTTCACAGTTACTCAGTGACTCAGCCTGACACAGTCTGGCCTCTCATTCAGTTCCTTCTGCTTTAGCAATTACTGGACTCACAGTCCAATGAGGGACCAGCCCTTGCAAAAGTGCTCAAGGCTGGGTTCACCTCCTCTCCAGTGCATCTATTGCCTTTTTTTTTTTTTTTTAAACCATATAGAAGTTTTCTTTTGGAAAGGAGCCACTCATTTACCAGGCTGATCTGTGAAAAATGCCTTGTAGACAGTAGGGCATCGCTCAGCAATCCTGAAATAAAGAGAGTTGAGTAAATTCATCACTGATGAGAAGGGCAAGAGGAAGCCCACATCACAATTCTGGCATCAAGTTAAGGGACTTGGAATTGTCATATGGGCTTCAGGAGGGCCCCGATAGCTCACTAAATGTCATAAAATGTTCAGTATAAGAAATGAAAGAGTCACTGTCTTCCTTTGCTGCTATACTCAAAGCAGCAAAACCACCGCAAATAGAAGTTTTGAGACACGTAGCTTGATCCAAAGATGTTAGAGAAGAGTTTCCTACTGCCTTTAATATACTTTGATATCAATTAAGAAAAAAAAATAGAAATAACTTAACCATTGACTTAAAATATTAAAGACATAAGAGCTGTATTCACCATGGTTTACTTTTCAAACATAGCTTACAAAGAGCAGGATTGTGTGATTAACGTGCCAACCATAAAATCAGTTTATGGCTCAGAGAACAATCGTTTTCCTAAACTAAATCTCAGTTCCCTATATTTGCTTGCCTTTTTTTTTCCCCCATTGCCAATTTGTTCTTTTAATATTTTCTCTCTTTTTTTGGCAGTCAGGACCTGGATTCAGTGCCCACCCTGTCTGCCTGCTTCAGTCAAGCCTGCTCGTAGGCCAAGCTCCGAAAGGTTGTGAAATTAATTTATAAAAGACAATTACTTTAAACCTAATCCTTCCCAAAAGAACTCTCTAGTAATTCTTTCCTCTCTATATTTATTTCTGACAGTGGTGAGTCTTCTCATACTGTTCCCAGTGACAGTTTAAAAACAGATCAGGTCTTCATGTTTCCACAGTAGGACAAGAAATTAAGTAGTTTTTCAGAAATCTCATAATCAGTTTGAACACTTACTTTTTTGTGGACAGTTTGCAGCTGCGTTTATGCCCACACATTTACTAGGTGTGTCTCTTCCTATAGCCCACATTTTATTTTGTGTCAAGAAAATCTTGTTTTATAAAACTGTATTTTCTGCCATGTTTTATCTAGTGGCACATTTTAATACACTCAGTTCTCAAGGGACAGGTTCTGTGTAAAGGCAGCAAGTCATATTCCTAGTTTCACCTCCCCACCCCACCCCCAGTTTATGGCCTTTCTAAGTATCATTTTCAGTCAGCTCCTTTACACATTTCAGTGGTGTTCTTACTGCTAAACCATCTGCTAAACATGCCCCTCTGCCCTGAATAATCCCTTTTTGAAGCAGCAGCAGCAATCAGTGCCATTAAATTGCCTTTTACGCACACTCCTCATGGTGGAAAGAGGGCAGTCCGGCAGTGTTTGCCGAGACAGGCCTTTCCATGGCGTTTTATATCATGGGCTGCCCTTTAACACAGGCATTTGTTGCAGTAAAGCGGGCAGAAATACCTCCTGTGCTCCAACACCAGGGCTCACTGGTGCCACGGCCAAGAAGTCCAGCTCAGTAGCGTAATGTGGTTTTGGGTTGCTAAACTCTCCTGTGAGCTCAGTCTGCCTCTGAGTGCTAAGCTCAGTCAGTGCTGTCACTCAACAGGAGGAATGAGAAAAGGGGGAGAGTAAAAGAGTGCAGAAAAACAACATATGCAACAACTCTCCGTTTGACATCCTTCTCTGTACAGGAAAGAGACAAAATGTTTTAGCAGCTTCCTCTCTCTTGGTGCTTGGTCCAGGAAAGCAGGGAAAATCAGCAAAAGCCTTCAGATGTGCCCCTCAGTTGGCCACCCAGCACCATCCCACAGGTACCTCCGTGCTTTGTACCGCCTTCTTCATTTACTAACTACCTGACCCAAACATGGTAAATCCATGTGGGAAATGAAACTGAGAGAGAGCCTATGGGACTACCTTGGCCCATCATGATCCCAAATGTTGCAGATACCTCTGTGCCCGCAAAGGCTGGGCCATCCTGGTACCTCCTGATCAACTGCCTTGGCTGGAATGTTTTACATCCAATGGGAATGGGATGTGTCACAAATTCCTGGGGGAACCTGAGCAGGTATTTGAGGTCAAGGTATTTGGTAGCACAGAGAGCTCCCCAAAGCCTTCTAGCAAGGCACATCGTTGTCATTGTGACCTGTGTGTCCCTGGGGTTGAAGTTCAAGGGCCATGAGAGGGAAAGTGCTGTGAAACTGGATTTCTTTCTCTGTAGCTTTTGTGCTTGTCAACATTTTGCCCCCTTTCTTTTCTGCTCCCCCAGCTTCACCAAGGGTGATATCGAGGAAGCAGCCTGACATTTTGAGGTACATGGGGTCAGCATGTAACAGAAAACCAGAAACCAGAAAAAAAACAGAAAAGCACATTTAGAATGAGGGGCTTTCCAGCAAGCACAGCCAACAATAGTTATATGCAGGTGCTTTTTATTTGCCTTCTGGTTTTCCAAGACTTTAGGATGCACTTGGGTCCCATTTGCCAATTACTCTCTACAACCAAGTGCTCTAGATGCTTTATTACTAATTCTTCCTAAGTGAAACCTCAGGTTCTCCCATTATCACATGAATCTGAAAAGCTGAGATGTAATAAGTATCGAATGTCATGAGATATTACAGAAAGCCAGCATCACAGTACTCTGAACTAGTTTGCCAAGACATACTAACTGAATCAATAGGTGGGTCAAGCAGCTACTGAATCCTTCATTCCTCTAATCATCACTAACAGAAGCTTAGTACCATCCTCAAATGAAAACCAACCAAACAAGAATTTCAGGGAAATAAAAGTGAAATAAGAATAGCTACTTACAGCAAGTTTTTCTTGGTAGGGAGACTTTCTGTCCAAGGGAGACTTGAACACCTAACAGGAGGCCAGGAGACGTAAAAGGAAATTAAACATGAAGGTTTAATCTTCTTGTTTTGAACAGAGGTCCAGAAAAAAAAATGCTAAATGAGAGAAGACAGAAGAAGAAGAAGAAAAGGTAGAGAGGGACGTGGGAACAGTGATCAAACAATGGAAAGTGGAAATAAAGGGAAGAGGATAACAATTTTCCATTTTAATAGTGAGAACTAGTAAATGAGTTTACACACTAGTAGGCTAGATATATCACAGTGAGAATAGCATGGAAACAGATAGAGAAGCCCCCAGGTCTCCAGCACTGAGACTCTTAAAAGCAAGAAAATAATGATGTGATTGACCATGGTGCTGTGCTGGGCTGGGAAGCTGGCCCAGATGTCTCCCAAGAGCTTTCTCAGTGCAAAGGTGAGAGTGTGAAACCTCCTTGCTTGAGTGGGATGACCTGTGACGTGTGTGATGGGTTGTCAGCCCTTAAAGCTTTAGTCCCCAAATTTCACATGGAGACAAGACCTCCTGAAAGAGGAGAGGTTAGAGAGGTGCTCTTTGCTGGTTGAATGCAGAAAAGAAAATAGTAGGTTTATCCATCTGCAGAAGGGAAGGGGTCAAAGGAGTAAGCTATTTTTCTCTTTTAAAAAACAATGGTTTTGTTCTGGGTCTCGTTTTACCTTCTCTTCTGGGCATTCTTGCTCTACTGGAGCAATGTGAGGAAGTTGTCCTTTTTCATAGCTCTCTAATGGTGCTGAGGATGCTGCCTATCTTGGAAGGTAGCCCTAGTGTCCCACAGTCCTCTATCCTGCACAAAGTGCCAAGAAATCCCAATATCGAGTTTTTTTCCTACTTCGGTACCATCAGGCTGGGACAAGGGCTGCCAGTGCCCTGCCCTTCAGCACCCATTCCCCATGTAGCCCTCCCCAAACCTGACTTGGTCTCTTCTTTAGGGCTTGGCTGCCAGCTATTATTAAGACAAAGATCTTTTCTTAGTGATACAGGTGAAAACTACAATAGGATAGCTAGTCCTAAAGCTAGGACTATTTCAGGTATTTGAAAGAACTAGAATAGAGCCGTCTACTCCCTGCCGACCAGGACGTGAGCTCTGAGGGAACAAGTCTGTCAGGTTTTACAATCCTATAGTACTACTCAGCAGCAATGCACAGAGCTACCACCCTTGCTTTACACAGTTCATTTGCTGCATTACACGTAAAGATAGCTTTTTAGTCTTACACGTAAAGATAGCTTTTTAGACTAACGCCCACGGAAGTGTCAGGTGTATTATGTCTTTTAAAAGGACCTTGTCAGTCATGCTAGATTTTTTTCTTTCACAAATTAAACATTTGCTTGTCAAATTCATTTCTGCAGTGACGTCTTAAAATAGTGCTATTTTTTTCCTCTCTTTTCTTTTCCTCTGGGAAAAAGAATCAAGCCACTAGGAGTAATCAGAGACATTTCACAGGGCAGAAAAGACCTCCCTCTGTTTGTATTCTTAGTGTACGAAGAGCATGAAAGAAGTTCACCTTTGGGTTTTCACTCAGCTCTGGTTGGAGCATGCTGTTGCAGCAGTAAACATTTACTCATTTTTTTTCTGACTGCCTCAAGCTGGAGACAGAGTAAAGAAAGTGCCCTTAAATGTCTGACATTATTTCTGCTAGTTAAACAAAGCGGGGATTTGTGTACAATTCAGGTAGTGCCAAAGGACAGGAGGAAAAAGACTCTGAAAGAATTATGCTACCAGCTAAAAGTGCTGGGATTAAATATGCATTTATTTAGTCAGAGCACTCTTAACTGTTAGCAGTATTTCATAAGCCCCTGAAAGGAGTCACAATCCTTTTAATGTAATAAACTGCATCACTGCTCGCATTTCAAAATTGAAAATCTTTCATCAAATGGACAAAGGATGGAGACAGTTGTCCAAATTCCAGGAAATTAATGGTTCATCCTTTCAAGTTTTCACTCATGACATTGCCACTCCTTAGCTTTTCCTAAACATTGCACCAAAGGGGAGGCTGGGGAGCCCACAGGATCCCTTTGCCAACTCAGGGCTACACAGGATTAAATCCTTCAAATGGTAAAGGAGCACAGCAGTATTTCGGTGAGAAAGGCAAATGGTTTTGGTGTTTAAGGACTTTCCATCTAACGGTTGCATTATCTAGTAACAAATGCTAGTAGGGGGTTTTAGCTGCACAAGAGTGGCTGAAAGAAAATAGCTGTATAAGAAGCAGTTCTTTTGAATTCCTTGAGCAAAATGGCTAGGAAACCAAACTATCAACTTCTTTTGTCAACGTGTTTTGAGAAAGACTCAGGTGTTCAGCTATTCAGTTGTTTGCTTGGATGATACATTAGTGTTACCTAAGAATTCTCAGCCAGTCGATACTTCATCTAATGAAAGTGAATGTACATTTGCAGGGAGAGTAAGGAAAAGTCCATGTAGTAATACTGAACTTCACAGCTGCACTCCCCTAGGTAGGAGTCAAGTAAATCAAGTAAAACCTTCCAAAAATGTATCTTTTGCCTGACTATTGTGTATTCAGCAGTATAAATGTACAAGAGTAGGAAGGGAGAGAAGAGTAGGTTTTGAATTGAAGTCACAAATACAATTCTGATCTTCAGAATTCACCAAATATATATATATATACACACATATGTGCATGCATATATGTGTGTGTGTGTCCATGTGTATATACATATATACATATGCATCCCTTAAAAATTAGTCTAACCCCTCAGCATTGACAAGTCCTCCTTTGAAAAAGTATAGAAAGCCAAAGTGACATAGAAACAACAAGGAGTTTTTCCAAATGGACAAGAATCTTGGAAATCCCATCACCTCCAGGGATGTCTGCATTCACAGGATTTGCCAGACGGATTGTGGCACCTCAGCAGATTTAACTGATGGGCAGCAAGAGAGGATGCTCAGTGCCACAGAGGCAAAAACTAAGAGCCCACCAAGCACAGACCTATGGCTGTGGGAGGCTGCAGGGAAGCCCTCTGGCCTCCCTCAGTTTTTGGATACCCTCCAGGATTGCTGATAGGAAAACAGCAAACCCATTGGGGCCCTCATGCCAAGACAGCTTCTTCTGGGCGCACTAGGCCCTAGCTCCAGATCCCTAAATTAAGGAGCTGGCCAAGGATGGAGGGATGCTGCACAGCAGCAAGTACGCTCATCAGAGGGAGGTTTGTTGAGACTGGGTTTGCAAGGACAGCTGTGAGCTGCTTCATCATTTAAATTAATTTTTTAAGCTCTTTGTGAAAGCCCAACAGGAAAGCCTGGCATGCTGTGATGTCTGCCCAACATTTCCTCGAAGAGCCTTGCAGCAGTGGAATCTGTTTAAAGACACCACATTAGAAGCTCAGAGAATGTGTATCAGCAATAAATAAAAAAAATAAGTAAACACACACATACCCCAGGTGGATAAACAGCAGCAAAGAGAAGCTATTAAAAGCAAAGAGAAACCCTTCAGAAAGTAGAAACCCTTCAAATGCAGAAATTAGGCAAATTAGATGTAAAACTACAATAAAGCAGTCCCAGAAAAGTATTCCAGGGAACTTGTTGCAAGAGCATGGAGGCTAATAACAAAATCTTTCTCACACATATCAGAAGCAGAAAGCCTTCCCAAAAAAGGAAAAAAGGTGTGGCCACCAATCTTGGTGTAAGGAAAATTGAGGAAGAAAAGGCCACTGAAGAAACTGAGATGGATAATTTGCAATGATGTTCACAGACCAGACCTAGAGGAGTAGATAGGGAGAATAACGTAAGTGAGTTTGATAGTAACAAAAAGCGGTGAAACCTACCCCTTTTTTCCCTTTTGACAGGGCACGAGCCCTGTGTGATAGTGGGGATAACTGGTGTTATACATCCTGCCTCCACTAAAGCTTTGATGCTGTTTTCTAAGAAAGTTGATGAGGCTTGGTTCTGATGAAAATATTACCAAAACGGTGCAAGTGAGGTGCTGTACTTGGTTATTCATGGTTCACTGCTGACATAGAGAACTCATGGGCTGGGTGTGATTTATGTTCAAAGGAGATGTTCATTACACAATGGAAACCAGGAGCAGAAGGATGGGCAGGGACTCTGGGGAGCACAGTTTGCAAAGAGGAGTTGTTCAGGAGATGGAGATGTGGTAAACAGAGTGATCAGACATGCGGCACAATTTCTGGGTGAGGAGATACCAGCCTGGCAAGAAGGCTGAAACGACGAGAGGAATGGCAAAGCTAAACAAAATAAAGCAAAACAACCAATAACAACAAAAAAATCTGTCCAAGCAAATTCAGAAGATCACAAGATCACCTGGGAATAACTGCTGGTGCTTCTGGCTGGGCATGGCAGTTCATATGTGAAAGAATTATCTTTCTCAATGGAAAAATGATCTTTAACTTTGTGATGTCCCTAAAAATAACCATGTGGAGTATTTAACATTATTTATGAACAAAGCAATTGCAACATAGCTGTTAATGACTCACTCTCTTCTCAAGGAAACACCCTAGTTTTCCCCTGATACCTCTTTATGGAGGAGAAAAAATCTTGAAGGAAATAAGCTTGTCTTGATCCAGAGACACCACCTTTACTTCAGTACTGTGAGTGGGAGGAAGAGCGAGCAGAGTAATAGAACATGGGAGCTTTGAGATCCCAGATCTATTAAAATGTTAGCTTGCCTAACCACTTAGCATGTCTGGAAATTTTCATTCAGGACATACCTTTGTCATAATCAAAAGTCAGTAAAAAATAAATCTATTTTAATTTTAGAGGGCAGGTAGCCTCAAGAGACCTTCTTATTTCAACATCTGAAACAGCTTTCAGTGGCAACACATGGACTGATGCAAGTTTCTCTCTGCAGTATATTCAAAATGGCCCAAGGGAGTTAGTGTGAGGTTTGTTTACTGTTTAAGGTTTAGAAACCCACCCTGTGCTCAGGCTCAAAGACTTGCTTATCTCCCAGGTGAAACCTGGTAGCTCAGAAACCTGTCCCTTCTCAGATTTCCTCCTGTTCTTCTTGGACTTTAGAAAAAAATTAGCAACTGTACTTGTGATTTCCTGATGCATTTCTCAAAATGACTTTGTGGCTACATTTCTTTTAACCTTCCTTGCCCCCTTGTGTTAATAGAGATTGAGTCATTTCTTCAGGAAAACCTGTTAACGGACAAGATTACTCATTTCAGAAGTGGAGAAGATCTTCATGTTTTTGAACCAAAACCGAGGAGGACTCTGGCAAGTGCAAGTGGCTCTGTCCTGGTTCTCCCCACTCAAGGGCAGACAAGGTGTAAGAAACCTTCCAGTACTAGAGGCAGAATCACAGAATCACTGAGGTGTGAAGCGAACTCTGGAGATCGTCTAGTTCAACGTCCCTGCTCTAGCAGGGTCACCCAGAGCAGGTGGCACAGGGCGGCATCCAGGTGGTTTTGGAAGATCTCCAGAGAAGGAGACTCCACAACCTCCCTGGGCAGCCTGTTCCACTGCTCTGGCACCCTCACAGTGAAGAAGTTCTTTCCTCAAATTCAGGCAGAACTTCCTGTGTTTCAGTATGTGGCTGTTGCCTCTTATCCTGTCACTGTCTACTGCTGGCCCTATCCTCTTAAGATCCTCTCTTTAAGGTATTTGTACACACCGATAAGATCCATTGTCAGGCTTCTCTTCTGCAGGTCCAACAGGCCCCTCTCTCAGCCTCTCCTCATAGGAGAGGTGCTGCAAGTCCCCTCATCATCTCTGTAGCCTTTCCCTGGACTCTCTCCAGTAGTTCCATGTCTCTCTTGTGGACAAAGTTCAGCTCTTCCCTGTCCCGCTGGTGGGGGATATTCCCAGTGCCACCTGCCCACAGTGGGTAAGGAGGCAGCCGCCTCCCTGGCTCCATCTCCTCCCATCCCACGTAAATGCCCTGAAGCTGCAGTCTGGCAGAGGGACTTGGCTGAGGAGGTGTCTGCAGGTGGGATTGCCCAAATTTAGGCTGTTTCAGCAACTTGAAAGAAGGAAACAAAACTATTTCTTAGAAGGTGCTTCAGCTGGAGAGATACCAGAGGGAAGACTTCCTCTAGGTACACAGCAGAGAAGCCAAAAAGGAGCAGCAGAGAGCAGAACTAAGGAAAGTTAATTATCCCACAAAGAACCAGGCCCTCCAGTACCAGCCCTCAGGCTATGGCTGCCCGCCAGTGCTGGGTGGCACAGCCACCAGGCAGGACTTGCAAGAGAAAAATTTTTATCATGGCTATAGCTCTTGTAACATCTTAGATCTTCCTTATTTTATTATTGTAAAAGAAATTGTGATGATCACCATCACTTTTTTATTTTTGGTTAAACTCTTCCATTGAAAAATATTTTAAAAATATTTCCCTTTTCTCTTTAACATTTCCCATAATCCGTGTGTTTTCTTGTCTCTTTCTTAACTTGTCGCTCTCCGTGGCACAGTTGTCTTCTCCAACCAGCTTCCTCCTGCACTTTCTACACAATTGTTTCTTTTATGACACTGGCAACTCCTCTGCCTGAGTGGCAGAAAGGAGCTTGTAGTTCTCTGTACTGCACTGCACTAGGAGATAAAACTTTGCTTTGGGGAATTTGCCAACCAAATAGGCACAAGAAATAAATTGGTACAAGAAATAAATTGCATGAGGTAGAAACTGTGACACTGGATTTACTAGTAAATTGTGAATGAAGCTCAACCATTTCTAGTCCCTTTCCCATTTATTGGGCCACAATGGAGACCAAAGGTGAAAAGGCCATAATCAAATAATATCCTCTCCAGCAAAGTACCTGCCCTACTGCCCTTTCCTAAGTCTGCTGGAGGCAGAGGAGATGCTCTCTGCCTGCTGAGTTCAGAGTCCACTACAAAACATCAACTGCACATCATTAAATGGACACTGCACTTCACAAACATACATGCAGGCATTTCCCACCCTGCAGACTTGTCATGTGAAATCACCTAAACAAGAGCCCTAACGCAGGGCAGCAGATCAGGACCATTTCACTAACAGGCACTAAGGAGGACAGTAGAAGGGATCTTAAGCCTCCCTGATTTTTTAAACTTGAGACACTTGTGCTTTATTAGACAGCCCAGCTAATTCAGTCGCCCTGTGAGAGAGCAAGTAAATGTCTCACACTATTTTTCTCATAACCCAGTGGATTTGCAGTTGCTAGTGATGGGCACAGATTTATGTGCTGTGTTGTTCTAATTTCTATCGCACTCTGTGTTGTGGGTGTTTCTCTTCTCAGGTTCAAACTCTTGCCCCTTTTTGAGCATTAAATACATTGAGAGAAGATGATTGGGGCTGAGATGTAAGGTATATGCCCATGCACAGAAAGACTGTGTGAAGGATGGTTGGCAGTGATGGCAGGGAGAAACATGAAGGTTAAAAGAAGGTGATGCGTATTTGGAGAAGGAAGGATGGATATAACCACTAAAATGCACCAAAATGACTTTATAAAGAATAGAAGACATTTGAGAAGGAAAGAGATTTGCCAGCAGAAAGGGAGGATTTCTTCTGTGACAGATCGATAGCTACAAAAGGAACTAGACTAGAAAGTAGGTGAAAAACAACAAACAAAAAACCAACTGAACAATGACAGAAAAGCAGAGCAGTGAGCAGTGCCCCCCATCTAATATTTGCTGCTATATTTGCAAGTATTCGAAAGAAGACCCACCATCTAGCTTCTGGAAAATCAAAAATGTGCTTCCCATCACCCCAGAAAATGAAATCTCTCTTGCTTTCTTTCCTCATATATTCACCCCTTTCATGTATCAACCTTCTACCTAGCACACAAGCAGCTTGGGGGGGTTGTTCGGAGACAGGAACTCCATTCAGGGGTATTTATTGGCAAGGAGGGACTGAAATGGCTAAACAAAAATATCCCCATCTTTATTGTCCTCTGTCCAGGTGCCAAAACCTGTCAGCATTAACCTCTTTTCCCAAGATCCTTTCTCAACAAAACTCTTTGTTATCCCAATTGCACGAAATGGAAGCGGATGAGGAATACACTGGTGTTAGCTTTAGGGCTGAGGCTGGAAATGCTTTTGTGCTGAAAGGCAAATCAGCTTTTCCAATCCTCTGTAGTCTCTACGCTCACGCACAGCTCAGTGTTGTCCATCATTGCTCTCAGAACACCCTGGGGCTCCAGAGCAATGGGAATGATGCTGTGAGCTGCTCTGTCCGGCCCTTGGGCTCTTGCCTTGCGCCTGGGGAGCTGACCCTGCTGCTTCCCATGGGGGACCGGGGGCCCTGAGGAGCAGAGAAACCCCACAGCACCCAAGCAGCCAAACAGCTGTTCAAATATCACAAAGTTCATCCATAGGCTCTTATATTTCCATCTCACAATGTATATATAACCAATAGACATTATCCTTCATAACCCAGCACTAAACGCTGAAGACTTTGTCAGTCCCTGTAAGCACCATTTTGCACTTATTTTGAAAATTAGGAACTGCAGTTGCCAATTCATTGTGCTCTGTTCTTGAAAACTACTATCACTTTGCCTGTTTTTTTTGTGTTCTTTTTCAAGATGTGGCTCTTCAAAGATACCACAAACTGCATATCGCATTATTTACCTCATTACTGCCGTTGTAGGATGTTCACAGAAGACTTACTCAAATAATTTTTGCCTGCCCCACTTCTTCCCTGCTTCACTTTGTTCCTTTCCCTCTTGGCTTCCTTCCTTTTTAAATGCACATATTTAAGTTTCTGAGCCACGTCTCATGGAAGAACTGCTATTTTTTTCCCGTTTTTTTCACTTTTTGTTCTTCTGGGGAGATATTTTCTCCTCTACCTCAGACATAACCCTGCAGAATTCCTGGCTTGGGCACGCAGGTGAAAGATGGAAGGTGCTGAAGTCGTCACTTACAAGCACACAATGCAGAGACAGACACTGTTCAGTGTACACAGATATTGTGCCATCCCTCTTCTATGTTCAAGAATACCCAAATTGCGTGGTATATCCAAGTGTCGTGATGGATAACAGCGAAGGAAACTTAATCCACTGGGATCTTGAAGGTCTTCCCTTTCTATTGAGATGTCCTCCATCCAAGGGGAGCTTGTGGCTGCTTTCCCCAGGTTGATCTGTTCTCATAAGATGGGTGGTGAGTGCCCAGCCTTGTCATGGACCTTGATGTGGGTGAACAAGGCTCCTGTTGCAGTCCCAGTCCCGCTGTCTCCCTTGCTCTGACAGGCCCTGAACCAAAATAAATGTCCACAAAGTGGTACCACGGACCCATGTGAGCTGCTCTCGTGGACTCAGCGGGCTCAGTTCTCCCGTGGTTCCTCTCCGGGAAGCTCAGGAGCTGCCAGCTGATGTCATTTAATCACAGCACAGGTACGTTTCCTGAGCAAGGCCGGGTCCTGCACCTCGACACAGAGCTCTAGGCTGCCCCAGGCCTGACAAGAGTCCCCGAGCGCCTGGAACGAAGTTTCAGATCTGCAGCTAAGGTGACGTTTGTCCTTGCGTTTGGCCTTGCAAGTGAATGCAGCAGATGCTGCTTCTCATGTTGCTGAAAACCCTGCCCGATGCTACTGTCCTTAAAAAAAGAAAAACCTCCCCCACACACATCAAAAAAGTGGCAACTGGGACTGCCTGCCAGTTATTCTTCCTAACTGTTTTCACATCCCAAGTGAGGTGAGTCCTGGTATTTCATTTATCCTGTGCTAGCCAAGATTCACTTCTACCCAAGGTCTAGTCTATTTTTTTTAATTATTATTTTTAATAGGCAATTTCTGCATTGCTGTGCAAGTTGTCTGTGGAGATGCCCAAATGGGTCAACCCGCTGTAGGGCACCCACTGTCTGCATCAACCACCTTCCTCAAGGCTCAGAAAATGCCCTTCGCGTTACCAGCCTGCGGGACAGCCCGCTGGCAAGGAGGCTGTTGTCACTGTTGTTTAAACAACAACCATCTTACTGTAACTTAGCACTGAACAGAACACTAAAACTGCAGCAGCAGCCAAAGAAACCCAAGTAGCCGGACAGGCTCGACCACCACCATGGGGCAATTCCTGCAAGCACTCCTCAGTCTCCCGATGGTTGAGCGCAACAAGGCATGGACAAGGAAGGGGTTGGTGACGTTCTTGGCTTCATTTTTATCGTGCCCACAAGGCCAAAGTCTTCTCAGTGACAACCTGGTGCCCTGGGCCCCTGGATGCACCTTTCACCACCGTGCTCGGGCCTGTTGTGCTGCCCTATTCTGTGCCAGATGGAGCTGTTGGCACCACCTCCGCCACTGACTTGCTGGGCTTGGCTAGGAGCCGTTGGCTTTGCTATGAACCCAGGCAAAATGGCTCTGACCTCGCTGAGCTCACACAGCGAAGTCCTTGTGCAAGCCCCCATGCCAACAACAAAAAATATTCCTACTTGACCCATTCCAGCATCAGCAACTCAAGGCGAACACCCTCATCCATGTTATCCGAGCCCAAAAGCTGCATCTGCTGTTCAGCAATTGTGTCTTCTTCTCAGAGATCTCACCAACTGTGGATTACCCATTTGTCTCAAGAGTCTAGGTTGGACTTTGCTGAATTGAAGCAAGCTATACAAATTTCAATAGGGTAAATGTCATTTTAACACCATTTTCAAAGTCCTTCCTCCAACTAATAAGGTAGAGGTTCAAGAAACTGTCTTCTAAGATCACTGTGATATTTGCTGTGTAATTCAGAAACTTTTGGAAAAAGTCTTATCACCAAACCTGTCTCTCACTTACAGAACTACCATCACTCCTTCTGAAATATAATAAGCACTTAAGCACTGGTCAACTTTGGCCATAAAAAGGGAGGTGGAAGGGGATTGCAAGCAGTATGTATCTGAATAAAAGCTTAAGATCAAAATGCTTTAAGTATGATAGGTTTATATGGAAGAATTTAAATTAAGCTCAAAACCTTGTAACTAACCCTTCTTACCACATATGGGATCCTTTATTTTCAAGCTCCTCTAGTTTTCCTCCAGAAATGAATTCTCAGATCTACAGTTTGGTTGCTGCTTATTTCCCTCTCATTAATTCAACTTTTTGCTCTTTTGTAGCTCACTGTTTTAATGTATCTCAAGTTTTAACACTATGTTTTCTTCTGTTAGTCTTGGACCTCGGAAAACTTTAAACAAAGGTCCCTGTGGTCATTTTTACCCTTTTATGCAATTATACTTAATTTGTTCACTACAAGAATTTGTTTCCCAAAGCAAATACATTAAAAAGATTCATTTGCACTACAGCTCAAGTAGGGGCCACAACACAGAAATTCAGGAGATTCCCCCCAACACTCAGCTTAGACATTGCCCGCCCTTGTCAACTTGGAATTATCCAAAGATTGCAAATGCCTCACATCACATACCTCATAATTTAGGAAGCATAAGCACTGCCTAATAACTACAATTGCTTAAAATATTAACTTAATTAAATAAAAGCATTCCGAATCATAGCAGCATATGGATGAAAACTGCCCACATTTTAGGAGCATAACATAATTAAGAGGTACTAAAACTGTCAAGTGTTAAAGCCCTGTAGCAAGAGGTACTAAAACTGTGAAGTGTTAAAGCACTGTAGCGATTCAAAGCCATGACAAAACTTGGTGCAGAGTGAGCAATACTGCTTGATGCTCTACTCACTGGGGCCGCTTGTTTGTGGTGAAGTATTTTCTTCCTTGGTAAAGGCATATTTTCTTTTCCAAAGGACAGGGAAGGTACACAGACCTTCTGATTAACACACTGCAGCTCTTCCCCTAGCTAGAAGTATTTTTTTTTTGTATCACTAAGAAACGAGGACTGCTTTTTTAACCATTAGTTGTGCTAAGTTATCTTGCTTTTATTTGAGTTTAACACTACTGGAAAGGAGTAGCTTTTCAGTTGCAGCATGGTTTGTCAAGATTACAATATTTATGACTGCATAAAAGACATAAGTAAAAAAGAAAAGTATGATTTGTAGAGTTTGTTATCAAGAGCTGAGACTTGCGTCTTTACAGAATTGCAAATACTGGCGTCCTAACTGCTGGTTTATAATGTTCCTGGCAAGACTATTTCTCATATGGTTTGGTTTAATCTCTATAGCCTTTTGTCCAACTGTTTTAAGGTCTAGTAGAAAGTAATTCCTAACTGCAGCTAAACTGTTGCAGCAGCGCGGAGAGGCTGTACTGATTGCTCAGGAAACACCTTGGGTTTGGAGCCACAAGCGCAAGAGGCAATTCCTGCTCGTTGTTCACCACACGCTCCCCTCGCACACTTGGGGCCTGTCGCTTCTCGCTGATGACAGAAGGGGAACGGGGCAGTCGCTGACGTTCCCCACTAAGGAAACCCGGTTTGCTGCAGGCAGGACCTTCTGCATCAGTCAACTCCGATAGATAAGAAAACTATCCATTTTGAAATTTAGATTTAATGCATTTTCAAGGAGCTGATGAGAAAGGAGCAAATTAAAATAAATACCATAATTAAAACTGCAAACTGTTACAATGATATATTATAAAGTTGTCCTAAATAAACCTAGTGCTTCAAAAATTTACCAGTGAATCTGTATTACAAAATATGTGAAAATACAATAGAATACCACAAAACAACGTCTTTTTTGGGGTCAACAATGACACCAAGCTGTCTCAGGCTTAATGCTTAAAATTGTTAATAGAACATATTATAATATATAAATTGCAATTTGGTTGAATTCTAGATAGCATCTCCACCCAAAATCAAATTCACCTTTTTTTCATTCCTTCTCTGAAACTAGTGCCAAACTTCCTGTCAAACCTAGTATTTTCTTGAGAGCTGTAAAGTCTAGCCATTACTTATTTTCTACTACTACATTTGGCAGAAACTATTTATTGGTCTGTTATTGCAAAAAGTGCAATTTAACAATAAACCAGTCTGAAGGTCGTTTTGTGTCTTGAGGATACATACCATATATTTCTTTAAAAATAATCATACTTTTGTAAGCAATACTTTACAGTAGACACCTCAAATCTACCATAGATGTAAAACTTAAAACGAGAAAAATTTAGTCTCTAAATCTTTATACACATATTTATATTCAAATTTCTATATATATATTATATATACACACACACAAGAGTATATATAAAATATATATAATCAGATTCAAAAAAGAACAAAAACTGGGCACTGTACATAAAATCTTTTTAAAACTCAAACAATAGAAAAACTTTAAACATTAAACAATTTTAATAAAAGTTTCTGTACAATGCTAAGCAGTTTTATTTACATATAGAAAATGTAATAGGAGTAGTGTTTGAAATTACAGAACTCCTTAAAATTTCAATGGCAGGTAATCTGGAAAAAATAACAGCATTCCATTCACAAATATTTTCAAGCAATAAATATGTATTTATAAATAGTGTAAATTTACATCAAGATTAGAAACAAAAATCACAAATCTGAAGTTTATTCCTTAGTCTATGTGCAACCCATTTATCTTTGTGACTTGGCTGTTAATTGTTTTAAATTTTATTTAGGAACCAAAAGTGTAACCGTCATGGTTTCAAAACAAGACAGAAAAACATAAAAGCAGTAAAAAAATTTATATCACCTAACTCTTCACATTAAAAAAAAAAAAGAAAAAAAAAAGAGTTGCCCAAAGAAAGACTTAAAATTTCTATCTACCTTACAAAGAAATGACCAGCTAAGCTAGTACTTTTTCCAAGGGAAATTCTGATGGGGAAAAATGGATGAAACCAACTCATCAGCCCAGAAACAGAGAAATACAAAAGAGGTGGTCTTCAAGTCAGTAGTCTGTATAACGTTGCCAGTTTTGTCAGATATATACAAAACATGGAATTATTTTTTTGAAGTACAGCTGGATGAGCTTTATTTGTTTTGAGTTCTGGAGTAGGAGGCAGTGCTCTCTCCTGTCCAGTTGGTTGACACTCCGCACTTGGAAGGTTGCATAGACACAGCTTTCAGCCAGCAGCCTTACGGGATAGCTACAAAAATCAGTGGTGCAGAACTGGGTCACTTCCTGAATATCAGAAAAGTTTTCATTTAATGTCCATGAAAAAATGTCAAGATGAGGAGGATGGCAATGGAGGAGCCTGAAAAAGAAAACATTTAATTACCTTTTCTACAAGGGTGTAAAACTCAGCTGTCTAACCAAGTTTTGCACAAACAGTAAATATGAGAGTTTAAGAGTTATAAACACTACTGCTTTTCTACTTCAGGACTTGTTCCAAGTGGATTCTGGCATCTTTTTTTTCCCCCAACCTGTTCAAATACAATGTGTATTTTATGGCTACTTTGCATTAGAATTTTGCCTGAACTGAAGACTGGGATATAATGTATGGATATCTGAGTTAATATTGCGTGAGTTGCCAGATTAGATCTTTCCAGAGCAGCAAAAAGCTGCGTGTGGGCTTGTATAGATATATCTTATATGCTCCAAAACAGGGATTCTCAACCTATTTACCAGTGGGGGATTCCATATGTGCCTCTCCAAATGCCTTATGGGCTGGGGTGTTTTTTCCCCCTACCAGAAAACCAACCTGCAACCATGGGGTAAGGGTGATAGTAGAAAAGGGTTCTCTGATATGGGGACAAACCCTTTTGTAGCCTGAAGAACAGCCCCAGGGACCTCAAGGGTGAAGGAAACCAGGTGTCTCTCATTCCTGCCTGCTTTCAGGAAACAAGCTCTAGGAGATACTTGGCCATTTCCCAGCGATGCACTTTATAATGCACTTTGTGGCATCACCAGCAGAATACTGAATCTTTAATGGCACTTCCCTCTTTCCTGCCCATCAATACTGAGAGTCATGACGTAGAGTCCTTCCAAAAGCTACTCACAGTTTCTAAAGACATGTTCAATCACATCCAGGGTTGCCACCTATGGGACACTAAGACTTGCTGATGCCCCTGCTTGCTCCCAACAACCCCAAACACAGGATCCCTCTACCTGAGATCACCTTTCTGCTGTGACTTGCCCAAATCTCAGCTCATCTTTCTTCCTACACCTCAGACATATCACTATATTTATTAAACGCTAGGCTACAACTCTTCTCTGTTAAGATTGGATCCTGTTTTAAAGAAGTGATAATGTGCACTGATCTCAAAATGAAACAATTTTTAGTGCTCTTGATGGCCACAGGTACAGGATTGGATCTGAGAGGAAACAGCTTACAAGTTGAGAATCCCTGTTTTAGGCACAGTTATATCAACACAATTACCTATATAATGCTATAAACAGAGACAACAAAATCTCTCCTCCCTCTCCCCTTCCACATAGAGAATCCTTCTTGCTCGCTCCACTTAACTGGCAGTCCTATGTGAGAAGAGGTGTTTACTTATATGCTTTTCAGTAAGAGATGATCACTTTGAAATTGCTATATTTCACAGACTGTAAAGTAAATGGGCTTCTGAAAGTAAGAGCTGAAGTTCTACCACCCCAGGGCTCTGCAGAACCAGTGACCAGAATTCAGCTCAGAGGACACTGCCCTGCACTCCCACCATCCTCTACAGCTGAACCTTGAGGCATTAGCTCCAAGCTCGCAGCTTAGCACACCAGTATTGCATGAAACTATTTTCCAAACATACATTTTCTGCAGCACCTGGAAATGAATCAAAAGGCACAGCCGTTTTGGGGCTGCTGTATTTAATTCAACACGAAATTCTTGTAACACTTTGTCCAGTGATCGCTTCCTTTGACGGAAAAGCAAGGCTTATCACAAATAAATCCAGCATCACTCTCACTGTGATTACAAAACAAGTCATCTTTGCCTGAAACAATGAAACCTGGGTGAAACGTTAGGACAGTTGTGCTTACACAGTTCAAAGCAGGAGGCTGCCATATATAGCACAGAGCTATAATGACAAAGAGGCTTTTTGCTTTAAATTGAAAGGCAAAGGAGGCCCCAAGCCAAAGACAGAACTGTTGGAGAGCATCCACTTGCTAAGCAGAGGGACAGTGCTGATTTGGGAAGGGATGGGGAGGGGAGGGGAAGAGGGGGTCTGAGTGCATAGGATGCTCTGCTGCTATACTGACTTCATACCACAACCAATGTATTAGAGATGCTCTTGAACCTGGTGCTAGTTTCTCCAAGCTTCACTGTCCTGATTCTTCCCATCTCCATCTGATCCAGTTATGGTCTTCAGGTGATCTCTATTGGATTTTTAAAGCCACAACTTTATGAATTGTAACATCAAACTTTTCCTGAAAACTCAGTGGTTATGCTCTGCAGTAAGTTACTGTACTATTTCACACAGTTTTGTTCTGTATACATCACACACAACCCAAACCTCCATTCGAATCTGAAAGTCCACGGTACTCATACAACGGAGTACCAAGACCGCCTACAACTGCTTTACAAATAATGTATTTATGCACCCGTTTATTAATTTGACTTACTAATGTAAATTGATCATAGACTTGCATCAAGTCCTCCATTTTGTACTGTTCTAGCACCACAAAATTTTCCAGGTTCGTGCTTATCTTTCGTGCACAGTCTTGGCAATGTACAACATAGGTCTTTCGAGAATTGCTCTCACTCGTGACAAAAAGCAGATCAAAGACTTCCACCTATTAGAAAGGAAGCAGAAAGCAAACCATTAAAATCTCATCTTGAAAAGATTTTTCTAAATATGTGGTTTGATGCTTATAACCTTACTTGGTGTGTACAAAGACAAAAATAAAAATGAAATTTGTTCGGGTAAATTCCATTCTCTTAAGGCTCACACATGGAGGTGAATGAACTATTCTAAAAGCACTTCCAACATTACATCCCAGGTGTCTACATAAACAGCATTACTGGAAAGTGTTTGTCAATACTAAAAAAGCAAGTTTCATCATGGTGATTACTCAGTAAGGTGCATACATATTGAATCTACATAATTTTTCTTTTTTAAAAAAAAATCTGTCTGTAAAATAAAGTCGTAATTTACTTACTGCTTACTTACACCGTCATCTGCCCAAGATGTTCAGTCAGAACTAAGAACTTATTTTCAGAGCTAGAATTTCATTTCAGTTTTGTGAAAACTGTTATTCTGTACTTTGAAATCACTACTAAAAGAATGTAGATTTTTTTAAATTAGAAGTCTGTGTCCTGTGAAGCAAACGCACTTAGATGCTGCCCCTTTAGGGGCTGCTGTGTAAGCTCTATCAAGACAGTACTGCAGCACATAATGCCCTTGCTACATGTAGTAGCTATTATAGCTTAAAAGCAGAAGTAAAATTTAAGTAGCAACAACAACAGCAACAAAAGACAGGCCAACATGTAAATAGAGCTTAATTTACATCAGTGAAAAGCCCACTACAGGTATTTACTGACCTCGCAAATGCTACAGTAATGAGCTGGCTCCTCCTTGGCTCGCCCGTGCCAGATGAGCTCTTTTCCTGCAGCAATCAGAGCTTCCCTCAGTGTCTGACACTGTTTGAGAGTTCTCAACAGGCAATACCTGTACACAAAATCAGGACAGGGTAATGCATCAGCACTCAGTTACCTCTTCGGATCAAAATGTACATTAGAGCAAGACTCAAGCAGCCTGAATTTCCTCAGCCCTGGTTCCTTTCCTCCTGGGCTTCGAGAAACACCTGCTGAAAATGCATCCCCAGAAACATAATGGGGGTTGAAGTCAGCCCTCCCGATCCCGGGCCTCTGTATCAGTTGATTCCATTTCACAAGTGCCCCTTTCCCTGCATCAGGCAGAAGGTTTTACTTGTGACTGGAACAAATGAACGTTTTCTCAAACTCAATAAAACAAAGGGCTTCCAAACGTGACTTTGATCATTTATTTTGAATTGTGAATTTATCAGCAAAAAGTTGGCCTGCCAAGGTCAAAAGCAAACCAGTCTGTAGCCTATCCAAAGCATTGTTTTATTTAACATCCCCCAAGTCACATTACTTCTTCAACACTACTAAGCTATTAGTAAAGTCTGAAACTTGAAGTTCTGACAGAAATCACATTACACAGAATGAAGACAAAAGTCAGCAGCAAGCATCTTCTCCCATGCACAGGGAAAAAGAACAGTATTATCCAGACGGGTACTAGAAAGTCCCTCAACAGGAAAAACAGAAAAAAAAATAGGAAAAAAAGAGTTTTTAATGCTTATTTTGCTAATAAAATTAGCCAAATTATAATCAACAATTCCTCATTATATTTCTGTAAATGATAGAAAAAAATTATAATTAAGCTTCCCAATCTTATAGTTACACAAGTGTTGTGTGATAGAAAGTGTGACTTTTTTTTTCCAGTATTGGGTGAGTTACAGAGACTCTCTAAAAGAAAAAGTAATTGGCAAAATAGGCCATCCAATTTTAAAAATTACAATGTTATTTACAATAATATTTAGCTCTCAGCTATCCTATTTAGTTCAGCTGCAGCTTTTGCAGCCTTTAATTTTCTCCTCCACAGGGTGGTTACATTACATGTTGATTAGATGCAGAAGAAAGATTGAAAAAATATAAGGGGAAGAATAAACATTGGACAGAAAATGAAGTGCTTAAAGTTCTATCAAAATATTTTCAACTTAATGTTTTCCCATTTTAAATCCTTAAACATGTAATATACAAACTCTGTACTTAAAGTTAAAAAAAATGTTTCTTTCAAGTGTTTCCAAGAATATTTTGCTTTACTTTGAGATACTTTCTTCTTGATGTTTAACATACTGATCGTCTTCACTAAAACCAAGCCTATAGCTTCATAACTGTGGAAAAAGTCTTGCTCAAATTATAATCCACATATAACACATCTGCAGCGTTTGCCAAATTTGCAGCTAGAGCTGAGAGCATCAGCTCGGGGATGACTGACTCCTCCTTGGTAAAACTCACGGCTCTGCAATGGTACCTAAAATGGAAACATCAACTATTTCGTGCTATTCAAGAACTGGAAAAAGCCTATGAAATACCATTGTCCTAAATGCCATGATTTCCTAACGTAGGAGAAGTCTAAAGGAAGCTGAAAAGGTGTGTGGAGGTTGACATAATAAATGGAGTAGTATAGGCTTTAAACACTAAGTCTGATTTAACTCCAGTAGAGTAGAAATTCAGCTAAAAAAAATCTATACCTATATCTATATATCCAGTACCTCTCTCATGTTAAGTTTTTTAAAAAAGTTACAACAAATTGCATTAATAAATTAGAGGTAGAGCTTTTAAACTGAATATCACTCCAATTTCTTCTGAAAGAGAGCGAAGTGACAAGCACATTTATTATTAAGGCACCCAAAAAGACTGGGTAAGAAGCGTGGAGACTGTCCCACTGACAATGAAACATAGATTTCTTTATGCCCGGCAGTAGTTTATACTTTCCCTGAAGGTATTGAAATATATATTATCTGCCTTCATGATTTATTGTATAATCCCTTCTGACATATCCTGTCCTTTCACATTTATAAAACTATTTTTAGAATTCACTTTAAATCTACACAAAACGTTGCGATCTACATTTCCTCTTTTCCTCAGATGCATTTGAAAAATCCTAACTTCCACTTAAGCATTTTGCTGTTTATTATTCTCTTCTTAAGCACCGTGCTCCTTCAGCCAAGTTTTAATACGTTTTGGCTGTTTGTAGTTCCATTCATGATTCTAGTGTTCATATTAGATCTTTAAGACATATCTCATGAAAAAAAGTCTCAGTTTCTGCTCTTTTATCTAACAAGATAACAAGTATAGGGTTGCATTTTAAAAAAATACTGAAGCACCTTTATAAAGTTTACTTCAGCACCAACTGAAGAAAGCTGAAGCACCTTTATAAAGTTTACTTTTATTCCTTCTTTCCTGTTCCTAATCTATTTCATCATCAATCTGCTTCACTGTGTCCATAGGCATTCTTGTTAAAACTTCCATGTTAGTCTGCTTCCTCTGTACTGCTGACTATCACATAAGCCAGGGTGACATGTTTATATTTCTCTTTCAAATAGGAATTACAAATTACTTTCTAGTTTTCCAGGAGTTCATCATTTTGTGGTCCCCTAAAACCCCTCAGAGACAGCAGTCAAACTATCTAAACACTTCAGATACCTTTGGCATGTCATTTTAGATACCGACCTGCCTTTTGGCATGAAGATGACAGCTCTGTCACTGATACTTTTCCCCCCGATGACAAATGAAATTCAGCTATTCAAGCTGAAATTCTATCAGCTGCATCAGAACCTACTTTCTCAAGTGTTTACATACACATGCGTAGGTATGTACAAACAAAAGATGGTTTTATAAATCAAAAAATATAGGAGAAATGAATCAAATATCTCCTTGCTGCTTGGTTTCCTCATCCTTCAGACAAGTAGTTGCAGAGGAAAGTTGTGGAATTGTTGTCCTGTCTTATACAAGGAACCAGCAGCAGCTGCAATAAACTGGTAAAAGGAACTGCTAAAAACCAAGATGTTGGGTCTGCTCCTTCCTGACTTTGCTCACCTGTAACGTACATCTACAATTTGGGCATCTCACTGAGAGCTCGGCTGCTGTCAGCCAGCCAGACAATAGGAAACTACTCATTCATCCTCTGAGCTTGTTCAGAACATTTTAGTAGTTTTTCTAGTTTTTATCATTTTAAGCCTGAATCAGAGCAAAAACACTCGTGCAAATGCAAAATGCAAGTGCCCAGTTATTCAAATTGTATTTTGACAAAATACACCTTACAACTCCTTCAAACTCCACATTCCAGGCCTTCTAAGCCTGGGAAGATTATAAAGAAAACCTGCAAAAGAGGTTTAAAAACATAACGAACCCTCCCAGAACTTACAGTTAGCCAACCCTTACTACTCTTCTTGTTTCTAAGGGTGGAACACAGTTTTTCTCTTCCTTTTTTATGTGAAATATCACTAAACTTGATTATCACATCACACCAACTAATCTACTGCTTAGGGGAAAAGCAAGGGGAAGGAGGCTTTCAACTTAACTTTACTTAAAACATTTACATTGGAGTCCCCAAATGCAGGTGTTTTAAGTCTCAACTAAATAAAGGTTTGAAATTCTAAAATTACAGTTAATTTTGCTGCAAAAATAATTACACCTCCACATGCTGAACTTAACATTCGGTTTCAAGTTCTTTTCTTGATTTTTTTTTTAAGGTATGTATTCTTGAAGGGGTTCTTTCATCTACAGTCAAATATTTCTGTGAAGTATTGGCATGTATATGAATTAGGTAACTGTAAAGCTATGACACAGTAACAGCAAATACTATAATAAAATTAATGTCATCTATACATGGAATATTTGACGAACAGAGTTATCAAATCATTTTGGCTTCCAAGTTCCCCTCTCTTTCCTCAGGAATGGAAGAAGAGTCTCATCAAGGGTTCTTTACAAATTAAGTTTTGTGTTATGTTTGATTTAGAGCGTCAAAGTAACAACACAGAGCTACCAGAGCAACGGGGAAACATTCAAGTAAAACTTACTTGATCATTTCAAAAAGCTTTGGATCTGAGACCTTGATATTTCGAGCCATGTTCCATGAAAGATGAACCATGGGTACTATGGACTTCACACTCTGCAGTTTATTCCACTCGTACCGTTCCACTGCCAGTTTGTATTGACAAGCTGTACAGAAACAAAATTACAGAAGCCTTCTGTCACGAAGCAGGTAGCAACTACATCCAAAATAATTTTGGCTGTACTCATAGCCTATATTTTGTTACGCTAGCTTAAGCTGCATTCCATAGGATCCAGTCATTGTACCTGCACTTAAGTTCTATAAAATTTCTATTAGATGCTTTCAAGATGCTTTAAGAACACAAATAAGACCTATCTGTAAAAGTCAGAAGCCACAGAAAAGTACTTTATTTTTAAGGTGAACAGAGAATGCCGCTTAAAGAAAGTATTTATTTAAATGCTGAAAAACTTTAAATAAGAAAACTCTACATTGGTACTTCCCTCTGCTCATTATCATAATTTTACAGTGCTATGGCATTTAATATATCTCAAAGAAAAGATCACATCCTGAGAGGTCTCTTATGATGAAACACACTTCTTCATTAAGCAATGAAAAGGTCTGTCCCTCGAGTCTTTTTAATGTTTTATGCAACTTACTGTGTCTGAATGTTAGCTCTGCGTAGGTTTATCATGTAATCCTCAAGATATACACCATACTGCACCATAACACAATAAAAATTGGGCTTAAACTACTTAAGAAAACATTTTTAAATACTCCTTTTTTTTCACTGAGCGAATGCTTAAAAACTAAAGACTTCTAGAGCAGTAAGTCCAAAAGATCTAACTCCACCTTATAAATGGCATTTCAGCTAACACTCCTTCCTGAACAAAAACAATCTTACAGAGGTTTGTATTTCCTGATGTTTTTATTCAACAGTGATTAGATACTGGTTGTCCTGAAAAATAAAGATTTTACTTAGAGGTTTCAGTCTTCAACATATATGTAATCTATAGTCTAATATGCTGGGTAAAAAACGTTTTGGGAGAGAAAGTTGCGGAAATGGCCTACAAGACAGTGGGCATCAACTCACATATTTTATTCTGGTGTTGTTTGTTACAAAATGGTTAATTTAAAAATCCTATTAATTCTTAAATAATATTCTACTATTTGTAAAATTCTATCAAACGGAACCACACAAAGCCCACACGCTTGTTGCTTTCACTTCTTACCTATTAATTTATTTAGAGTTTTAGCACACGTGGAGTATTTTAAAACACTGCTCATTCATTTCTGATCTAGTAAAATATGGCAAATCAATAATAGGAAGTTCTGGGCCATAAGGAGAGTAATAACAAGTATTAATTTTAACGTAGACAACACAACTGAACCCTACCTGTAAGAGGGCCGACGTTCCAAGCGATGTTATTGCACCAGCCAATAGCCTGGACCCAGTGAACGGTGCCGGCGTTAATCCACACCAAATCCCCCGGCCTTTGAATAAACCTATACACTGGGACGTTGGCTTCATACAGATCTTCCAGGTTCGGCCACCAAGATCCCATTAAGAAATTCATATTATTCCTGAAATAACAGGAGAAATACGGTCGTTAGCCTTTATCAATGGATGTATTAGTGGTCAGTATTTCTGTGAAATTCCTGCATCTAATGTTGTCTAACGTTTTCTGCATCTAATCAGTGACACTGGAGGCCTGGTCAAGGGAAAGCTTTATCTCTAAAGCCCCTGATCATAATCTGTGTTACACTTTCCAATATACTAAGACACTCATGTGGCTGCTTGGGTAAAGTGAGTTTATGACTTCGTGTTATGTTGCACTTTAATATTCTCCAATAATATTAATGCTGAGGTAGTGGCATTTTCACCAAGTCCTGTGTGACATGGATGCAGAAGGCTGCTTTCCTAACCAGAGGGCACCATACAGCTCTCAGAGATGCTTTGTTTTGAGCAGAGCTCCATACGCAGCCATGCTGCCAGCTCCTCCACACGACTGACCCATTGGCACCGCCCCAGCTGACGGGCACGTGTTTATGCTGTGCCTGGCCCCTCCTCAGAAACGCCCACAAAGGCCTCCATAAACATTGCTTCATTGAGAGCTCCTGAGCCTCTGTTATGGTTATGTAAAACACACAATTCCTTCCCTTCCTTATCCTATGGCTTTAGACCATTCAGTGCTCCCCAGACACACTGGACAGTCTGGGAGGGCAGCAAGGCCTTAGTGTCTGCGTTACCCTCAGAATGACAGTGCCACGGAGCAGGTAAAAGGCAAGTCACCAACAGAAGACGGTACAAAGGCATTTGCAGACTACAATTTCAAGAGCAGGCAACCTTTGAAAGAGGGGATGAAATGAAAGCACTTGTCAGTAGGCAGAAAGCTGAGAGACTGAGAAGAACTTGCAAAGCTCTGGAAACCTTCTGAAGGAAAGCTAGAGGGAACTGCACCTGGAGCTGGCCCTGTGCATCCTAATGGTCACTGCACCTCACCTAAGGCAGGCACCAGGTACACTATGATAGACTTGTGGACAGCATGAACATTCATCATTATAACAATTAACAATGTGGATCACCGGGAAAATACTTCATTCCATCACTCCTGCCCCTTGATCCTCCCTCCTCCAGACTTTGCTCCATTACTCTTCACTGCAACTGCCTTAAAATGTCTACGTAAAGATCACCATCTGGTGCAAGGAAATGGTCAGTGTTCACAGGCATGATAAAATACCTAAATAAACAGCAAGAACTATGATGTATTTTCTAAAGTGGAAATGTTCCTAGCAGAAAAAATGGACTGGTGCCATATAATGGAGGCAGGCAGCAGATAGCCTGTGCTAGTACTAACTTTTGATCTCCCTTGCCACAGTAAGGTACCAATTTGAATCTTCAACCCAGGTGGGCACATCCTGCCAATTCCTTGCTTCTTATATTACATTCATTCCTGGGTTCTCTCTCAAAAAGGCAATTAATACGGCTACTGTTAATATCTGAGAGCAAAGCTATCACAGAGCATCTCAAAAATTAGTACACCACACAAATTCCATGTTTTAATTCTGTATAAATCCTCGATTACTAATTACATGGGAAAATATCAAGTAACGTCCTCCTACAGCACTCTGTGAGCACTTTCTCCCGAGGCCCGAGAGCCACAGAGCACTCGCACAAAACACTCCCAGGAGTGGAGAACAGGAGCACAGCTGCTTACTTTTCACAGAAGTCATTCATGACACCCCAGTAGCTCTCAGGAACAACAAACCATTCACAGTCACCTGGACCGATATTTATATTGACTGAGCAAAAGTTGTTATTTTCTTGATGACCTGAAATTTGTAGAAAAAGAAACATAATTTTTGTCACATTGATTCCATCAAAACAATTCTGTATGGTACAATTATTAAAAAATGAACTATCATTTAAATATGCACATATTTGTATACCTCATCTACAAACACTATTCATACAGACTTCACAGTGTTAGGAAATGCTAATTAAGCTACTGCAAGTTCTATTTTTGTCAGTTTGTGGAAAATGAAATGTTAAAAACCCTAATTTGACCAGTAATTCAGCAGCTCTCTTCTAGTAGAAATAAACACACTGAGAAGTTCATGCTTAGATTCTGTTTTTTTTCAACAGTCCCAGTCCAAGAGCAAAACTTCATGACTTCAGGCACTGAATAGACAACTGGTAAGAAAATCTGTCCCAAAGAGGTTTCAAAATCAATGCAAAAGGACCAGAACTTTATCTTCTTTTGACAGTGAGAAAACTGAACCATAATCCCTAATGGAAGTGTCCAAAGTCGTACTTCAGTACAAATAAGACTTGGAGTTTAGCCCAGATCTTGCAAGTCCTAGTGCAGTGGCCTAACACAGCACTATTCATTAGGGAAGGTTAAATTTTACCCTCATACAATAAAGAATCTAGAAAATAAATGTGTATGTATTTCTATAAATACACAAGATCTATGCACAAGCCTATAAAAACTCTCAAGGCAGGCAGCACCAGTAAGGTCCAAGGATATCAACCCGTCATTTCTTTCCCCTTAAAAAATGAAGCATTGCATGGAAGAAAATAACGTAGTAAATATCTAGCATTCCAGAAATCCAGAAATTTCCATGGTGGGACCATCTAGCACTTTGCACACATGCAAAACTCAGTTGAAGAAGAAATTACAAAACGCTGAATAAGCCTCATACTTATGCACGCCATGAAGGAGGCAAAAACCACAGAGCAGTTAAACTGAAACCACAGCCACAGAACTTGTTTTTGTGTTTATTTGTGTCTTCCCCACAGAGACTTACCTGGTGTCCTGCTTCCTGGAACCTTCATGTACAACTGCACTGTGTTCATTCCCAGGATGGTGTGACCAACATGGCTTAGAAGATTTCCTGCTGATACCACACGTACAAAAGCAGGGAGTTTTGTCAGTTCATGGAGTTGCAACTTCCACCTGCAGCAAAATAGCAAATCGACAAGCTGTGAATCCTGAAAATTCCTAGCAGAGGCTGGAGACATGGAAACAGTAGTCAGAAGGATTGTTAGCATAAGAGATAAAGAAGTAGACAAACTGCTACTCTATAATTTAGCATCACGTAAAGGGAAGCTCAGAGAATACAATATCCTGATTTGACAGAAATTCAGTCATTTCACTGAATTGTACAGTGAAGGTTAATGATGTCACGTTGCCAGCTTTACACTATCCCTCGGGATGCTCCTTCTGCAAGGAAACACCAGTTTGCCCTCTCCAAACTCCAAGCTGGTCAGAAACTGTGTTAACGGTGCTTTCAAGAGCCAAGGATACAAGATACAACACTTAACTTCAGTACATGTATAATGAAAACATAGATCTCTGAACGCAAAACTCCCTGAACTTTCAAGTTTGGAGCTCTGAAAAGTCACTTAAATAACTAGATGTACTACTGGGCATATTATGGAACTAAATTCTAACTAGAGTTTGATTCAAATAAAAAAATATTAGTGGCCAAAAAGTGCTCTCAAAACTACTTATAATACTTTGAAACATTTTCCTGAAATGCTGCTCGAAGCAGGTTATCACTAAGTACTATGCAGCACACATTCATTTTCTGGAAAGGGTATCATTCTGCAAGTCTGAACAGATGAAAGTCAGAAATAAATTGGAAATTTATTTTACCTTAAAATTGCTTAAAGATCAAAATAGTTTGATTTGCTATAATCAGACAGGATCTGATAGATGCAGTGTTACTTCTACATTAAATTCATTTATAATGGGAAACGAATTGGGTGTGAGTTCACTTGTCTGTGAACTGAGACAGGTTAGAGAGCTCTTGGTCCCTTAGCCCTCTTCATATTTAACGGTTAAATTCACTGTCCTTAACCATGACACTCTCGAGGATCCTCCCGCTTTTATCGCAGCATCAAGAAGCACCATGCATGTCCAGCCATTAAAAGTAACTTTCTACAGTTATCTATTCAGTAGTGAAAAACTATCATGAATAGGTAAAAACTAATGAAAATCAGACCAGCCATAAAAACAGCGAATACTGATCAACTCTCAGCATTTAAAATGAAAGCTGCAAGGCCACGTATGGAAAGACCCGCTCCATGGGGCCAGCCCAGAAAGGCCTCCTCTTCCTTCCTCAGTTCAAGGCCCCTTGAAGACAAGTTTTGCACAATAACAAAACGTAGACTCTGCTCCTTTTTCTCTGCCTGGGGCGCTGCATATTGCTACAGTTAAGTCAGCTCTCTGTTCCTGTAGTTCTTCTTCCAAAAGAAACATATATCTCACATATCATCTCCGTCCTCATCCATGAGGCCTCGCTGCTCGCACAGTTCCCCACGTGCTACCCTCTTATTCCTAGCCTGTGGATCGCGGACTTCCACCTTTCCAGCCAAGCTCATTTTCTCCATCCAAGCCCTGAACAGACTTTTCTCCCACTCTGGTGCCATCTCATTAGACATGGCCCAGTTCAATCCTTTGTGATCTGATTCTTATCTGCCCTGCATTTATACTAAATGGTTTCTTCTGCACTCTGCAGATCCCAACAAAGGGTTTATTGAGGGAAGAGGAGAAAGTGTCCATTCAGTACTCAGTTCTCCCATTCAGGGCCTCTACAGTAGCTTCAAGTAGCCCTAAAAACAACACCTAAGAAGCAAATCTGTTTTCTGAAGATCCATTACCTTGGATTGGAAAAGTGTCTGTCCCTCTATAGACAACGTACAAAATTCTGTCCCTCTATAGACAATGCATCCAGCTAACTCATGAGGACAGGGAGCACGTGCTGCTGCTGGCAGACAGCTCCCACGCTCGTACCAAGAGCAGGAGCCAGGAGCCCTGAGAAGTTCTCAGCAACATTCAACATTCCCAGCTTTTAGCCTTTAACTTTACCCCATCTCCACAGAATTTGACAGGTGTTTTCAAAGGCTCATTTCTCAGTTATTTGAGGCCAGAGGCACACATCATGACAAAATTTCAAGACCTAGGGCACCCGAGTTTAGTTTTTCTAATGCATCAAGCATTACTTTTTCTTCCAAACAATGACTGAAAAAGTTAGCCATGTACAAAACCAGCAAGTTTTCCCTTAACTTGGGTCAAGCATCTATCGTAGAAGATTTTATATTAAAGTTTCTCAAATGAACTACTAACCAAAGTTTCTCAAATGAACTATTAATCAAAGTCAGAAGTATATAATAGAAGTCATCAAGCAATTCCAGTAACAGGATAACAGCTAAATGTGCAAAGATAAACAAGGCTTTTGTGGACAGGCACCAACAGTTCCATTTGATTGGGATAAGAAAGAACAAAGATGAATAATCAGCCCTATACTCAAGGCATTTAAGCAAACACCAACATGTACTTTGGAATAATCTGGGAGGGGTAATGATATATTAAAGAACTTCCTTGTCTCCAGGAGTTCTATTATCAGTGATCACAACTCATGAAAACATATTAACGAGTCATTTGGAGGCTTTATGATAAAAATCTGGACTTACTTTCATGCTGCTGCTAAGAAAAACACAACCCATTCATTTTTTAAAAGGATACACAATGTATGTTTGTGTTTTTAATTAATAACAAATTTTGCAACTTGTGCTAACCAGCTTCAGAGTATTTACCACTGGCAACATTGTCTTCAGCCTTCTTGAGAGACAGGAATTTCAATTTCTCAAAGAGGCACCCTTTTTCTACATAACTGTATCATATAGTCATTGACATTATGCAGTCAGTGACGAAATAAACTAGACTAAAACCATTGATGAGATAACCAAGTCACATAAAAGCCTATTTCAAAAATTATTGGGAATCGTATTTTCATTAAAAAGCGGAAAATGAGGAAATAAAAGAGGAGAAAAAAGATTCTTTTCAAAGTAACATGATGCCTTCAATTGTAAAATAGCACCGTGAAAGTGAGAAACAGCAATCAGATTTACTTTTTGTCATCTGACAGGTCAATGTTGGTCCCAAACTTGATTGTTTTAAAAGGTCCTCTTCTCCTCCTCCCAGAGCTGTAAAAATAAAAATTATAATAGGTGAATGCGAAAATGGGAATTACATAAAAAAGAACATGGAAAATTGCAGAATTAGCAGATTTAGCACACTTACTTATCTGAAGATGTGGATTCATTATCTGAGTGGTCCTTGTGGTGACTCTTTTTCTCATTTTCCTCCTATGAAAATAGAAATGTGAAAATGTTACCATTATGTTAACACAAGTATTACTATGTAAGTATATAATGACAGTATGCTCACTTACATCAGGATGTTAGTTTCAAGATGCTGATATATAATCTTTAAAAATCTCTGTATCTAGTATTTTATATTAAGAAAATATGAATTCAGTCAAAAAAAAAAAAAGGGTGAAAAACTCTCCCATGAAGCCCAGGCCAGGACAAGAGAAACTTCTGCTCTGTAAATGTTCCTGCTATCCTACCTTACAGCTGAAAGCAATGGGTTGTTTTGCTTTGCCGTGCAGATGAGCAGGACACCAATCTTAAGGAGCAGCGCTAGGCTCTGTAAGTCCAGAACATTCATCTTCCCTCAAAGTCAAGCAAGCTTCTTGATATGAAACTGAGTCGACTAATATTTATAAAATCCCTTTTTCCATGACTAGTGCAAAAAACCTAATCAATATGAAATGCGACACAATTTTATGTTTTTGAGTGGGCTCAAAACACTGTTCTGCCTCTTTTTTTTGTCAAGGAAATAGACACAGAAAAAAAGAGCAAGATGAAAAGGAGGAAAAAACTGCCTACTTTGAATAGGGCTATTGTTAATTCTTAAGGTGTCCTTGTACATAAGGAAGTCTTAAAAAAAATACATTGCCAGACATGTCAGAAAAATGATATTTATTAAAGGAAAAAAAACAAAGATGGCCCAAGACAGGCCAAAAGGTTTGTGTCTGTACAAAGAAGAGCACGACTTCCATACGATCGGGGTGAAGCAACACGATCAGGGAATGAAGCAGCCAAAGCAGTGTTAGGCAAAAGGAAGTACATCATTTAAGAATGGTATTTGATCACCACGAGAAAAGTGAGAATTGTCCTTATGAAAATTATTTTTACCACTAACAGAGAAGATGAGGAAACCCTGCAGTTGCCTTTGTGGTGCAAGAGCAGAGCTGAGGCTTTCCTGCAGACGTGCTGCTCTGCCACCAGTCGCGCTTTACTGAAGGTGCAATCCACGTGACACTGTGTACCGAAAGCTTTCTAACAGAACGTGCACAAGAACACAATGCTGGCACGGTTCTTACCTACAACCACTGCAGGAGAAGAAAAACAGCATTTCTGCCCCAAGCGAGGCCAGCCCACTCGCTCCTGCTGACTTCATTATTCCCTCCTTGCCAAGACTGTCTCTTCTTGCCCTGTACGAATCTCACTGAGAACCTTTAACCATTATCCCTTCTCTTTCCTCCCCTATAGACACAACTCTGTGTGTCTAAGCCATTCCAGTACTAGCTTCTCCTCCTTGATCCACCTTTGCCTCATCTTTTCCAACATTAGGATGACACAAGCCTTAGAGGACTGCCCACAGCTAATGCCAAGGACTTACTTGCTGCTTCAGCATAAACATTAATAATTCATACCAATACAATAACATTTTAAACACTTCACTCTGTCACATATGTCTAACATCTTCTTAACTAAACAGAAAATGTTATGTTTGGAGCCCAGCAGTAACAAATATGGAAAGCATCAGTCACATTTGGTATTTTTAAAATTTTAAGCTGTTATGCTGAAAGACAAGTATGAGTGTAAGCTTTTAATAAGCAACATTTAAATTCTTTCAGTATAATATAAAGAAAAAAGAATTCTGATTTCAAAGCATATGGGAAATCAGAAGTTATATCCTGTAAGAAGAGTCTAAAATTCTAAAAATTTTAATGTGAATCTGTAGATCATTCAATGGAAGCTTAAGCTAAGAAGCCTTTGAAGTATATAACAATCATGAGTTTTACATTAAGAAACTACATATTTGGGTATTAATTGACCCTTTATTTAGAAGTGATTTATAAATGCCAATGGGAGCTCCTTTTCTTCAACAACTCCTGTATTTCTGTCAAGAGCCATTACTAAAAGAACTTTCTTCCAGATCTACTATACAGTTTGTAAATGACACCTTACACAAT
>JAUBOD010000375.1:1604975-1624854 GCA_032353885.1 Nothura maculosa
CCCTTGGGGCTGAGCGTTAGCTTTTTACTGCTAAAGCTGCGTGTTAACAGAGGGAGAAGGGAACAGGGAGAGCAGGAGGGAAACGCTGGAAGGTGACTTACCACAAGTAAGTATATTTTAAGTATGACTACTTTTAGATGTGTCCGCTCATTTTAATTTGAAAGTGCAACTTAAAAAAAAATACATTATCTGGTAGTCCTATAATAAACAGAGCTAAAAACGTTAAGTTTCAACCAGCAAACCGCAAGTAAACGTTACGCAACAGTTCAAAAAAGATGGCAAGGCAATGCAAGCAAAGGACCTGCACAGCCTGCACAACAGAATTTTAGGCAATTCCAGACGCAAGACTCCATCACTGACAAAAGCTTGGTAAGAAGAGAAAAATACTTTTATTCTCACCTGCTGGTGTTGCTGCATCAAGACAAACTGACTCTCCAGCTGTTCCAGCATAAGTTTCTGTGCTGGATTTAGATTATTTCGGTTTGCACGCAGCTGTTCCAAGTGCTGAAAAAACAGCAGTACCATTTGGGATCATTAAAACTGTATGTGGTTTTAAAACACTTTCTTGTATATGTTACAAAAAATGGTCAGCAAAGGTGAAGTTTGTAAAGCCAAAACCATGATCGAGATTGCTGCTGCAGACCTAAACATCTTTCCATACATTATGCTGCAAGCAAAGCTTACTATTACTTAATAAAACTAGGAAGATTTTCAAAATGATGTGAGCATATAAGTAATTCTACAACCCAACTAAAATTAAGTGAGCCTGTGATGTCAAAGATAAAAAAATTTTTGAAGTATGAATCTATATAGTTCCCTTTATTATTTGATAAAGTATGAATATATATAACTCCCTTTATTATTAGGTTTGATAGTTTTGATAGTTATTGATAAGTAAGTATTGTAAGTAATAAGGTATTGATAGTTAATAAGATAAGTATTGATAGTTTTGTACTGTATAATTCTTGCATTAGTGTTTCAAAGTACCAAGTAAATTCAAGATACTGGCACATAGGAAAATACAAAAAAAAAAACAAACAAAAAAAACCCACCACCAACAACAACAAAACCCACCGAGAAAACTATGCAACTTAATTATGGAGAAAACTTCTTAGGATAGCAGACTGACTTCATTTATAACTGGTAATTAAAGCATTTATTACTGACATTCTCATCCGTATATTCAAACTACACGGCCCACACAATTATTCTTGAAGTCAGACTATTTCTAAATGGTCTGGCATAACAAAAGTATTATCCAAGAAGGAAAGGTACGTGTGGAGAGGAAGTCCAATTCTGTGCTACACAAAAATCAACATACAGATGTTGTTTGCACTGACTGTTCTTAAATTCTGAATTATTGTACATTGTTTTAATTTCTTTCTCAGAAGCAAGTAAAAAACCCAATTTTATTCTAGTTTATATATTAATTAAATTGCTTTAAACTAAATAAATAAAAATTATTATTAAAATTATTAAATAAAATTAAATGTATGTGAAAATTATCAATTAAAACACTCAAGGTTATCTGAAAAATGGGTAAAGACAGCTGATGAGAAAAAGGTGAGGAAAAATAAAGCATCAGTTCATGGATGAATAGTATCTTACTTGGATAATGGATATTATCTTGTTATCAGACGTTCTCTGTTTGAGAAGGACTACGATGAATAAAACTAATTTGGACCCGTCAGTGACGGGTGAGATGAGGGCGAGATCCCTATGGGAATGCGTGTGCTCTGCACAGAGCAGCCACCAGTGCCCTCCTGCTCTGACACATGTCTGAACAGGGCAGCGAGAAGCAGAAATACTGAGCAGCAGAGGGACTAGTACATTTGAGAGCAGCTCTGCTCAGGAGCAGCCCTGTTCCTGCTGCCCAGCAGCTCGGTGCAAGCAGAGCTCATCCTGCGCTCGCACACGGAGGGGGGAAAACCCATGCAGTGCAACAAAGCTACCACTGCTCAGCTAAGGAAGAGGTGCTGAAGAGCTCTACCGGGGCTTAAGAGGAATACTGCTCTGCCAGGCACTGTGCTGTCCATCTTGGCACTATATTCCCTCCTATCTTTCTCTCTTTGCATCGAAATCAGTATCCTTGATAAACAGCTGGGGGTGCACGCTTAGGCCTGACACTCAAACTCTGCAACTCCTGCTGAAGTTTACTGCAAGCACTAATAAACTAAGGAGATAACAGAACATGATGACAGTAAGACGTTAAAAATAAATCTAACGTTTCATGTAGAGATAGCAAATGATCTTAACCACAAAAAAGGCAGTACTGGATTGCGTTTAAGTAGTTTGTTTTGTAGAATGTGCAAATTATTGAGGCACTTTGATAAAAGAAGCTATCTCACTTCCAAAAGCTCCCTCAAAAAAGATGCTCTTGCAGCAGTTCTAAACTTCTTCCAAACTTCCTGACGTGACACTTGGCACACAAGAGTGCAACATTTTGCATATGCATATTTTTAAATTTTCTTAGGAAGAAAAAACTACTACATAGTCTTTAAAAATTATAGAATTCATACAGTGAAAGTATTCTGTTTCTACTATTTTAAATGAAATTCAGTTGGTTCTTAATAATTTTATCTAATTTACTCAAGAAGTAGAGAACAGGCCCATATATATAGCCCAGAGAGAAGCTATAAATATCAGCACAAGCTGTATTACACTACCAAGTCAAAGCTTCTGAAGATCTTTAAAATACCTACCTGTAATTTCTGTGGTGTCAAGCACCAAGAATGAATTTGTTGCTGTACAGGAGGATGTGACACTGTATGGCCACTGCTCCAAACATCTGCAGTATTCTGAGATAAAACATTACATTAAAACGCTTGAATATCCAAGGGTCAACATCAATTTTTCTAAAATCTAAACTTTAACTTATTCATGAAAGAATTCATCACAGTTTCAACAATAATTTATACAAAGAAGATACTAAAAACAAGTCCAACCCTCAATCTACTACTCCCATGTAGTACCAGAGTACTGATATTTAGAGGAAGTAAATTATATTTAATACCATAATGACAACAAATCAAATCAAATAAGCAATTGAATTAAAAGGTATGCTACTGTTAAGACTGAATACTTGCATCTACCATAACATTCTTACACGATGATGAAACATTCGAATTCTAAATATAAGCAAAGGCAATAGACATGATGACATGGTCACCTCCCTCTCTAACCTTCACCACCCTATGACTGTCCTTATTCAGAGCTTGGTAGAGAACAGTGCCACCAACCTCCTGTCTGAATAGCCTCCTCATGACACACGTTACTGAAAGAGCTTTCCTGAAATTCCTAAAACATTCCCCACCTTGATGCCAAAGGATTCAACTGTACCGCACAAATTCTGTGCATGCTGCATCATGGTAATGCGGATTTCTGAAAAATTTGGGCTGGGGGCTCTTGAGTTCATCGGAATATATACCTTCGTTGGACTAGATGTTCTTTTCCTCTTGGCAGGACTGGTCAGGTCATCTACTTGGCTAGAAGGAATCATGTGTAGTGGCAAGGATTGCTGTGAAATTGGTGTTTGAGTGAGGCCTAGTACAGGTTCAGTATTTGGATGATGAGGTTTACAAGCCTAAGAATCACAGAAGGAAGACAAAAATATGGTTCTATGTATTCTTAAATCTTCTCTTTCAATTACATATTTTAACAGCCCACATACTTTAAAAGGGCTGCGCAGCTTTACTGAGAGGCTTATCTCAATAACTGAAAAATCAGTTTCCATATGGTCATCAATGGAGGAATGTGTACCTTTCATGGAGTTATTAAACCACTGTAGCATTGCTATTAAGATGAAATCTTTCATAATCATGAAAATCCACAAAGGTTCTAAATTGGTACCCCCATACTTCTCCCATACTACAGGGAGCTTCTTCTCGAGCTAGTATCCCTTTGCAAATAAATCCAAGGCTTTTCATGAGGAAAAGCCAACCCTGCGCTCAATCAAATAAGCTTGACCGCTACAGATTTTACAGAACCCTTAAAGCTGGGCACCTACAGAACATAACCCAACTTCTCACCTGCTGTGCTGTGTTCATGGCACCCTGCCTGGAGGTAAGCTCTGCGGGGATTGGTAGGCTCCACGCCTCCTCAATACTAGGAAGTAATTTAGTTTTATTCTGTAGACTACCTTGTGGAAGGTTACACAACTGAGCCTAGGAAAAATTATGTAAAAAGCAAATTTAACACAAGCCTACTTTAGTAAGAGCAAGTCCATGACATCTTCCTAAATGCTGTAGCTAATTACGTCTTAAAGAGAGGATAGATTTAAAATTTGGGGTTTTAGAGAGGTGCTAAGTATAAAGAGGGTAACCAGAATATAAACCTTTGTGAGAATCAGAACAAAGACGAGCTCTGGATTCAGAGGTCTCATAATTCTTTTTGGTCTGAAATTGCAAACAAGAGTGAAAGATAGTGTGTGTGTGCTCTCTCTACATATGCTATGAGAACTTAAAAATGTAGACAATACAAAGGAAAAAAAAGCAAAATGATGTAAAACAGTATGTATTGATTAAATGTGCAAAAGAGCATTACTTAATAGGAATTAAGTTCCACTTAAAAATGAAGAAATAAAATATTACAAGCTATGATATGCTTACAATACACATGGAAACAAGTTATACACACCACAAAATTGTAAATTAAAGCTGTGTGTCACTTTGCCCCTCCCCTCTGCTGTGTACTTGGAGTATTTCCCTTTTCTTAAAACATTAGTTTTACCTGTAAATACTTTATCCGTGCTGCAAGTGCAGAGGTATTACTACAATTTTTGCTCCTAGTTGCGTTTAAGTAGCATTTAATGGCATCCTGAGGCTGGTTGCAGGACTCATAGAGTGTGCCTAGGTCCATCCAGGCTGCAGCATGGCCATGGTCCAATTGTACAGCACAGATATAGGCCTGTAAAGCATCCATAGGCTGATTTTGCTGTTGATACAGCACACTGAATAGAAAGATTAGTGGAGTTGAAAATTAATAACAAAGTCAAAACACAAAGAAAGCAAATACACACATCCACCCCAGAACCCTTTATTCACATTATTCTGCTTTATGTAAAGTAAATAAACATGAATAGCACATTTTAAAAAACCATTAAGCATGCAAAGCTCATATACATACTGTATTTATTACAAATATTGAGAGAAGAAATATAATGGTATTATTCTTAACTTCAAATCAGACATGTCTGACAATATAAAGGTAAAAAGTAAACTTGACAATCCACTTGAGAGTACAAAAGAATTTAAAGGTGGATATTCTTCATAAATATTTCTAAATAATGAATTATGACACTGTATTACCCTGTATCATTCTTACCCTATAGAACACCATGTATCTGCACTTGCTTCTGATTTATCAATAGATTGCCTGTAAGATATAAAGGCATCCTGTACTTTCCCAATACTTGAATAGCACCTGGGAGAAAAAAAGAAAAATAAAAAATGTGTTTGGCAATATTTAGAGAAAGAGATCACCAAGAGTGGACTGACACTCCCGCACACAGACACTCATCTAGATGAAGCCCAAACATCTGCTGTTCCTGAATGCCAGGCACAAGCTGACTCAACACTACTCCTAATCAGAACGTACTCCTGAGTAGCTGAGAAGTACATGGAAGCTGTTTAAATGCCAGCTGACTGTATGGGTAAGGAAGTCGGACAACATTTGGAAGATTTGCATTTGCTGCCTCTGCGCGACCTCATCAGTCAACGTTAATCGTATTTACTTACAGAAGACATTCTAACGAAACAGCAAAGCTCCCTCTTGCATCAAGCAAGTTGTTATGAATCTTCACGTTCTACAAGAAGCATTTCATAACTATTATGGAGAAGAGAGCTCAACTGTAATGCTGCTTGTCGGCCTGGCACGGGCATTTCGTGCATCTCAGACAAATTGCAAAGTAATCAACAACAACGCGGTTAGGTCTGCTGTAACTGGAGAACATGAAAATCTGCAAAGATTCTGCTGCTCCAGATTCTTTTTGTACTTTCTGACGGGAATATTACAAACATATTAGACCTTCAAAAGTGCTCTAAGCAAAAATATCAGAATTCAAACAAAGACTGCAAGAAGGAAAGGGGAAGGGAATGCCTATCTTTTTAATAAAAACATTTGAATAAATAATAACAACAACAACACTTATTTAAAAGAGCTATTTTCTTTATATTGCTTGCAGCAAGATACCCCACTGACAGCTTTCAAAATACATAAATAACAGAAAATATTTTATAAAAAATAAAATAAAATAAAAAAATAAGAAAAATGAAATAAAAATGAAATAAAGCCAGAAACAATACAGACAGAAACAATATAGACCAAGACTGAACAAATATGCCAACTATGCTAGAATTTTACATGTTATGAAGGCAGACTAGGAAAGAAATACAATAGAATCTAGTGGTGCTCTGCCTAGAAATACCTGCTACTGCGTCTCAATACTAAGCACTGATGGAGAAACAGGATTTTAGTCCAGGGAATTCCCTGGCTCATTTTCCCTTTCTCTCTCCATTTGTGCCCTAACCTTCCAGGCTTCCTGGTTCCCAGCAGCCTGCAGGTTGAAGAGCCCTGTCCTAAAGCAACAGTTGCAGGAAGATAGTAAGGAACGACAAAAAGAAAACCTGGTCCAGGTGTGTAAGACCTGAACCTCCAAGGAAGTCAATTAGAAGAGACAGTGGTTACAATATATTTTTTTTTCTTTTCGCAATGTGTATTTAATATAATTTTCACTCAACAGAATTGACTTGTTGACGTGAACACACATTGCCCTCATAAAAGAAAAAAATCAGCGTATAGAAGAAGATCAGCTCTACTTCTAACTGTATAAAATGCTCTAAACTATTTCTTAAAAAGAAGAACAAGAAATCAAATCACAGTCATCAAATTAATATCTACATCTTGGAATAAAAAGTTTATTTTAAAGTGAAAAACAATGTCTGCTGGTAAACAATACAACACAAGTACAGACTAGAGCAGATCCATTTGAGCTATCTGGGACTAGAGCTCAGCTGCAATATATAGTGTTTATACATTACATATAAATCAAGAAAATATTTACAGGTAGTACAAAATTTGATTAAGACTAAAAGGTAGATTTTGAGGGGGAAAAGTAGATTATGAATAACAAAAGTAAAACAATTAAATTTTAAAAAAGCATTTTTACAGAAAAAAGAAGAAGAAAAGCTGTGGTAGTATGAGGAAGGCATAAAGAACGTAAGAAAGACAGCAGAACAGGCAGACTTAGATTAGTGTAATCGTGTAGACTAACGAGAAAAGCAGGACCATCTGCCACAGCTTCCCCAAAAGAACCTTAATTATAAACAAGGAACAGAAGAACATCCCCCACTTCAAATACAAACATAGTTCAGCATCTCTAAAGTCAGTTCTCACCTTCCAAGAAAATACCAAGATTGGCCAGAATTAGGATCTGCTTCTAGAGATTTCTGGAGATACTGTATAGCATAGCTCTCCTTGGTTGCCTTGTCTCCAAGCTGATCCACGGTGTGATGCATCCAGCCTACAGAAGGAATCACAAGTGGCAGAAGTGAAATTCTCAAAGACTGTATCGCACTTTGGCAGCGGATGACAGCCAAAATAGCATCAGCCTCTCTAAAAATGAAACATCAAACCACAGTATCATCACTTATGCTCAGTTTTATGAACAAAACTTTCAACATTTTGAAGTCCTATCAGAAAATGACAAGATGGAAGGACACCAAGTCGAGATGACTTTCAGGTACTTTAATTTTGTTTTTTAATCATTTTTCACACGGTTAGTATCGTAATAACAAACTGTTCTATCTTTTAGTATAAAAGTCAATCTGAAAATGTTAACTCCTTTGTTCTCTAAATACAGGCTCCTTTCCCTGTCATTGTAAAAGAGATAACACCATTCTCCCTGTCACGTAATTCCATTACCCACATATTATGTTCCATTTACCACTTTCCTTCTAAATCTTCCTATCCATGCCACATCTATATTTAGCCAATTCCCTAACAAAATGCATCTCCAATTAATTCTTTCTTCTGTTTCTCTAATATCCACCTGGCTACAACATCCTCTCCTTCCATCTTGACAAATAAACTGATCTCTGATCTACATTCAAAATCTTGCTAAAGGGATCTCCTTATCTGACCATGCATCCAGCTCTTTCAAATCCTTCTCTTTCCTCATTATATTAGACAAAGTATTTATCCCCCCTTCAGGGCCTCCCACAGCCCACGCTCCTGCATCCTCTGTTGTGTATTGTTAGGAGGTCTAGAGGTACCTCTGGCCCACCAGTGATGCAAGACATGGTTACCATTTCAGAAAAGCACCTTCAGCATCTTCTCAAGCTGCTCCTCATCTGCCTTTATGCTTAAAAGGAATTTATTTTAATCCTTCATAAAACTGTATGGCTGCTATTCCTGCCATACATATAAGGCCTGGCAACTGGCTTGCTGAAATCACTCCATACTGATGGATCTGATCAGTAAAATCTTGCCGTTTCCTTCATCTCCATGTACTTGTGCATGGAGATGTACTACCTTTCATGCAATGTTTGTAAGCTGTAAGATATAACAACAGATAGTCCTTACGTTTTGCTAATGCCTTGTCCATAACAGGTGCCCTGTGAAACACTATGACATGAATTTTGTAAAATATCCAGAGCTTGTATAAAGCTCAACTTACAGAGTTGTCCATGCAGACCCACGCCTGGTGTCCGTTTAAAGGCTCCAACAACTAAATGCCCAGGCCCAGGCCTTCCTTTTCCGATGCAGTCTAACCCCACGAACATGTAACTCTGCTCAAAGGAGCAAGGCCTGGAGCAGCAAAGCCTGCCTGCCTTGTCTGCAAAGTTAAACATGGCTGAGAAGGGAGCTCATCAGCCCAATTTCACACTCTGCAACTAGCCCAGGCTTTAAACTATTTGTTTTACCTCTTCTATAGATCTCAGATGTAATTCCAGTCTTACAGTTTGTAATTAGTCACAGTGGCACTTTTGCAAATGGGAGGCAAACTTCAAAGTTTTTAAAAAGGTACCCGAAGTGCCACTTGCTGGAGGTATTTAAGAAGTACCACGTGGCAAATCACAGCCAGGAACAGCAGTTTGAAAGAAATGTCAGGTTAGGAGGTAAGTGGTTACAGTGCTGACAAAATGATTAGTCAATCATGTTTTAAGTCCAGGTCTGCTCTTGAGAAAATGAAACAAAACAAAAAGCCCTGTATTTCTTACAAAGATGGGTAATATACAGACTGCTTTGGAGGACTTTATGGATAAGCTATGATTTTGACTGGATACACAGGAGATATTCACACCTTCAGGAAAATAAAATTCTTATGTGAAGGCAGTTATCAGAATGTACCTGTGTAACTGCACAGTGAGCACGAACGTGCCACTGCTCTGCTTCTACCGGTGCCCTGATACGAAGCCAAGTCTGAATGTGAGAACAGCAGTATTCCAGAGACTATAACCAAGGGTAAATATATATAGTAGATGATTTCCTGGATCTTCAGAAATGCTGCACTCCAATGTGTATTTTGTGCCTCATCAGAAACTCACCAGGCTGAAAGCGAGCACGCTGTACCTAGCAAGAATTTACTTTTAGAGGAGAGAAGCGAGAACCACCAAACCCAACACGGTGTCCCTGCTGAAACACGGGCTGCTTCCTGACTACCCCTCTCTGCAGGGAGGTGCAAAACGCACGAGGCAAGAGACAGCTTGAGATAGAACAAATAAACTAAAGATTTCTACTCCTCATCAGTAAAACGAGGGAAGTACTGAGAGTGACCAATCAAGGAAGATTGTGTTGTTTTGCATTTGGCCCCACCAAATACACCCACCATATTTCGAACCTGGAGGCTCTACATGGTAATGGGTCCAAAAGGAAGGCGAGCTCCAACCATACCTGGTTTTCACATTCTTCTCTGTGACACTTCTCATTCTCTTCAGGACCTGTCCCCAGCTCTCAACTAGCATCCTACCTATTCTTGGGACGCTCGGAATATTTCTAATAAACAAGCCTGGAGGATTGATCTGTACTTCTTTACAATCTAACCTGTACTAGATCCCTATGTCTCCTCAAGCAGGCGCCGCGCGAGCCTCGCGCCCGCAGCAGTCGCTTTTATCCAGGCTGCGAAGTCCCTCTCCTGCTGAGCCTGTTCCCATGGCTCTTTCCCAGATAAATGTCAGTGTCGCAGATGACGGATGAAGAGAGGAGCCTCCTCCCCATGATGGCACTTCATGGCATCTCACCCAATTACAAGGACACCAAGCTAGGAAGCCCCTAGCTGAAAACCATCGAGGGAATCTTTGGGAAAGCTCAAAGGAGCCGTTTGCTCTTATGCTCTTCCCTATGCAGCTCTTGAGCACAAGTGGAGAAAAATCCTTGGACAGACTCATCCTCAGCCTCAGCTGGTATGGCTGCCCTATAATTTTATATAAAATGGCAAAAAGAATTATTTCCCATAAAGAACAGGAAACAGAGGGGAAAAAAGAAAAGGAAAAAAGCAGCAGCCGGCTGCCCTTATCCAACGGCACATTTTCCTGTTGCTCCTACAGGCCTGGCTGGCAGGCTCACACACACACACGTGTGTCAGAATCACAGGGTTCTCCTCACCGCGCTCTGCAAACCAGCAGCAAGAGCACTGCTTTTTATAATTCTCTCACAAGACGTTTAAAATTATCTAAATGTTAACCTGATAAATATTAAATAGCTGAGGAAAAGCTACAAAGGGAATTCTAATGCCAGAACGTATTTTTTCTATTTGAGCAGAAAAACCATCAATACAGAAATACAAATATACATATATATATATTTTTGTCAGTAGCACTCTAGCCAATAATAAGCATTTCCCCATTATTTTTTCAAAGCATCAATGTACTACCCAGGCTACTCTTCCTGAGAAGGTGCTTTATTGCCAGCTCCTCGAGTCTATATCTATGATAAATGCCATTTACAATTGGGAGTAATTGTATTATTCTCTGAATATCCTGGTTAAGGCCATTCTGCCCCTTCCTCCACAAGGATGCGACCCACGCCAATGCAACCTAGGCTACTTGAGGAGGGGGATTTCATTCACTTTTATAAAGCAAACCATTTTGATAATTACTGTTCATGCTGTGGCACAGACAACCGTGAGTTGGTTTTATCACTACAATTTTGCCTTTGTTTCTCATGTGGCAACGTACATCAAATGGAGTTGAAAAGCTCTAGACAGGAATTTTGGGAAATTCGTTTTTCACTGATCATACGTACAGACTTTTGAGAGAAAATCTCCAAGTATTTATATTGGAGGGCATAATAATTATATATATTTTTTAAAAAAAGCAAAGGAAGATTGAAATGGAAAAATTGCAAGAATATTGTAATGAGAAGCAAAAAAAAAGGCAAAAAAAAATTGGTGTCTAAATTCTAGCACGTTCATTTATGGCCAAAAAAATGAGTCCACTTCATTCCAATGAGCAGCCTGCATTACATAAGGAGAAAGCACTGTGGGCACAACATACTGTCAGTTACTAAAGAGAATTCAGTGGTCACTATGCAAAGGAAAAGAAAGTTGAGTATAAATAGGCCAAATTAATACTTAAGATACTAAATTAGGTGAAAAATATGAAAGTGAATGAAGAGATTTACACTGGATTGAAAAAATTTAGGAAAATATTCTGGAACTATTTTTATAAAGCATATGGGAGAAATGCAGTTTATTCTACCTACTCACTGCAAATTTTGGTTTAAGGATGAATCATCAACTTTCTATTAATACGGAAAAGAATAAAATATATATATATAAATACTTTATTTTTCATGTGGTTCATTTTTAAAATGCCTCCATATATTTTTTAGTCAGCTGAGTATGTTTTCATTAAATGCTACAGTTAAGAGAAATAAAAGGTGATTTTTTTCACATATGATCTTCTATTGACAATAGAAAAATATATTTTGTTTTCCTGTATTTAGTTCAGCTATCTAGAGGAATGTTTTGATAAGCAGGAATGAGAAACCAAAATTCTAACTCCTGTCTTTTCTTTAAAAAGAAAAAAATGTCTAAAAGCCTCACCTTTCATTGACCAACACTCTCTACTTTATGTCCCGAGTTTTTTTAATTCATTCAGTTCAATCAAAAATTTTCCCCCTCTGTTATGTACTCAACTATTTACAGTTAGGCAGTCTATTTTGTGTGAAAATCTCGTGTACGATATTTAGTAACTACGACTCACATCAGAAATGCAGCTTAATAAATAAAAAGATGGAAAAAGAAATACACAGGAAAAAAAGAGTTGCTTTTACATACCTAACTGCTGTAAGACAGTTGCTTTTACTTGTGCAGGAAGGTTTTCGATCTGCAAAAGTTGTTCATAAGCTTCCTTTGCAGAGTGATACTTTCTCTGCAAAAGGGAAAAAGGACATGGATTAATCAGAAAGCTGCTAACAGATCATCAATAGCAATGATTTCACAGCACTAACAGCACACAAACACTTCGACAGAAAAAATCCAGAACTTTCTGCATACAGTGCATATGAAAGCTTAATGAGTAATGTATATATAAGCTAATAAATAACTTGAAATAGTCTTTAGTATAAATTGAATATATAAAGGAAAATTTGCAAATTATTAAATTTGGTCAGTTCTCTTACATGCATTATGCTTCTTAGACTAAAATGAATATATTACTTTTAAGAGGAATGCTTGAACATAAGGCTACATTTGAAAAAAAACCTACACAAACGCCCAGAAATTTCCAAAGCGAAATGAAAGTTATTACTAAATCCTGACTAGAACAATTTTGCCTCTCTCCTTCTTTCTAAGTCTTCAGCACACTGGAACTGTCTTTTCAGTAACTGTGGAAGTATGAGTCCTGCTAAGAAGAGCATCCTATGGAGCACAATGCAGAAAACACCCCATGGACTCCGCTAAAGAATGCAGAAATGCTATCCTGGTATTTGAAATCTGCCTGTGCCTGGAGTAGGGAAATGCTCGTTTTATCATTCACTCCAAATCCAGCTTTTCTGGGTGGGGATCATGATCTGTACTGACTTCTGAAACAATATGAGATGGTTTGTATATAGTAAGGGGTTCTTGGCAGATGATTTTTTTGAGTAATATTAACTTTGGTTCATCTTCACATTAACAATATTTGTTCATGAATAAATAAATTTTAAACACCTAATTGTCCTGTTTCTAGATTTCCACAGGTTTAGAATGAAAAAAAAAAGAAAAAAGAAAACAAAGCAAGCTAGTAATAGTGCTAATACATGGTGTTGAGATTTTCTAAAAATTCTACACATTTTCAAGATGAATATGCTTTCAGATCCTTTAATTTTGGACCTCATTCTGACACACAGATGAAAAGTGTCCTAAAAGAACTGGGGTCACTAAAAGCAAATGATCATGGTTTAGTGACATTTATTTATGCAATAAGTACACAATACTGATTACTGTTATTTTAAGAGGGGCAATTTGGAAGAAAAATGTAATTAATATAAATGATAGAAGTTAAAAAAAACATCATTAGGTTCTTCGGATGCCCCAATCCCAAAAGATAAATGTGTTGATTTCGAAACCTCATTCTAGTCAGGAAGAAAAATTAAAGCAGCAATTACATACTTTGAAAAGGAACAAGTTGGTAGAAAAGGTTTTAAACTGGTGTTCATGAAATGCAGATAACTGGTAAGAAAACAAATAGTGTAAATGATTAAAATAACCATGTCTAGCAAAATAAAAACAATCAGGATTTTTTAAATTACATATATATTTAGCACTTGGGGACCAAAATGCATAGCTAATGGCTATGAAGGATAAGCAACTGAACACAAGTTCAGAGCACAGCATGACAGCAGGGACAGTAAGCTGAATGCAAAATAGGAAGCTCCAGCACCTAACGTCCCTGCTTTGAGAAAGGGATTTACCTCTTGGGAAAGATTCAGAACGACCAGCTGGATCAAGGCTCCTTTTCCAGATCTAGAACCATTTTTACCTCTGTTCTTTGTTGTATTATTTACCCTTTAAAGATCTGTCTACATAACTGCCTTTAAATAACGCAGAAAGACATCTACTGCTTATGTTTTTGTTTAGATATTTTAATTTCAAAGAGGGGAATATATTTCCCTTCGTGGTCCTCAAAATGGGGAAAAAACCCCTAACAATCTCTTTCTTCTGCAGCTGTAGACACCGCTATCCTCAAAAGCGACAGGTACAGGCATTGCCACAGATGGAGTATGAGAAACTGTTATTAAACACCAGGAAAAAACACCACTAGCTCTCAGCACCACTGGGCTGTTCTGTTGCCCAGAGGCTGGCAATCCATCACTGAACCTTCAGCACTGTGAAGGCAGATAAAGGATGAGTGAATTATTTGGTTTTTTACTTCAGTAGCCGAGAGCAGATACACGAGGAAACTGCAGCACTGTGTCCCTGAGAGGAAGCCAAGGCTCCCCACAAAACCATCTCCTCACTGTGCCACAGGTGACGACCCAGAGTCCAGTTAAGATCCTCTGTGGCCCACCTGATTTCTCAGCTTCTCAAATCCCTGAAAGGGACACAGCCCTTGACCAGACCCGCAGGACAAACTAGGACTAGCTGGAAAACGCACAACATTTTTGCCCCGGACTTGTGTTAAGGTAAAGCCACCATTCGCAGGAATGCCAGTCACGTAGTTTGGTCAAACACAAGTAACGTTGACCGTGCAATTATACAAAGCACCTGCCATGGCGACCTGGCATTTTCTGCTTGCTATTTTACTCTAGCAGATCAAAAGAGCTAACGTGTCAGGGATGCTTTGTTATATGAACTCCTTAGACGTGCTCCAACTCTCAAGACGCAAACTGGATGGCCTCCAAATGGAAAGTCTTTGTAATGTTTTACAGAAGCACCAACAGTCAATGAAGTTTTGTCCTGGTATTTTGGGATGGGAAATTGTTGTCTTACTCCTGTTCTGCAGCTTACTGAAATGGCACTCGGAACAAAGGCACGTAAAAGAAAAAGAGTTTGTTCATCAAATTTATGACTTCCGTTTATATATGTACACCTACTCATTTGTCATTTTATTTGCTACCATCAAAAACAGCATTTACTTTATCAAGTTGCTTTTCAATTGAGTGAAAAGTGTAGAATTTGTCATCTGTTTTATTTAAAACATTTTTTGTTTTCATGTCACATCTCTTCCTCAGTCATTATACTAATAACCATGATGAAGAGTGCACAATATACACCATATGCCATCAGTCAAATTACAAATACATAATAGTTTAGGCCTCCCAAAAGAACATGACAGTCCACACGCATGATATGTGGAACTGAACCATAAAAAATTAAGTTTTCTTATCAATTCCACATGGAAGGCTAACTTCCACTCACAAAAGCTTCTCTTAATCAGCTGAATTACACAGCCTGACTTCACCACACAGTTAGAGATATGGCCAGTATTCATGGAAATGAGCTTAGAGCTTACCTGGATTTCATATAAGTGGGCAATGTGAAACTGAACTGTAAGAGGGGGAAACAAAAATCATTAATCATAATAAACAGACACCAACAGTTACAGCACAATTTTTCAAGCAGGAATAAAATAATGTTTCAAATTGAGCAAAGCAAAACGAAGATAAATAACATTTTGCAAAATCCAAAAGAAGCCTTGAGAAACCAAAAGAAAATGGTATTTCATGTTTAACAGAACTGTTTGGACCAGATGATCTCTAGAGGTCCCCACCAACCTCAAGCATTCTGTGATTCTGTGCAAATGAATATGTATTCCAGCAAAGTGGTAAGAAAGTAAGGAGATTTTGTAAAAAAAGAAGTCTACAGGTTTCATTCACATTCAGAAAAGCAGAGTCTACTAAAATTTCTGGAAACTTCACAATACAATTTCTTTCTGGAAAGATGTATGAAGACAGCAGAGGAAGCATTTTTGTACATAATCAAGCTAGAAAATAAAAATCTTACAATTGTCAAGGGATAGGATTAGAGGGGACTTGCACAACAAATCTACATTGGTCACTACAAGTATAACACAGTGTTTAAAATTCAGATCTTCTTTCATTTTTTTTCCTGCTTTTTTGGGGGAGACTCTCTTCTCTCAGTTAAACACAAACTTGAAGAGTTAAATACAGGTGGTATTTTGACCACTGCTGTAGAAGGCCCTAATACCTCGTACTAATTGCAGAGATGTGCAGAGCAGTACTAGCAAAGCTGGTACTCTTGGAACCAAGGACATTTTTTGGAGAGGGAAATCAGACCAAGGAGTCAGAAAGGGGGCCGACCCATGTGAGAAGACATGTGTGCATGTGCAGGAAGGAGAAGGAAACTAAAGAGCAAAAGCTCTGAAGCCTTTGAGAGCTGCCAGCTCAGAAGATGAGCCGTGTGTCAGGACGAAAGCTCACTGAGATGAATGTCATCTTTACTCTCAATTCAAGAAGAGGTGGAAAATCCTTGGATACAGACTTCTAAGTGAAGTCCTTGAGGACTGCAAATAGGCAAACAACAGTCTCTGAGCCAGGCTATTTTTAATCTTGATTATAAGCCAACTCAAATACTGATTTCTTTCTCTCAGAGCTGTAGCGCGGCCTAACATAGAAGTTTATACAGATACTTCAGAGGTCCAGGCTTTCTCCCTATGTCGTTAGGGAGGGGAAAAGACGCCTTTGTTAAATGTTTTGAAAGATCTCTTTGTTAAATGTCCTTTCCTATAAAGAAGGTACTTTACTGCACCTCAGATACGAGATGCTAATGAAACACACCATCTAAAATTTTAATAAACTTTTTGTATTTCTCGCTGAAGGGCACATTACACACCCAGCATATTTACCACATCATCACCCCGCACAGATGAAAGAAAAAAGGAAAACTTCTGCTTTTGTTTTGGGGAATTCATTATCTAAAAAATCTTTTTTATTTTTGTTCTCCCCAGCAGCAAAACCCCTCCAGTGATAAGCTATAAAGGGAAACCATGCCATACAGCAGAAAGAAATTCAAGGTGTCACGTAAGAAACTGCCTATGTAATACGAAGACACAGTTAGCACCCCAACACTGTTGCTCCTAAGAGAGTCACTGTAAAGCTGCTGCCCACACTGCCTAGGTCAGAAATGCAAAGGGGTTCAAATGGCCCCATCTTTTACGTGACAGCAGTTAATCCACTGGGTTGGCAGCCCTGTGCTATGGAGCAAAGCTCTGGCTGCCGGACTGCCCAGAGCTGGAGGTAGGGAGAATGGTGGGAAGAGCAAGGAAAACGTCGTAAAAACGCAAAGATGACAAAACCTGATAAAAAGTAGGCAGAAATAACATGGAATACAATAAAGAATCACATGTCTGGTAAGGAACAATGAAAGCCTAAAGACTAAGTATTCTGCAAATAACTTTACACAATTACCTGCAGATGTTCCTGATAAGTGACATAACTTTGGAGCGGACTTCAGAGCACAGCTGGCTCCTCGATACCGACGTAGCCGGCAGTTTTACTCATACAAATAAAACCTCTCACTTTATTTACCCTTAGTGATGGAACAATGACAATGCCACCCACTCTCAAATCAGAAAAATAGAAAAATGCTTTTAAACACATTAGCTAATGCTTCTGAAGTTACTCTTATGAGGCTAACTTCAGCTCAGTGCCAAATGCAGTGGAAAGTACCAGAAAAAGTGAGAAAATAACTTCCCTCACAATTGCCAACTTTTTAATTCTCTTTGCTTAAGAAATTGGAGACCTTAGTCTCCAGATTATGCAAAATATAGCTTTACTTCTGCATGTAGTTCCACTGAGGTCTAGTCACAATAAATACCCAGCATTCAGCATATATATCAAATGGCAGATCCTACTACACTAAGATTAATGTGTCTGAATACAAACTAGTATACAGATTGCAATTAACCAAGAACCAAGTTATATTCTAATTTTTTATTTCAATTGCAAAAAAAGGCAACTGATACTGAATTTTAGAAATTTAAATGTAATTGGCATTAAAATAATCATTGAAGAATAAGAGATTATCAAGATCCCAAAGTTTTTAAGTGATTGCTATTGTATGCAATGATTACTAAATGTATGCCATGGCACAAACACTGCATTTATAAACAAATAAACAAGGCTGTAAATCTTTGTCGTAACTGTAGTTTTCACTTATTCTAGAACAATCCGTAATCCCACTGGGCAATGTGCCAAAAACAAAAAAGCAGAAACACAAAACCCCATGTAAACTACTTACTTTCAGCGTTAGACAAAGTGCAGGGATTGCAGTCGATCAAAGCTAACTGAAAATGCTGGAAAAAAAGAGAATATTTTCAGTTGGAAAAATAAAACCAGAACAGGCATATAAGCTCAGCTGCCTCCTGCCCTTTCTCACACAGAATACAGCCTACAACTTGGAGTAACATATTAATTCAGCAGCATAACAGGCCTAGGAGTACTGGAACCTAAGTGACAGCAAGTAAAATATTATAGTTAATAACAGGTCTCGACAAAATAGTTCCCAAAGGCTCCTAATTCCCCCCAGTTACTGATGTCTTAGTGTATCCTGTCTTGTTAGCACCAAAACAACCATCTACCTCTCTCCGTTTGCGATGCCAGTGGCAGCACCAGGGCCCATGATTAATATGGGAGGAGGAGGAGGAAAAGATTGCTCAGGATTGATGGATGCAGCTCCCCTTCAGTACTTGCAAAGCTGCTGCATACAGAGATACTACAGAACTTTACTCAAGGTTCAAGAGTACCTCATCTATAGCATCTCTATAGAGATAGATCTTTCTAGAAGATAGATCTTCTCTTTGAATTTCTAAATCAAAATACACTAGAGAAAAGATATTATAAAATTAAGGTATTATTCATTCATGTCATTAGCTGTTGGAAGCATACTACAACAAGTCATTGAATTCTAACAGTATAATTTTAACATAAAACTGTTTATAAAAATGAAGTCTCAATTTTAACAACAATCCAAATTTACAAATTTTAGGGCACATTTTGGCAGTATTATTCCCAAAAGAACACAGAAAACAAAGACTTCACAGTGCATTACTCATAATTTTTAACTTTAGTCATTAAATAATAGTTCATAAATATATCAGCTCATTTCTCCACCTGGTCCCCTTTTCCAGTGGTCAGCAACAAAACGAGAACTTAAAATCTCCCCTCACTTACAATGCAGCGCAGGTTGGGTTTCTCAGAGGCATCCTTGAGTCTGTTACCATAGCAATGCTAAGCAGGCAACTTCAAAGAAAAAGGACTAAATAAAAATAAAACTATCTACTTCATATAGTATTTTTCCAACAGAAAAAGAAAAAAGTGCTGACGTTCGTATTCTGGCCTGTAAATGTCGAGCTTACAGTTCTAAATGACTCCAAAACCTTTTTGCACCGGACCTGTCACCTTGCTCTGTCACTAACAATTAACATGACTAGATAAAGCAGAAAGGAAAAGATTTGCTCCCATCTAGCAATGATATTACACAAAATATGCAGATCTAAAGAGAAAAGCCTGAAAATTGTTTTGTAGCAGCTTTGCAGAAGGGTTATTACAGTGAAACTCACTGAGAGAAAGTAGACGACTACATACACAAAGCCAACCATTTCCATATTTAAATATACCAGTAACATCAATACTGCAGGGTAAAAAAGCATAAATATTCTCACCAATGCCTCCTAAAATAATTTAAATTCTTACGATTACCACAACACTTGACTTTCACATCTCAAAATCCACACAACTATTTTCTTAAAATGCAGTAAAACCCTGACTATATCTCTTACTAAGCTACAAATAGCACAGCAATGGAAAATCCGGAGCACAAACTACAGAAAAATAACCCATCTGCACTGAACAATTAAGGTAAAGCAACACACACACACACACACACACACACACACACACACACACACACACACACACACACACACACACACACACA
>JAUBOD010000375.1:1640491-1653968 GCA_032353885.1 Nothura maculosa
ACAAAATATGGTATGGGTCAGCTAGGATTTAATAATTTAACCACTCTGTGATTCCACACTAACCTCCCAAATAACTGCTTCTGTAAATTCTTTCTGTACATTTCTGCTTAGAATATACCACATTCACTTTACTGCTACCAATAATAGTGAAAACTATAAAATCAAAAAAGTCAAGGTTCTAATCTCCTGTTTTAGCCACCTTAGTTAATGTGAAAAAGAAAAGCTCATTTATACCACCTCAAGGGATATACTAATCTTTTATCTTAAAGATATGTAGAAACTTCTATTGAATTAACAATTCAGGAGGAAAAAATATTTAATTTTATTGCTCCATATTTCCACTAGCCACACACAACTTCCTTAACTTCAGGCATGCTCAGTTCAATAATGATGAAAAACTTAGCAATTAGTGGAGCATTACAGTCACATTTATTCCATTAACCACTTTCCTACCAACTGTTAGAGACACCACTGGAAGTTGAAATCAACACGAAAGACTGCAAAAGAAGTTAGTGGTCAGCTTTGTATAAGAAAGCACTGATGTGAAACTTACACTGTTCCGACTTTTTCTCAATGCTCCCAACCCTGCCTCTGTAAAACAAACTGTAGTTTCCTTATTACTAACCACTGAACACCTGAGTAGCTGCCAGTGGATTGCCAAGGACTCAGCCTATTCCCGCTCTCCTCCTCTTGCAGGTACTGAAAAAACCCTCCCTCCTCCCCCTTGCCGAATGGCAGAACTTTACAGCTCTGACCCCAAGTCAGTTTTAAATGCTCTGCTTCAAGTCAGAGCACAAAGCTTCTCATATCTAGAATTTTCACATTACAAAGGTATGCAAAGCTTACTGGGCAACACGCTAAGCAAACTTACTCTTGTACAAATTACTTTTCTCTGGGAAAATAAGCTATTTGACAGCCCAGGCTCCAGACTACGGCCAGCAGCAGCTGACAGAACCCCACGTGGCCCCACTGCTCCACTCCCCCTGCTGTATGGCAGCTAAAATTCTTCTGTAATTACTTTCCTGTTCAAGCAACTGCCGTGGCTGCCTTAAGGACCTTACAGTAACTCAGATAATACACCCAGCACAACCTGCCTTTGAACAGAACAGCTGGACAGCAACGACGACGACGATGAGCTGTGCTGCACTATCAGGGAGTGAACCCTGCAATATTCACCTCTCAATCCAACACAGCTTAATGCCTGGGTACTGTGAGGAGTTTGTTCCAACTTACCATTGAAAGGCATTGTAATGGAAGTAGACCAAACCAAGGCCATATAAAAAGGCAGCATTCTGCAAAGAAAAGAAACAATGTTTAAAACCCAGATAAGCCAACCATATGCTACGCATTAAGTTTCAAACATTTAATTCATCTATTTGCATTCCATTTCCATGATTTTCAAATATCTTCTTTGAACGGAGGAAGACCAAGAATGAAGACATGGAGAGGAAGAGGTTTAAAAATAATCTCAACAGCATTTAATCCTAATTTGAATTTAAAGGCAAAAATATAACTTTGAAGGAGAAATAACAACAGGTGATTTATTCTATTTGTACAACAACAGGAAGGCAAATGTCAGAACAGAGGTCTTTAGCAATTTAATAATAGGAAAAAAATGTTTTATAACATATGACCACATAATAGGTGCAATAATTTATATATTTCCACAAAAATAAACATACTCATTTCTGTGTTTAAATTAGAATATTCATCATATGAATGTTGAAAACACGCTTAAGGAAGTGCTACATTTTCTGAATACCAAAAATACAGACTGTGGGCTTCCAACCCAAGACAATAATATATTCTTTCTTCCTTGATGAAATTTATACTATTTATTTACTTTTTAGTAAAATAAAAACCACAGCATTCTGATGCCTGAAACCCACTCCTCTCATTTTTTCCCCCAATAAAGTGTTCTTTGCTTTCATTACTGAAGGGGCTTAATGAATGTTTAATTACCCAATTTACAAATAATTATTACATACTTCCTAAATTACTTTAAAAGAATACAAATTGCCTTTTCTTTGGAAAAATGCTATGCCACAGTACCATTGTTTTTCTGTTTAGCAGAGCTACTCTAATATCTACAGGAGGACACGTGTGCAAGCAGCCTAGGACACATTTAAGGCCTTTCTGACGTACAGTTGCGGTTCTAAGCGGCCAGAATCACGTGCTGAGGAGCAGACAGGCCTGACACGCGAGCAAGAGGTGGCGCTTGCACTGCCCCAAGTCCTGCTCTCGCTGACCTGCCTTTGCCTGACGTCTGTCTCTCCCACAGCTCGCGTTTCAGCCCCATCTCACAACGGCAACCACAGCCACGAAGACGACGTTACCACGTTTCTCCCAGAAGATGCCTGCTAACCACCACGTAGTTCAAAGAGCAGCATCCATCAAAATCAGGACCTCAGATTACCGTGTCATTATAGCTCATTTGCATCTTCAAAATACAAACGAACACTGGAAGAAATACCAAGGGTTCCTTCAGGAGCAGAACTCATCACAGCTCGAGCACCGGGCAGGCTCCAAGGAAGCGCTGCTCCGGGAGCAGACACGGCGCTGGCTGAGGCGCTACAGGGCGCTGAACAGGGCAGTGGAGGGGGAAGCACGCAAGCCATAAAAAATGACACAAAAATATTGCCATAAAGCCACGTTTCTGTTTAACTGAACGAAAACACAGCATGGACACCATAAAGAGAAAAGATCCTTATATCTGCACTCCGTGTATTGCCCGTTTCTCAAGCACGCTCTGGCAACCCAGTGAAGGCAAGTCCACAGAAGCAAATACACACAACACCTTGCTTTGAGAGCCACTTAAATAGAGAAAGAAGGAAGACGAGAGGAAACAGGACACAGAAAGCTGCAAAAATCCACATACACGAAACAACCTTTCTTCTGTTCAGGTCATGGTCAGCTGCAGAACAACACAAACCTGAACCGTGGCTAGAGTTACCTCAGAAACGCAGGAACTGGAATCAAGGCTGGATCACAGGTAAATAAACAAGTAGATAAAGCCAGGCATCTAAAACCTCTGCAGTCTTAAAAATTTTAGTTGCCTTTTCCAAAACTATTACCATCCAGAGCTCAAAGCAGTTACATATTGGGAAAATTACTCCAGTTGATAATTGAATCTTAAGGGTTAACAGCACTCAACATTCGAGGCACATGACAGGACCCAACTGCAGGCGATTTGTTGACACATAATTAATATATCATATTTGCAAGAAGCTTTCTGGTTGCGCCTCCTCGCCCTCCAGGAAAATACAAACCACATACTGCTGTTGCTCTTCTGCACTGCGACTCAACTTCTGGTCTTTTTTTTCTTTTTTTTTTTTAGCATATATGATTCTCATATATGCCCATATATAAAAATATATATATGTATGTATTCACATATGATTCTTTACTGTGCCTTTGTGGCTGAGGTTAAATAAGCTGCTATCTTCCCAACAAAAAAGGGCATGATTTAAGACTCTGTAATACTGTACCCCAAATATGCCAGATGCAAATTCTGAAATGTCAGCATCGATCAAATCCATCTGTTATGCAGTATTTTATCTCAAACTGTACATAACACCTGTAGTACCTACCAGTTAACTGTTCATTATATTTGTATTCAAGATTTAAATATACCCTTAAATCCGGGTTTGAAGCTGGATGGAGCTTTCATGGGCCTTGGAGGACATTAGAGTGGTTCTATTTATGCATTTTTTTCCCCACACGGAATTACACATAAAGTTCATTATTTCAGCAACTAACTTTTCTGCTCCTATTGTGAAATACCATCAGGTTCAACACGCAGCCAATGCAGCATGGCCCATATGAAAGAACACAACAGCTTAACTAAGCAGGATCGTGAAGGCTGCACTGTAACATGTGAAGACAAGCTGGTATTTACACAAAGCTTTCTGGTTGTCCCTCCATCCCTCTGGAAAATACAAATTAATTAAATAATTATGGCTGCTCTCTCTTTTGCCCAAAAACTGAATTTCTGATTTGTCTTGAGATCCTAAGATGGACTCAAATATTTCACAAACAATATGCATCACAGGTTCTCCTCTACATATGACTTGTTCAAAACAAGATCTGGATTAAATCTTTATAATTCAAGATCCTGCTTTAAAAAAGAGTTTCTGATATAAAATACAAGCCCACTCCCAACCCCAAGCATTTTTTTCTCACATAGGAAACAGAACTGCATTATTTTCCTCACAATCCACACAATTTCTGAGACTTGTCTCATGCTGACAACTCATCGTTCTGAGCTCTAAAACCAAGTTTTATATTTTCAAATAAAATACACATCTCTTTCTTCCTTAAAACTTACAGGATATTGAAAACATCAACTTTTCAAACATCATCTCAAATTTGAAATGGAGTATCTTTTTTTTTCCTTCCTAAAGATATGCTAATGGAAAGACTACCAACTAGAAAGGCTATTTCCATGTTGTCATTTACATTTTCTACCATCTATTGAAACTGTTAGAATGTTTCATACCAGCCGCTAGATGGCTCAAATACCTCTTTCCATTTCACAGGCTTACATAATGAAAAAAAAACAAGCCAAGTTTGCATTGTTCTCTCTGCTAATCACATGCGCCATTTAATGCGGAGCAATATTTCAATTTTAGTTTTTTAAAAAGTATAAAGCACTTCTGAAAGGTACACAGTACACAAAATATATGATCATATACCACTTAGGCAGAAATTAATAAGCAAGTTGAAAACTCTTTGTTCTTTTTTCAAATGGGGAAAAAATGATCAATTGCCAAAAATTGGTCCCACATAAATGGAGAACAACCTCTGCAAAGCAGAGGTGGGAACAAATCTTCAATATTTGCTTTATTTTGTAGCTACATGAGGCCAAGCTAAGGCCATGCTGCTTCTACATCTTCCAACACGTAGACACTGCTTCTGGCAGAAATACATCCACTCACACCAACAGTTGCATTTTTTGTATACAAGTGGGCTCAGAAAAATGTACCTGTCATGTGCAACAAGTTGTCGTGCTTCACATTCTGACTTAAAAAATTGACTTCAGAAATTTATAGCTACCATATCTGGGCCAAGAATTTTTTGTCCTTAATCTGCTTCTACCACTCATGAGGCCTAGTTATCAACTGTTGAGTATCCAAACTGGAATTATATAAATACAAGAACACACATACAAAATATGTTTGCAAGCAAAAATCTGTCCAGTAGGCACCTCTAAGAAGCCAGAGAGTCAAAAAGGAGGCGGAAGATCAAAGCAGCCCAAGGGCAGCATCCGCTTGGGACTTTCTATCTTAGGAAGGAAGGATTTTGACTGGTTTGCTGATTTAGAAACATTCCCTGTCTAACATTACTTACTACTCAGGTTTAATGGTAACATTATTTGTGGCATTCAGTAAGTGACTCCAGCTCGAAAAAGAGAAAAGGGGGAAAAAAGAGATGACTTTTAAGCAGATCTGTTCCTCACTCAAGATCACTGAGTAGCCCCCACAAAGAATTCTGTTAGCGCAAGCACAATAGCAAAACAAAATGGAACAGGTTGGGAGGTGCTTGAGCCAATGCTGTTACTATTTATCAAACCTAAAATGAATGCATGAATCCTCGGAAACAGCTGATGAGATCCCAGCTGCGGGATTTCCAAGCGGGCCACATCCCTCCCTCAGCTCCACGGCCACGACGCTTCCCGCCCGCCCCGCAGGGCAGCAGCGCGTTCCATGTCGCAGCCTCCCATGTCCAACTGCAGGACAACTCCGGGAGAAGCTTCCAGCCAGGCCAGGGAGCCTCAGCCCCTTGTTTTGAAGTGCCTGACACCAAAAGTCCTACAAGAGACAGCAAGGCCAAAACATTTAGAGGATCTAGCAGGAAATACAAGAAATAGTCTATGGAACTTAACGATGGAAGTTGATCATATAGAAACTGTACAGAGATTCAGGCAACCTACACGCAAAAGGCAAAGTTTATCAGCTCCTAAGCTACGTAAAAATGTTTTACTCGAGAATTAGCTCCTATCATTCACTGCAGGATGGATAAAATAAAATAACAGCCTGTCTGAGCCTTCTCCACGCAGGTCCTTAACCACTGACATTATGAGCAAATATCATTTGTTCCTTAAGACTCTAGGGAGCTAAGATAAATGTAGGTAAAATAATCTCTTTATTGTATTAAAAAGTTGATGATATTTAAATATGTCTGAGTGTATCCTTCCATACTAAAAATTAAAGGAATGGAAAAACAAAGTCCCCTTGCAGTTGTTTAGTGCAGGTCTGAACGAAAAGCATGGAGAAACGATGCCGTTCAGCACCCTCCCGAGAACAGTCCCTGTTCTCCATTTGCTGACTGCCCCCCAGGAACCTGAGTCTTTGTTGACACATTCAAACTGCATTCAGCAAAGCTCCGAGCACCACTTCCATTGCCGCTTACCTTCTAATGGAATTTGTTTTCCAGCCCACATTAAATGGGTCTGCAGAAGATGCATGTGGGCTTCAGAAATGCCGCTGCCCTTCAGAAAACCCCGCTAAGAAAACAGGTTTCCCAGTTTGGTTCTGCCCTGCAGCCTCAGGGTCTCTCAGACTCCTGTCTGAAGCACGAGAGCAGTTTTTGTGTTCAAGTATGTGAATATGTTTCCTTCTTCACTGGAAGACTAAAAATGAAGTTTTGACACTGCAGTACCCAACGCTTCCCCCTGATGCTACTCAATAAATAACAACAGGTCTCCGGAGAACAAGCACTGCAGCAAAACTTCCACTCAGGCTCTTGTGCATGAGCAGCTCCAAACCTTGGGGAGCCCACAAGCTCCAGCAGTTCCAATGGCAAAGACCATAAGGGTTTGGGAGAAAGGGAGGACGGTTCAAATACAACCTGTTCATATTTGTAAAAACACAAGAAAAGAGTTACAAGGGCACATGTTCTGCATATCCCAAATACCTGCAAAAAGACTAATGACTCTGTAAGTCATTACAACTGAAGAGCATTAGCTTTGCCTAAGGTTTCAAGGTCTTCAAGAAATCTTCTACTATTTGGAAACTCATTAGGTTTATAAAAGATGTACACAAATATTTTTAAAATTATATAAAAATATTTTCACGATAATAACAGCATTCTAAAATTGTAGGTGCATGCCTGTATCCCAGGAGCCATGTGAAAGCAATTAATATAGAAAAGTCATTACTGCTATCACAAATAGATTCTCTGATGTTTCCAATGGATTCAATGTTGCAACTCAAATAACTAAAAAATAATTTTTATCGTATCTGTAAGAAATGTATTTCTTCAAAGTGTAAACATTGACAAAATACACCTACTACTTGCAGAAAAAGTCTGGCTAATACACAATTCTTAATTTCTTAAGAAAACACAAAAACCTCAAAGCTTAGCACATTTCTTACATTACAGGCAGGATGTACATAAAAGATTTTCACCAGCTGGAGGCAAGACTCCAATTTGTGTCTGATTTAATTTTTCACTATCTCAAGTTACCCCAAGTTACATTCTGCAACTCTGCAAATGCAGGAGCAGATTTGTGGAAGTGTTCCCAGGCCACGTGTGCAGCAGAGATGCTGTGTGCTTGTGCAGAGCCTCTGCCACCCGCCACCAGCCATCCACATCCCTGGGAACTTCCCTCGGAATCCCGGGGCGCTGCCGATTTCACCCATGGACAAAGGCAACTTGGCAAAACCTGCTTAAGCAAGATGGAGATGGAGGCTCCCATCTTCTAGAGTGCTGCAGTACCAACACTGCAAAAAATACCTCATGTCACACAGAGAAAGACAAGGCATATCGAGACACGATTTGAATCATCAATATGATGTGGTAGCTAATTCAAGACATATTTTTATATTCAAATATCCCTTGCAGCAATATGCTGTGTCATGGGCTCTTTTATAGGGAACATTTCCATATGGGAGAGATACAACAATAACAACAAAACTCCATCTGCTAGTCAATAATCAATGGAATATGGACAGCTTTGTAAAAAGGCTCCTGTCTGCACATTCCTTTATTCATAAACAGACCTAGGTATTGGACAAGACGCAATACCAACTGCAATCAAATACAGATACCTCCTCAATTCCGTTATTGGATTGAAGAGCCGAGCAAATGTCTAAACGTGGACCTCAACTCTGAGTATCAGATTTATGCAACTTCTCCTGTGGCTTATGAAAGCCTAACTCTGATAGAAATACACACATATGCACACGCACGCTATATATGTGTGTGTGTAAATCATATATACCTACATACATATAAATTCCACGTCATACAAATATATAAAATATCTCAGTACAATATTTTCCTGAGAAACCAAGCCAGCAGCTTCGGTGTGTGGCAGCATACAATGGTTCAACTCATGTTGACAGTGGTTTCACAGAGGGGATTCAGGTGGCCAAACTCCCTACACACTTTCATTCCGTAAATGCCACAATAGTCATGAAACTTCTACATCTACCTATTCTGCCTGGATACAATGTAAGAAGACTCCTAGTGCCAAATGTAAAGCTGTGTTTGAGACTGGATTCCCTACTAGGCAGGTCAGGACAGAAAACAAAAACAGAGACACTAACAAAACCTCTGATCTGCTGATAAGGTGCCTTCAACCTGATGTTCTTTTTGCAAAAGTAGGTTTTGAGATTTAAGATACTTAAGGAGACAAATCACTCAAAAATCATCAAACGATATATCAATCCATTTGATTCATTATGTATATACATCACTGAAAGACTAAGGATCAATGAATTATTCATACTGCAATTCTATAATGCATCCAAAATGTATACATAGAACATCCATATTAAGAAGTGCCCATAAAGTAATGTGTCCGCTTTCTGCAACTGTCCTATTCTCATGCAGAACAGCACATGGAGAATCCCTGGCACTGACAGGGGCTTCTGGAGAAGCCTGGTCCAGCCCCTCCGCTCAAGCATGGCCATCCAGGAGAAGGGTCCAGGGGATCTGGTCAGAGTCTGAAAAGCTCCTTCCAGGGATGGAGACTCCACAACTTCTCTACCCAACAATTTCCACCGTTGAATCCTCAGTGCAAAGGACTGTGTTCTTCTGGAATTTGTTGTGTTCCAGTATGTTCCTGTTACCTCCCATCCTCTCACTGGGAACATCTTTGAGAAGAGCCTGGCTTGGAGCAGTTCTTCTTACCTCTTATGTTCTCTGAAGGTTATGGCACTTACTCCACAGCTAAGACAGAACTTGGCATGTGAAGCATCTCTCTGTACACACACTCATCTAACAAAAGCCATTCAGTCTCTAGAATTTTATCAACCCAGGTACAAAAATTAACACATGCCCATGTACACAAAAAGTAGCACAACAACTTATTTTGGAGAATTATCCGCCAGTTTATTGAAATGTTTCATCCCATTTTGCACGGAACATGATGCTGATGCTTTAACCTCCCTTTCTCCTTCAAAGCACCTACTGTGACGGAGTGACTGCCCTGGCACCCCATGTTCCTGAGCTGCCACTGCTCCCACCCATGCCCAGGCCAGCCAGGAATCCCAGGGAGCTTACAAGCAGCACCACTATTTCCCTGTCAGCTTCTTGTGGCTGCAGAATTATGACTATGACAGGCAGGAGCCTGGGCCTCATTAATTACAGGGTTCCTCTCCTGGATGCACTCCAGGTAACATGGGAGCAGAACAACTGAATTCACAAACAGGTAAGAATGACAAAAAGAAGTGATACAAATAAAGACAAGAAAACCAGTGAGAAATAAAATAGGAAAACAGACATAAAAGTAGAAGGGAAAAAAAGAAGTCTACGGTTGTTTCCCTGAGTCTTAAGCCACATTTTGGAGGGCAATAACTAGAACTGGGTTGAAGCTGGAACTCTAATTAATGGAAATTTTCTAAATTGAATTCTTAGCCAAATTCCCTAAGAATACAGTTGTTAAGTATCTGTTCTTTCCAGCTGAGTAGTTCTTCAGTCTGCTGGCCACATTTAAATGAATTTTACAGAAAGGGAAGTGCAAAGAGGAAAACTTGGTAGAATTTCACATAAAGAGCTGCTCAATTCAGAAAAGAGCCCCATTTTCACAAAGTCAACAGGACTTAGTAACTACCTGTCCTTTTCCAAGAGGTAGATACCCTACTGATCCATTTCAGAGCCCACATGTATTTTTCACCCAAAGAAGATGTCATAAGAGACACAAAGTCATTTACAGTGTTTCGCAGGCAAGAACAGAGGAAATTCGGTGCATGGGTGGCACAGCACAAACAAGGAGGAGGGACAGGAGGTGCTAAAGGACAACAGAAAAAGTCCATCATTCATGAGGCTTCCTCAACCCTACCGCTCACCGAGCAAACTGCATCCATGCCAAACAGAGCAAAATACCCAAAGTGAAACAAAAAGCTACAGCATTTTTAGGAATATTTTTTTAACTTTTTTTTTTTAAAAAAAAACAATAATCACTTCCATTTTGACTTGATTTTTACATTAGACAACTGAAATCAGAAGGGAAGGTGACTGTACATTCCTGTATATATTTTCTCAGTATATCACAAACATCACAATCGGAATGTGCTGCTTAAAGGTTTAATTGTTTTAAGTAATGAAATGTAAGATCAGCGATTAATGATTGCTGGTTAGATACCAATCAATTATTATAGAAAATGATATTCTAATTGAGACTGCAGTTGGTTTAGGAGGAATGACTAATTGGGCTTCTAATTGGTGATTTGCTGTTTTATTTGTTAGAATGTACAAATACTTAAAATCCGATGGCGCAGACGAGGCAGCAGGCCCACATGACGGGCAGCTGGGGGAGCAGACAGGGTGGCCAGCAGCCAAGAGCCGGGCAAAGCAGCTGGGCAGCCCACCAACCATTCCCACAGAATACTTCAGTTCCCTCAAATCAGCATTTCTGCACAGAAAACGGTGCATCAGTAAATTTTCAGCCCACACAGCGAACACACACACCAGCCAGTTTAAGAGCCTTCAATTTCTGAAGACAAAAGAGGCCAATGGAACAAACCTCCGCGCACGCAGAGGGGCTGCAGGCCGGGCGCTTCCGCCACTCGCCACCTTCCCGTCTTTGCTCATCCCACACTGCTCGGCCCAGCTCCTTCTTCCTCTATCCCAGACTATCCCACAACTCAACTTTCCTTGCCCAACTAACTCCTCATCCTCCTAGCACTGCAACACTGGCCACTCTGCTTGATGTCACTAAATCACTCAAACTATTCAAAATGCACTCTTCTCTAAAACTCTGCTTATTTATTTTACAATAAAACTTTATATATAAAAACAAAGATATAATATATACTATATAGTATAAATATATAAAATATATAAATAAATATATATATATATTATATATATATGTAAAACTAAAAGTCGACAGCTTTAAAACCTCCTTCTCCAGGGAAGTTGAGGAATAAACTTCATTTCTCTGGAAGTTACTTGGTAGCCTAAAGCAGGAAGGAGGAGTGGACAGAAAAAGAGGGCCAATTAATTTATGTGTTTATTATGAGGATTTTCTCCTCCTCTGTGTTGATATCCTTCTATAACACCTAAGAGAACTCTTATTTAAAGCTACCTTGCTATAAGGAGCTCCACATGGTCACTTTAAATCATAATTGCTGCTCCTTGGTCTGAGTGGATATCCCCTCATTGCTGTAGTAGGAACCAGCAGAATCCTTCTGTAACCCCTGTATGTTGTAGGGGTTGATTCAGCCTCCTTTCCGCCTCCCATGCGAGCAGCCCCTAGCGAGGCTTTCACCATTTATCTGAAATCTCATTCTGCTGGTTTGCATTTCAGGAGGGCGATGACTAGATTCCAACAAAGTGTCATGTTGAGCTATACTTGTCTTTTATATACCAGCACACTTTCCAGTTGGGTTTTCTGTATTGCTCAGTATTAATCTGAATATTGTTGGGGCTTGTAACTTCCTCATATGGTAGAAATCACAGTGACACTGAGGTCAGTTTATTGACCAAAACCTACAGGCCAACACCTATGAATATAGGAGGATAGTCCACATGATTGCTTGTTACACTTAAAAATCTCAGCATATTGCACAAAATTCCACCTATAACCATAATTTGCCACTATCTGTACTTTCTATCTTCTGCTCCAGACAGTTTTTCATCTAATATTTATCTTCTATTTAGAATCTCAAGTCACTTTCAATTCATTAAAAAGTTAAATGCCAGCCCCATATCTGCAACTTTTCTACAACATATCTTTAATTTTTTTCAATACTTTCTTATGCACACTGCCAAAACAAGCAAAGAAAGAACAAAACAAACAAAAACCAGCAGTATCTGCAGGAAGGCGAGGGCATGAAGAGAATGGGCAACTTCAACAACGTAGGTGCTCATGGCCTCGTGGTCAGCTAGCAGACCCCCAACACGGGCAGGCATCAATACCTTGAAATGATCAATGCTGCTCTGAGACTGTACTCGAGACTGATCAAAGCAGAAACCCATCCCGCAAATGTAGCAAAGGATGAATACGACCATGTGAAGATGGCACGAATTAATTAAGAGCTTAGTATTGGTCTACTAGAGAGAATTCCCAACCTCAACTAAAATTGACCATGACAAACAACAGCCACTGAGAGGTACAAGCACCTATGTGACAGATAGGACAAACTGGAAGCATAAAAAGGTTTCTTACAGACGACCTAAAGTTAAGAAGAGGGGAATATAAAGTCATTCGCTGGAGTCGAGCTTGTGGCTGATGCCTTGTGAAAACATTCAATACAAGTTTTGCAGAACATTCCCCCCTTTCAATATTCCTTCAACATTACATTCAAGGCTTTTCTTAAACAGAAACATCCACAGAAAATACATAAATGGAAACAGAACTCCATGCTCTATTTCATTGTAGTATTTGACGTAGTAATTAACTACCTGATACTATACGAACTGGTAGACAGGAGCATCAACATCTCTTTTAAGATTTTAGCTATGCCACTAGGATAATCATTTTGAAACCTGTTTAGCGCCTTCACTATGAGACTGGCATTCAATAAAGAGATTTTTCAGGTGTAAAACTCAGCTCCATTTCAGTAAAAGGAACATAAATCCAAGAAGCTGTTTTTGCCTTCCTCGCCCTTCCAAATCCTTTAAGTTTACAGAACTCTCCCGCCCATGTGCTGTGTATGGGGTGCCGGATACAAGCCGGGATTCCTACAGAACTTACTCAGGTTTGAATACAGCAAGGTTGTTCTGTAGCAGCAACCTAGTCCAACATAGCGTTTAGTGGTCAGTTTTGTCTCTTTGACTTTCTCTCCCTTGTCGGCCACTAACCGTTCATTTATTGCTTTTAAATGCAAAGTCTGCCATGTAGATTCACGAGTAGAGACAGGTTGATGAGTTTGTCATCAATGTCCTAACCCAGCGCAGTGTTTTGGTGCTCTTCTTGGAATCAACCAAAGCAGCACAGGCACACAAAAAACTTTGTTCCACTTATGACAAAGTATTCCTTTGTGGACGTGGCGGATCCTATTCTTCCCAATTATTCCCGAATTGC
>JAUBOD010000375.1:1708631-1743974 GCA_032353885.1 Nothura maculosa
CCCGCGCGCGGCGGCCGTTAAACCGCCCGCGCCAACGGTCGGGCGCGCGGGGGAGGGGCGGCGCCCGCGCGCGGAGCCCCGCGGGGGTGGGGGAGGGAGGGGCAGGGCGCGGGGCGGCCGAGTGGCGTTTCCCGGAACGTGGCGTGCGTAAGTAGATTTCAAAAAACGTGCGTTTTGGAGCGTTGATTGGGAGGAACGGGGCAGCGGGCGCGCGGCTGCCGCCTTCCGTGCCCAGGCTCGCCGGCGGGGGGCCCTGGTCCCTCCTGACCCTGCCGCCTGCCCAGAAGGTAGCCGGCCCTTTTATTTATTACTTTTTATTTATTATTTTTCCACCTAGTCCATCAGTATGGATGCCCAGCGGAGCCAGGCAGCCGTGGGCTTTTCTCGGAGCGTTCCGCACGTGGCGAGATGCGGTTCCCGCCAGAGGCAGCCGCGTCCCGCAGGTGTGTGGGCACAGCTTGGCCTCGGGCACAAAGGGACCAGGAGCAACGTGCGGGATTACGGCAATCCATGCATCTCCAGTGCCTCCATGAAGGCCTAGTGACTCCGCAGGCTGCTGTGCCCTGGCATTGCCAGGCCTGCGGGAGGAAGGAGCCGAGTCCATGGCTGCCAGGCACTCCAAGGCATCAGTGTGGTTATTAACTGCCTGTGGGGATGAGGCTGAAGAGGTGAGAGGCCGAACTGTGCAGGAGTTGCTTGGTCACAACCACGATTTGGCTGCTTTTTTTTAATTGCTACCATGAAATATACTCATGAGATTCAAGGATATGTCTGTTTTTGGAAGTGTTGCCTCTAAAATTGCTGTCAGTGATGTTTTGCACATGGCTACACATATTTTCTGCGTGTGTTTCACAAGTGCATGGAGTTCACACTGCCTTCTATCCTACTGGTTGGAGTTAGGGTCAAGACAAACCCTTAATATTGCAACAGCCAAGACTCAGGCCTGTATTTTCTATCTTTCCTGCTAAGAGTAAAATCTCATCATTCTTCTGAAACAAATGAAGACAGAGGAAGGGGAAAAAAGAATAAAAAAAAAAGATAGTGTATATTAGTGAAGTATCCATTTGGTTAGAGTATTAGTACAAGAAATGCACTTGTTTTGAAAGCATTAAATCACTTGACTACAGAGTCACAAGCATCACTAAGTTACCAATGGAGATGAGCCATAGTGTGCTAGCAGTGACATTTTTAGAAATAACCTCTAACTTCCTCTGTGCTCACACCTTCTTACTGAGGTATTTTCTTAGCAGTGCTTCTTTAGGTGTCTAACTTGGGCCTCAGGATTTTACCAACTGGTAATGTGCCAGAAGTTACATATTTGAGCACAACTTATTTCTGAGGATCTGAGCCATGAGACCCTATGTTCCCACTTTGTAGTACCTTAATTTAATTATAAATTGGTAGAAAGATTGGGAGATAAAACCTTGCCTGTGTTGCTAAATGAGAAAGCAAAGCTGTTCAGCGCGGTTCAGAGAAGCTTCCTGAGCCTCAGTGTTAGTGATGTCTCAGTGCCAGAAGTAACTTGGGCTTTCAGTGACGTTCATTCTCCTGACATCACAAGAGCAGAATTATATTTCTCTCCTCTGCTCCTTTGTCACCCTCCCCATGTTTGAACTGTTTGAATGATTTAAGAGATGCTATAAAGGCCTATGTTCAACTCTTTAAAATGTATCCCAAGCTCAGCTGCTTTAATAGGAGCAAGAAAAGCTTGAAAATGTGGACTGAAACTAATGCTGCTCACCAAAGCAACGAGAAAAAGACTTGTCTGTTAGGTTTTTGAAAGCTGTGGAACTGAAGAGAACTCTTTGAATCCCTTTCCCACTGCTCTGTCCCCATTCAGCTTGTATTTAGAGGTGGATCTTTCTTAGCATTTCTGCGTGCCGTGTTGAAAGCTGCTCTGTCATTTTGCTAGGTTAGACCGGTCTGCTCAGAGTTGGCCAGAGATCCTGTGTTCCAGAGATGTTTGACTTCCCTGCAGCTTGAAGGCTGAGATACAAGATTAATGCTCCACTTCCTAAGGTTAGAAACAGCTAAAATGAATTTCATAATTCTGCTTTTAAATAAATTTATATCTGGTGTCTTGTTGAGTTGGAAAGTAACTCTTAAGATCACTGCAAAAAAACTTTACACAGACAAAAGAATTGACATCGGCATGAGCCAGCAGGCTCAAGTGAAGCAGGCTCCTCCTGTGGTGACAAAGCTACTTGTGGTGTATCGAGCACCCAGACTGAAACTCAGGAAAATAATTTCATGCTGCTTGGAACAGAGGAAGAGCTGCTGCTGTCCTAGAGCTGCTTTAAACACTGTTTCTCTGTATAAGCCCTGCCATCAAAATATGTCGTGGTCATCAGCTCCAGCAGCCAAATGCTTAGCTTGCATTTGGTGAAGACATCTCTAGAAATGGTGGTGATCTTGCCAGTTTTGCAGATATATTTATTTATTAATGAGTATGGTGGTCTATGGGGAATGTTCACTGCAGGAGATCGTTGCAAACTGCTTGATAGAAGGTCTGATCAGAAGCTTGTTTGCTACAGTAAACACTGTCTGGTGCCCAAGGGCTTCTGCTTCTAACAAAGCATGGAGCTCCCCACTGCAAGTTTCCCAAACGCTGAAGGAATGAGGCCTGGTCTCTTTTTTTTTCCTTGTGACATGATTGAAGGCAAGACCAAGCAGTAGTCATGACTGATGAAGACTGGCATGCTGCAAATTCAGAAGATTTATTCTACACAGATTTATTCCTTTTTTTTTTTTTAAGAAAAAAAAACCCTTAAGCCTCAAAATGTAAAAGGCTTTTCATCACCCATATAAAGAATAAGGAGGACCAGATAGAGTCATGAATATTAAGAGGTTCTGATGTATCAATTTTAAAAAGGCAGATCTGTATTTAAACTCAGAAGGGCTACCCAACAGAAATGTGCTGTGGTTAAATTTACCTCTATCATCTGATAACTTGGCATGGAGCTGCCCACATACCTTCTTTATTATTAGCCTTTGAACTTTCAAAACTAAGAGGACCTCATCATTTTCCTAACAGCAGGTACCTTATCAGTGGAACTGAGCCAGGGGAGGAATCGCCCTCCTTGTTTACCCCTGATACAGTAGTAGGGTTCTTCTTGGCTAAGTCAGTTACCACTGAGCCATTTGCTCAGTCTGATTCTTTCCTGGACAAATCTGGCTTCATTTTCTATGTCCTGAGAGCTCCTGCCTCCCACACAGACACAGGTTCTCTGCAACACTTGTGCAGACATGGCAAGTGTACTGAAGTGCCAGACTTCCTCTGCAGAGATCTCCTGAGTTACAGGATGTTTCTTCAGCCTTCTGATCTCATCATCAGGATACCTTCCGTGGTAACCTTAGATTCACACCTCCTTCTCAAAGTAGTGACGAATAGAGCATCATACTGGTGATTATTAACATATTTGATGCAACTTGCAAGTCAGGTGCGAAGTTTGAATGGGAGACTGTATTGTGGTTCCTGCTAGATAGAGTTGAAACTTCATGCTCTTTCAGTAGACGGTCCTTGCAAGACTCATGTTCAGTCTCTGGAAAAAAAAAACAGAATTCTTTGGGTTCTTTTAGGTATATTAATTCAAACACATCTTCCACTCCTACTTTTTGAAGTTCTTCACAGCTGTAGGCTCTGAGTTGCTAGGAAAGTGCCTCACTGTTTTTAATGTCACAGGAATACAAAGTAGCAGAGGATGCCCATGTGCCATATTGGCACAGCTATTCTAAAAAAAAAAATTAAAAATCTTGCATATACAGGTATGGAGTCCTCACTGTTTTTGTAACAACTCAAAAGGGCTCTTTTGCTGTCACCCTTGGGAAATGTGGAACATAGGTAACGATCATATAGTCTTGCACGCGTGGGACAAGGTGTAGATGGATACTGGGGAGCGGGGAGATCCTAACCCCCCAAAGCCCACAGGATGCTATTTTGTCATGTGCAAATCTGAGAATGAAAATGCACATTCAACACTTGTCAGGTTTTAATCAAGCTGTCTGAAATACATGACTACTGGGTATGTTAAGGAAAGCCTAAGTTATAGACCTTGATGGTAGGTCTGGGGTTAGGGGCAGAGTCCTTTATTTACTCTTCCCTATTCTTTAGTTATTTTTTGCCACTCTTTTCCTTGCTGTTGACTTTATTCCAAGATAAAAATGACGGTCTAAACCACTAGGAGTAAGCGACTGAGTTTCTTCTTAAACAGAAATAAAAGAAGCTCCACCACTTCATTTTTGCAAGTCAGCAATGGCTCCCACTTTGGAAGTGCCCAATAAAGTGATCTACAACTTCATCCACTTCATGTAAAGCCTTCATTCAACATCTGATGAAAGTGGTATGTGATGATCCATGGAATATTTTGACATTTGATAGCAGCTTGTGGTCCAGAAGTTTGAAGAAACTGATCTAAAACCATTTTTTGTGCATTTTTTCTTCCTTTTCCCTCCAAAATGTGGTCACGATCTTAGAAGAAATGTATGTGTAGAAAAAATGACTGAAAGTATAAAATGTTTGTTTGAAAAGTGAGATGTTCATCAATGAAGACTGTTGAAAAGTAATGAAGACTATTGAAGAGACTTTTGGAAATATTTTACGAGCTTTGGGCAATTAGTCTTTATTAAACTGTCAGTAAACATATTGTGGGAGTCAAAGTGAGCTCGTCTCGAAAATGCATAATTATCACGAAAGTATTGTTTCTTTATGGAGATATTTAAAGACTAGACATCACCAAAGGCTTTGGTTATAAGCCCTGCTTGGCATTGCCATCTTACCGCTTGAATCAGCCAGGTTTGGCTTTTGCCCCCTCCTCTGCTTTGTCAGCTTGTTTTCAAAACCTGGACAGTATCTGAAAGGCTTAATAATTGAAATCTTCTGCAACTTAGGTGATAATTCATGCCTTGGAGAAGTGTGTGGTTATCAATTAAGCTGTAATTCCATCACTGCTACGCGTCAGTAGAAATTATGCAAGTCTCCCTTGAGCAGTAGGAACTTAAAAGTAATTGCTCCTTGTTTTAAAAGAATAAACAATATGCTGGCAGATCCTTGTAACCATGGAAATCCATGATTAATATACATAATGTGCTTAACTATTTTGAGCTCGTTCATGAAGTTCAGAAATCAATTGTTAGGTGTTTTCTTGGGTTTTTTTTCTATGCAAGAAGAACTGGTGTCTTGCATAAAAAGCAGATTGAGACTCTTGCTCTAGTAATGCCAATAGAAGTAGTTCTTGTTAGGGCAGCTACAACTGCATCGTACTTTTTGCTGTCTCTTAAATCTCTTAAATTTGTAGCATGTGACAACTTCTGCAGAGGGGTGGAGAAATACAGAAACTTAAACTTTCCCTGGAAGTGATTTCTTTACACTGTTCCTATGAGTTGGGTTTTCTTTTGGAAGGTAAGTGTCCATGCTCCATCCAGAGGCTGGAACTGGACGTGATGTCCCATCTCCCCAGAAAACCACCTTTTCGACAGAAGATGATGGGGAGCAAGTAACTTCTCTTCAAAACAGTGCAAAGAAGATGGCATGCTTGCCCGCAAGGCTAATGAGGAGTTTCATACAACTTCCCACAAGTTGGTAACAGAATAATATTTTATATTAGTAATACTGTTCTCATCCTCATATTGATAATTGCAAGTGTCTCCTCTTGATTTTTACAGAATTTTGCAAATGCTTTGAAGGAAAACATTGCTTCAATGGCTAGATATATGTGTATTAACATAAGATGCTGGGCTAAACCTTTGTAGCTTTCTTTTTTATTCAATTCGTAAGTAAAAAATAATACTTTAAAAACCATCTCTGAAGCAGCTAAGTGTCTTTGTGTAAACACTTGAGCTGTTCATGATAATCAGCAAACTACATGATTGGATATTGTTTTTACTTTTGTAAATCTTGGATGAGAATGCAATATTATCCAAAATACATTATTACCTGATGTATTTGTTTTCATTCTAAAGCTGAGAATATGTCAGATGCTGCTAGTGAGATTGAATTTGGTGCTTTATTTGGTAAATCTTGCTTGAAAGTATCTAAGAAATATATTGCTTTGTGAAGCTTTGTGTTGTGTTTTGTTTTTTTTTTTGATAAAATTTTCATTCATACCTAAACAAGTAAAACCTTAAAATTTAAAAGCTTTTTTTTGGTCATTTTTATTGTCCTAATGTTTCCTATCCATTTCTAACTACATCTGCCTATGCTGCTACTTTCAGTATATGTTTAAACTAGTACATACTAAATCATGTTAAATGATGTAGTCATGTGCAGAGAAGGTTATAAAGATCCGCGTAGATGCAAGCAGCTTGTGACAAGGTGCATTTTGTGCGGAGGCTTCAGGAGCTCCGTTGTGCACAAATCCAACATGGACATTTAGAACTGGCAAAAATGCAAGCCGGTCTGTGAGCAGATCTTCTCTGGTGATTTTTTTTGGTTGTTTGTAAGTTAGGCTGATGGTTATCTATTTGTGAAAGGGAAGTTAAAACAACATTTTTGTTGTTTTTTTTTTTCTTTTTTTTCCATAGATATGACTCCCAAATTAAAAGTGAGGTCATGGGAAGAAAATTACCATTGTATATGAGCACAGTTTCTTTTCAGGAAGGTGGGCAATGAAGGAATATACACGTTTTTACTCTTAAGACGTGGGTTTAAATCTCTGTGCATCACAGTATTTGTTTGGTTAGTAGCTTCTTAGCTTATTGATATGGGAATCACAGAGTGGTTGAGGTTGGAAGGGACCTCTAGAGCTCATCCAGTCCAACCCCCTGCTCCAGCAGGGACACCCAGAGCACGGGGCACAGGGCGGCATCCAGGTGGGTTTGGAAGATCTCCAGAGAAGGAGACTCCACAGCCTCCCTGGGCAGCCTGTGCCAGGGCTCTGGCACCCTCATAGGAGGGAAGTTCCTCCTCACGTGGAGATGGATCCTCCTGTGTTTCAACTTACACCCTTTGTCCTGTCACTGGCCACACTGGGAAGAGTTTGGCTCCTTCTTCCCTACATTCCCCCTTCAGGTATTTGTACATGTTAATCAGATCCCAAATCCACCTTCTCCAGGCTAAACAGGCCCAGCTCAGTCTCTCCTCGTACAAGAGATGCTTCAGTCCCTTAATCATCTTGGTCGCTCTATGTTGGATGCTCTCTAGAAGCTCCACGTCCCTCTTATACTGGGGAGCCCAGAACTGCTCTCAGTACTCCAGGTGCGGCCTCACCAGAGCTGAGGAGAGGAGCAGGATCCCCTCCCTCCACCTGCTGGCAACGCTCCTCATACAGCCAGGATCCCATTGGCCTTGGCTGCAAGGGCACTGCTGACTCATGCCATTTACTTCACAAGTAATAAAATATTTCAAAAAACAAAAACCAAAAAAGAAAGTCTGCAAGCCCCATTAAATTTGTATCCATGTAAGCACCGAAGTTTAGGACTTTACTAGCCTAGTGTCTCAACAGGTAAGTTTGTACATCACAGAAGAGTCAGTATAGTTGGCCCTATTGTGGGTAAAAGAGAACCTCTGAATGTAGATGGTAACTGGCCTCCCTTTTCTTCTCGTGGGTGGCCTGCACAGAGGTGACAGGGACAGTTTGTGTTCTGGAGACATTTGTATCTGCTGCTTGTGTTGTACTTCTTTCCCATAGGAAAAGGAGAACTAATACCTCATTATAGAATATAAATACCATTGTCACCAGTTTTTTTTTTTATTAATTTTTAAATAAGTGATTGCACATGTTTTTGCTTATGCTTTTATTACATATGCCTTCAAGGCCTTCACAGCAACCATCCATTTTTACTAAGGAGTAATTTATTATTTTAGATTACTTCTTAATGTGGTAAGATTATTCACAAGGACTTGATCCTGCTCATTATAGACTACCATCTAAAGAGATTTTCTTTTGCTCAGCAATGGCAGGAGCCATTTTTAATGGGTCAATGCAGTTAAGCTTGCAAAATTTGAATGATTATCAGACTTTGTTCAGAAAATTTGGTCCATATTTGCTTTTCTTGCAGATTCAGTGTTGCTGCACGGTTTCTGCTGTATCAGCCCACGATGACAGCAGCCACCCTCCACTCTTAATGGTTTCATCTCCCCCAAAGCACAGTTGCATGCAACATGCATCATTAATGAAGAAGTCTTAAGTGCCTGCTGTTAAGTGTCTTTGGTGAACAAAATGGTGATTTTTCAAAGGTGTTTCTCTTCAGGTTATTAATTTTGCAGTGTAAATGCTAACTATTAGTGATCTGGAGGGAAAAAAAAAACCAAAATGATTGCATTTTTATCTTCCTGTTGTAGGTTTTTGCCTCAGAATACAGCCATGCACATAGTCGTTTTGTACATACAGGAAATGGAAATCGTGGAAGCAGCTAGAGAGTTGGGAACAAGTAGGAAACCAGAGGAGGGAACTAATGGAAAGTCAAAAGGCTTTGACCACTGGTTGAATAGAGTCCTTTTCTGTGGCTGGTTGTCACGCATTGCCTGGTCATCTTGATTAGCCACTCATTTCCACTCTTTTTTTTTTCATTGATGCCAGTTTACCTCAGTTAAACATGCATGTTCTCTTAAAATTGCAACATACCTGTCTAAAACCAGAAATTACCAGGTGTTATCACCAGCTTTTGGTACAATTTTAGTCAAACCAATGAGTATGGCAGCACTCTGTCAAAAGTTTCACAGCTGTGTAACCGACGAGATGATGTCTCAGAAAGTACAGTTACAGGACACTTAATTTTGAAGAGCAACCTCCTCTTCAGAAGTTCCCTTCAGAAATGGTAGCAACCCCGTGCTGTTGGTAGCTGTCGCCATCCCTCAGCTATAGCATACGCTAACAGCACGTGGTACCAGCATGGAAACTGCGGCTAATCCACAGAGTTGAAAACCCAGAGATAGGTGAAAGCCACTTCCAGGTAGTTATTCACATCTAGAAGATTGTTCTGTAGCACCTAGGACTTGCATAATTTTTATGTGCAATTAAATGCTGCAAGAGATACAGGGCTTGTATTATTGGGTAACATACTGAATTTGCTCAACATTTTTCCTGTCCATAAACGTTGCTTTGCTAGTGATTGCTGCCCTGGAAGAATCTTGGAATTCTTTTATAAGGAGGTCTGACCTGTTCCTAAGTGGTGCCTCAGGAGCTGGTTCACTGATGCATAGAGCATCAAGGTGATCGCATCTGTGAGGTTAACAGATTGACTGGAGATTCCTATCACAGGAATAAAAATTAACTTAAAAATTGTGTACACAGAATTCTAAATGCATAGGGGCCTTTGAAATGACCTGCTACCAACTCCTTGCTGCCTTCAAATAATTGTTAATTTGGTTGCAATTTGGATGGGATATATAGATCAAGAGAGGTGGACAAATTGCCATGGTTCTTTGTCATGAGCTCTACTCCTGTGTTCTGTTCCTGCAGTGAAGGAGCAGCTGTTGCTTTGAACCAAAACCCCTGACCCACACACAAGCAAGAACCGTTCTTCTTTGGAGATACCACTTCCAAATGCAGCTCTTTCCTAATGGAGCATAGTCAAAACTGAGCTCAGCTCTGCACAGCTGGGCAGGCTAAGCAGGAAACCGCCTCTACCAAATGATCCAGTTGTACCTTATGCAGCAGAATAACCCACACTAGTCTTCCACTCCTAAGAAGACTCCATTGCTCGTCTTCTCTATTAGCTATTACTATTGTCTTCTTATCAAGTTTCTGTTTACATACCTCTTTTTCAACGTACTATCTTTTTCAAATCATGTCATTATTTACAGAAACACTGAGGAAAGGATGTGGGTCTCAATATACTTTAATTCTTAAGGTCAGTGATGTAAAAGTTACCGTATTAAATGAATCACTTCCTCTTAGGTCCAGCTTTGAAATGTTTCCATAATGCTTATTTAAAGCTGTAGGAATCGTACTAAGGTGTCCATTAGGGAATGTGCAGAAACTAACACTGTATGCACAATAAATATCATAAGGTTAAAAATCCTAGTATCTACTGTCTGCTTGCTTTGCAGCCTTAGTAAGTGGGCTAGCATTTCTGTTCTGCCTTAGTGTTCAGAAATAGTTTTTCACTGTGAACATGTAATTGTTGATATTAGAAGCTTAACTGTTGCATGTGAAATTAGAATCATGCCTGTGGGTATTTAAAATGGGAGAATAATACCAGCTAATGACTTCTGTATAACTAGTAAAATTACATGAGGGAGAATATTTCAGACTTCGCAGATTGGCCAAGTTTATATTGATGAGAAATACATATGATTTAGCTCAGTAGGATTTAATGAAACCAAACATATATTGAGTAAACAAAAGTGTACAGGGATACCAGTTATAATTTGTGGATTTTTTTTTTCTTTTCTTGGAGAGTGAAACAGAGAAGCAAAGTTCTGATTACAGAAATTTCTGATTTTTTTTCCCCACAACATTGTTACCTGTTCTGATGTAAGCAGTTCTGTCCATGGTATTGCAGGTAGTATTCTGTAATAGATTAAATTTATCAATCTCTTGCTGTTTCTTCTTAAATACATACTTTTTTTAAAATTTTTTTTTCTTCTATCAGGAATCTGGAAGCAGCTTTTTGCCTGCGAAAGGAACCGAATAATTTTGGGATAAATAGTGGTTCTAATATAGAGAGGAAATCAAAGTTCCAAATTCTATCTATTTTGCAGAAATGTACTCCTGTTGCTTTCCTGGGGGATCTCAACTTTGTAAGGACAGAGATGAACACACCTACTCCAGAGAACACCCAACTCGCATCATTATCATTTAGGACCTGGCAAGACAGCTCCTGTCTGAATCTATCAGCTTCTGGTTTGCCATGTGGTCTATGCCTTATGTGACACACCATAGCATTTTGAATCTTGATATTAATTGCAAAGAACTGAGAGATTCTAACTGAAAAGGTCAACATTTGGGGCTTTTTAGTCAAGACATGGAATCTGAAAAGCTTAGGATATACTCACAGTTGGAGAATTCACACTAAGGTACTCAATGCTTGAAGTTTTAGAAAAGATTCAATGTAGATTCAAATATATTCATGCTCTAATGAACCAAATACGACTCCTGGGAAATCAGGGGATGCAGGAGGGCTGAAGTCGAATGAGATAAATCTCAACTTGAAAGTCAAATAGTTTATTAAGAGATCGCACCAAGTTCTGCTAGACACACACACACAGAACTAGTATGCTCATTGAGAAAAAGGGAAGCCTAATAATGTTATCCACAGAACATCTGAAAGTACAGAACAACATGTTTTAACCAAACAGCTCACAAAGCAGTCCTCTGCTATATCAACGCTAATTAGGATAGAGTCCAAAAATTACAAAAGACATTTAGTTGTAAAGAAAGATTCAGCAATGTTTTGTCTTATCTCTTAAGCAGATCATTAAAAGCTTCCTGTTATATTTTTTCATAACTTCTTTTCAGAAAAATCTACGACCGCCTATCCAGGAGGAGAATGAGACCAACCATAACAATTTACTTGGCCTGCTCTCAGCCACCCCGGTTTTTGAGATACAGCCAGGGAATCATAATAGGCTGAATGAATAGTTCTTGCAGTAGCCTGTTCTGATTGTTGTCTTTCCTCATTTTCCTCATCTTGCTACACAACGTAGGTTCAAAAATTGGAGTCACACTGGATTTATTCACACATGCAGATAACTGTGAAGTATGTATTTCAAAAAACCCATCACAGCGTGAAGTTCAGATAAGAGTTTGGCCCATAGCAGCAAGTTTGGGTATCACTGGTATTGCATATTCCCAAGTTCCTGAGAATAGATAGGAAATAACTGTTAACAGTTAATGTAGAAAGGAAGGCCTATCACCATAAGAGGAATTTCTGAAAGTCTTTTTGTCTGCCCTGCCTTTAGGTTTCGTATGAATTTGTGCAAGCTCCAGCGGCCTGATATTTTTGGGAGCAATTCTCATATATATAACAATAGTAACTCTTTGCAGTGAAAGAAAGAGAAGATAAATAGTCTTCCAATTGCATCTTTGGTGTCTCTTTCTTAGATGCAATAAAAGAGGAGGTCCCTGGCACCTTATTTTGCATACATAAGTATAAGTATTCTAAAAAACTTTCCCACTGAACCTATTCTCATGCTCACAGTTGGCACTTTTGCTTTTGTCTTTTCTTGCTTTTTTCCCCAGTCTTCTGATGGAAATCACAGCGTAGTTCAGGTTCTTCTCTCTACCTTTGGCATTCTAACCCAAATCTACCTTTCTTTTAGGATGGAAATATGCATGTTATACAGGTGTGTTCCTCAGGACTTCTTCTCTGTCACACTAAAATTGATGCAGAGCATGTCCTGCCCTTTTCCTAAGCAGAATGAGAAAATTGCATAACATTTCCATGACAGATGCTTCATTGCCACTTAACCTGTCTACACTGTTCTTAGCTCCTGTCTGTGAGGAGCCTTACTTTATTAATGAAAACTATTTGGTTTTAGAAAGGGGTGGAAAATATCTATAAATTTTCCTGTGCACTCTTCTTCGCCTATTTATTTCAAGCTAATCTTTATTCAGGAAGAAATTGCATGTAATATTTAAAAATCAGATTTTTTTTTCTGAAATCAGCAAACTTCATCCAAGCTCAAAATCCTGACTGTCAGCTCTAACATTTGCAAGTACACACTAAAGAAAAATATTTTGACATCTAGGCTGTCAGATAATCTGTCGGTAACAGTTACATCATTCAGGGAAAGAAATGATAACTTTCAGAGCAATTTATTTGGAAAATAATACACTTATGCAGTGAAATGCCCTATTAGATGCTAGAAAAGTTACTTGGCATTTTGCAAGGGAAGCTTTTTAATATGGCTCATTCTCTGTCAACAAAACCATAGGAAAGGAAAGGTTGGCCCAGAAATCAGAGAAAAAAATGTGTACCTGAAAACAACAGCATGTTAGAAATATATTTAGGAAGCATTAGGAATGTCCTACAGGAGATGGGGGATTATGCATAGAGAAAAGAAAACAAATGCCCAAAAACATATTCCCTATAGAAGTTGCTGGTGAGGCATAAAGGATCCTTCACATAATGCTTTTGTGGGTTTTGTTTGTTTCTCTATAGTTGGTGTTCCTTTAGAAAAGCTAGAGAAGCTCTTTGCACTCTTCTGTGTCTGGAAGAAGGGTGCTGTCTTTGGGCAGAGGTGTTTCCTGGCATAATACAAAGCTCTGTGGAGCTTTCACAGCTGTTGGTTCTACATCTTCCAATTTTGCTTCACTGACATTTTAAAAATTAAGTTCTGTGTTAAAAAGTAGTCTGTTTCTGTGAAGAGATGTCTGAGTGTTATGTGTAATGACGGCAGTAATCATTTTCCAAGGGCTGAGGACCAAAGACCAGTTTCTGTCATCTTGCATATAGCTGTTAAATGGTATCCATCTGAGTCTACACAGCGTGCCTGATCCACACTACACAGTGTGCCTGATTTTAATCTGACATAATTCGTGCCCCATATTGATGTACATATAAAAATTAAATAATAATTTTGGCTTGTTGTTAAGAAAAATATTTTTTTCTCATGTATTTTATCATAAACTTAACTGTGGTTTTGCAACAATATGCAAGGTTTGATAACATAGGAAAAATGGCAACTTTAAAGATTTTTCAGCACTTCAAGAAAGATCTTTGGGACATTGGAAATCTCTGATATCAGGTTCTTCACTCTGACCCTGCCTCATACAGTCAACTGAGTCTAACTGGAACATGTTCTTCCCTTGGCGGTTAAATCTAGTGCACTGGTCCATTAATCTGCATCTCCCAGGATCTTTCTTTTTCAGTGCTACTCTTGATGTATGAGATGTTTTTTTCATTTTCAGATGAAAAAGATGATCAGATTCACCTGAGCTTCACATATTCTCAGTCACCCACTGGAAATTACAAAATAAAATGTATAAGGTTGATCATACATTGTTACAGCTTACTGTATTTATGTCAGCTTTTCATTCTTTTGTCATTTTTATTTACAAAAACATCCTATCAGAAATTATTGTGAAACTTCCTTACTTTTATCATTTTCATTTATCTTCAGCAAAGCTCCAAATGAAAAGATTCATCTTTATTTATCCTCCTTATTTATTCCTTGCTATTTCTTCCTCTTCATAAGGTGAAACAGAAAAGGGGGAAGGAAAAGACTGAGTATGAAAGGAAGAAAAGGCAGAAGAAAAGCAAAACCAGGGAGAAAATTAGAATGATATTTTATTTGTGTCTGTATTATTTTGATTTTTTTCGTGGAATCCCTTAAATCAAAAACGTTCCTTTTTAAACCTGCAGAATAACAGTAATCTTTAAAACATTTCTTTTTAAATATAATTTCTAGTATAAATCAGCATGGCTTCACTGAGGTCAATAGAGGACAAGTTATACAAACTTTAGTAATTGAGTCTTTAGTAATTGAGTCTAGCTCATAATTAATATTTTTTAAAATATTTCATCCGAGTTGACAAGATGTGCATGTGATATCTGAGTTACCAGTCTGAATAGCTGCAGTCTTTAGCCTTCCTCTCTTTTTCTCCTTACTGTTGTACTGCACTCACAATCTTTTGCATCTGACTTAGATTATGAACCCTTATTTTGGTCAATCCAACATATTAAAATATTCTATGCATATTAGAATAAAATATTTTGTTAAAAAATCACAAAGTCATAGTCAATTTTAAAAGTAAGCAGTTTGAGCTTCCAATTTTATTATGGATGGTCAAGATTTATTTATAGTAAGCCCATTTTTATCTGAAATATCATACAATATCCCATATCTACCTTACAAGTAAAATGGTAAATCATGTTTGTATTGCCATATCACTGTTTGTCTTCTATCTGCATATACTTCAAATTTTACAAATTTAGGTGGTACTGTAGATTCTTCCAAACAGATATTCTAAGAAGTTAAATATTTTATTAGAGATCTACCTTTGCATCAGAGTGATGCATCAAAATTGACTGGGATAATTTTTTAAAAATTTATTGTTATGCTCTTTGAAATACTGTTTTCTGAATTATTGACCTCTAGATCAGAGACCGGTTCTAGTCGTACTGGAATCAGTGAAACATTTTCCATTCACTTTAGTGGGATCAGAAATCGGCTCTCAGAGAACAGGGCAACATCAGCTGAAGCTGATGCCAAACTGCAAAACTGATGCAACTCTGCTCTTGCCAGAGGCAGAAGTCACATTGTTGCTTCTGCTTTTAGCTGCATTTCTCACTGCATCCTTGATGCCAGCCTAGCAATCATCAGGCTGCGCAGGAAGCCAGATCAGCTTGCTGATCCGCCCAAAAAACACTGCAGGAAAAGAAGAAAATAATAATTCAGCTTGTGATAATTCCTAAGGCAAGCGGTATCAGCTATTGTTAGCATAGGGTGGACTTCAAGCAGTGAGTCAGCATCCACAAGATACTTCAATCCAATATGATAAGAAGCAAGAGCACAAAATGCAGCACTCCTGAAGTATTTTACTTCATGAAAACAAAAACAGGCTGAGCCTTGATGTAAAGATGTAAAGGCAGATTATTACGTTTTCTTTTTCCCAATAAAGCCGTAAGATGCTGAAGAAAATCAAGCACAAAAGACAGAGCAGGATGTGGGGAGAACACTAGAATGACTAAAAGCAATTGTTATCAGGATGAGTGGCTATTTAAAGCAGCATTGCAATGCAGAGGCTTTCAAGCAGGGCTGGGGGTCAAAAACAGGCCTAACATATTTGTATGTCATAAAGTACAGTGCATTAAAATAATTAAAAATTCACAAGCATTTTTCTTATTATTTAGTCAATAACGTAGACTCCTTTGATGTTTTATCCAGTTCTTTCTTTGTTGTCAGCGCCACTAATATATTAAAAATTTACAGTTTCCTCTTTAAAATTATTTCTTGTTCTTTTGCTACAACACCTAGTAGAATAGATGATCTCATTTTTCCCTTCCTTTTAATTTTAATTTTTTATGCCATGTCCGTTTTCCTAAAATTAAGAAAATCAAATAAGGAAAAACACTTCATGAACTTTTTGTAAAAGTTAAGTAGCTTCCTAGTCTAGTGACTAGGGACAAAAAAGAGCCCTCATTTCTCTCCCAAAATATTTCTATGATAACTTACAATAGACATACAAATATCTGAACTGTATCTCCTTAATTTGCTTTCTTAGATTTCAAAATCTCTTATTCTCAGCCAAATATAAATGGTTCCAACTGCATATGTCTCATTTAATTAAAATTGAACAGGTCCTTTCTGTTATCTCAACCAAGTGATAAAAAGCATTCATTGTAGGGTGAAGGCTAGACTTTATTCTTACGTTCCTGAAATTTTTTAATTCTAGAATTCTAACAACTTTTCTATTGTTTTCTTCTTTTTGTATTCATACATTGTTTGGTGGTTTCTCTTTAAAGTATATGCCAGGGATCCCAAAATATGTTTCAGTCAAAGTTTATTTTGTAGTTGAATTTTCTTTTTGTTCCTTTTTTTTTTTTTTTTAGCCCAACTATCTCCATGGTGTCTTTCTATGGAATTTTCATGGTTTATTCCTTTATTTGATAAATACTTTTGTATTCCCAGCTAGCCACCATTTGCATAGCTAGTTTTTGTAATTATGTCAAAAGAATAAAAGATAAAGAAATAGAAAAATTCTCGGTAGACCTTGCCAGTTACATGATTTCCGAATAGGGAATCACAAGATTGTAAATGAAACAAACATGGCAGATAAAATATTATTGGGACTTCAGTGGGATATTTTACACAGTGTGATTCAATTTTATATTAAGATTGCTTGGAATACAAGCAATGCCCTAAAGACAAGATCATGAGAAATGTGTTGGGTTGGCAAGACTGCTGGGGGACATGGAGCACAGTTCCATCTTATTTGTTATCTTACTATATCACTTACATGGAAAGAAACTGATTATTATTAGTTAGCATAAATACAGACACCAGAGAGGAATGTAATAATGCACAGTGAAATATCTCAAAAAACACAGCCCTTTTCAGATGACATTTTTATTTGCAATAAATTGAAGATGGGTTTAGCAGAAGATGCCTTCTACGAAAGTCAAGATAAGTCTTCTTATGCCTGCATATGAATATGAAGTAGTTATTTTACATGAGGAATTATGATAGAGAGCAATAATCCAGTGTTGTTCATCTATTTGTCTGCCAGGAGGTTATGAGTGAAAAATCTTTCACCCTGTTAATTCAAATCCTATTAGTGCAGAGGTTACTCTAGGATGACTATGACATAAGCTGATATACTGCCCACAGTGCTGAGAAGAAATACTTCTCTTCCAAATAAAAACAAATGCGACTTAACATAGAAAATATATGATAACTTCAAACTTGGTCATTTAAAAAACACTTTTTTTTTCTCTTTTACAATAGCAATTTATATTGAAAGCTGTTATAAAACATGACTTAAAGCCAGGTAGAATTGCATACAGCATTTCAGATATAAAGAGCCTCGCTACAGAGTAATATGTAATTATTACCCTACCCTTCCATAGGATCTTTCTACAGTTACTGTCTTTGCCTGTCATCATGAAAGATAGACTACCTCAATATGTGCAGTCTACTTTTTCTGAATTCACAATAATAATTCATAGCAGTTGATTTGTCGCCATGGACGACATCTTCTCTCATTTGTACTTGCACAGTCCTATTGACTGGATGTAACTGTGATGTACTGTGTAATACATTACAAAAATTAGTGCAGAGTATGATACAATAAATGGCAGTTGCAATCAAAATTGGAACATAATTTGCCTTCTTTTATACATGGGTAATTGAGAGTGCTTTGTAGTGATTTCTACAGTGTGTTCCTCTATATTTAGAAAAACAAGTGTGCATCTTTTATAATAGTGAATAAGAAACTGCAAAATCTTCCCGTTCAGTGCAGTTGTTTACTGCACTGTTTTGCTTCTCCTCCTACTTGGGCCAGCATGCACGACGGACCGGTCACCCTTCAACACGCACCGTGCCCGAGTGCCCAGCTGAAGCATTTGAAACGCTTTCGTTTCAAACAAAACAAGACGTGGACTTTGCTGCCTGTTTTAATTTTTCCTCCCAAGGAGCAGAAACAACTTAATTTCGCTACTTTTTAAAAGGAATTTTCATGTTTTGGTTTATGGTTGAGTAGCTGGAAGTGCCACTTTGGGACCTGGCCAGGAGGTCCTTCGGCCCCATTGGAGCTGCAGGATCTTGTGCGTTATCTCCTGCCTGGCTCCCATCGTGGTGCTCACGGGCGGCCTCGCACCTACTCCATCAGGTGGCCTTCTATGGGGATGCGTGGAAAATTCCCTTGGATAGAGATGGCTTTGTGCGAATCACAATGTATTTGTTTCCAAAATCTCCCCTTTACAGGTGCTTATGTCAGGATTTAAAACCAGTAATGGGAACAGAGAGACTATTAAGTGACAATTGTGGCTGGTTAGGAAAAGTACAGGGCCAAACAAGGGAGCCCTTACGGGGAGCAAGGGCCTGTTGGGCCCCTCCGTGCGGGGCTGCGGGAGGCTGTGTGGATTCGGAGCCCAAGGGGGAACAGGATTGAGTGAGGGCAGCTCACGGCCAGGGAAAGAGGCTTCATGGGCTGCTGGGCCCAGCAAGGAGGGAACATCCCTGCATTATCCCTTTACCCAAAGGACAGGCCTTGGGACTGCGAGGAGAAGGAAGGGGGAAGACAGATCTGAGCAGCTGGAATGATTCATGCTTGAGAAAGGGCCGTGACTAGACCCTCCAGGGAAGGGGTGTGGGGGCTGTGTTTATCCCGACTGCTCTGTACATTCGGAATGGCCAAAGCGGGAAGCGAGGCCTGCACGGCCATTTCTGCATGCTGGCCTTTTTCTGCACAACCATGTTAGACAATCCACAATCTATCCCAGCCGGGATTAAATCTATTAGTGGTTTTGATCAATCCCCTGAATGGAAACTGCTCGTGTGTTCTACCCATGTCTGTTTAATACTCTCTGAAATGCTGACCTTCTGGCCCTCTCCAAAGCCAATGTTACGTTTCCATTCCTTATTTCCAGAGAGATTTTTTTGAGGAAATTTTGTCTTGTAGTCTAGAGCTACGTATAGACCCCTCAGTATGAGTTAGGATAATAAGTTATAGAGATTTTACAAAATACTATTGAAATTATTTTCATGTCAGTGTAAGTTAAAAGACAGGGGCAAAAAAGCAAGATACTGTATGTTAGAACAGAGTTTTTACAGGTCTGCCTTTTAGAGAACATAGTTAACCAGGAACAGAACGTGTCACTGTTGTACACGTAATACACCCAAGGACTTTTTATGAACTTTGCTGGAAAGAAATAAAAATTCATATAATTATTTTTCTGTGTTTTTAAATAGAAAACAGCTGTGTGCAGCACTAAACATTAAACTGGAAACTCTTAACAGATTTACATTAACTAAGAGCATCTAATAAGTGCACAATGTGAGTGCTAATGAATTAGTTGATTTTAATATGTACTACATTTCACTGTAGAAATTGTTATGTTTTGTCTACCTACAGTTCAATTTTATCCTCATTTGACATTCCCAGTAGGCAAAGCTAAAAGTAAACTGGGCTATCCTGTGTTACGGATAGATGAATAAGAAGGAGGTCCCTGAAAGAAAGCTGAATCAGCTGAGAAGCCAAGATACCTGAGTCTGAAGTAGCACTCCCCAGTTGTCAAGAATAAAGGTGGGATTTTACTTATCTCCCCACAAAAGTTTGACTGGATGTCCAAGGCTGGGAATTACGGGCAACAAACATGGTGTATTTCAAGAGAAATGGAGTAAAAAGCTAAGGAGGGAGAATGGGGCTCAGTTTGTTGGCAGGTTTTCTGGCCTCTTTGGTTGCCAGCCTCGCTGCTTGCCATCCAGTTTGCCAACTAACCTCTGCCCTTTGCTGCTGCTCTGCTGCATGCTCCCTGCCCATGGAGCCAGCCTTGGTGGGGTGAGGCAGCCACATAGCGCTGCACTGGCAGCCCTTTCATCTCCTGATCCTAACTTGGCATTTGCTGGCTAATTAAAAACAGACAAACTTTCACATACCCATTAAAGTACAGCAAGGCATTTATAAATGTAATTGAGCTGTGACTAATTCCTCACATTTCATTATAAACTAATAAAAATCCATTACAGGGCAATGAATGGATGGTGCTTATAGCAGGCCCTATCTCCTCTGTCCTACATAATCTGTAGACACTTGCAACTTTGCTAAGAATGGCTGTGCAGTACCAGGATGATTTGCAAGCATTTCATATCTGCTTTGCACCTTTGTAAGTGACAGTGCAAACTGTAAGACCATTTGGTGTCACAATTTCAGCACATTTTATGTTATGCAGACCTGTGCCTCTGTGGACTGTGAAGGCATTTCTTTGATTCCTGAGTTAAGGGGAAACTTGATTTTCTTTCCTTTCCTTCAAAACAGATATCCCAAGGACAGATAGATACTATCTTCTTGCTACAGACAAGAAAGCAAAATCTCAGCTGTGTCTTAGAATTATCCTTCCTGACAGAGAGGTTATGTACTTTAGTTTCCTGATACATCCAGTCTTGCCTTAGCCCAAAGAATCCTTAGCAACCACTTCCTTATCTGTAACACTGACTACAGGTGTGTATTTTCTTTTATTATCCTGTGCATTTCAGGGCCTTTTAGTCCATTCAGTAGAGGTATGCAATCGAACGGAGCGAGCACAGTTGGGGGCTTTATCTGCTACTTGCTCAGTTAGCTCAAGCTCATGCCAAGTATTTCACCAGCCACAATCCATCTGCATACATCTCTGGCTAAGTAGTTCTTGCTGAAATATTTCTTCCGTGCCTAAATAAACTGCCCTATGGAGCCCTGCACCATTTGCTTCTGTCCCCAAGCTCTTGCAACAGAAGCATCCGATCTTGCTCCTCTGACACTTGAGGAGACATGGACAGGCACAAAACGGGCAAAAAAATATATATATATACACACACATACATATACATACACACATATAATATAAAGTTATTTTTAATATAAAACATATTGTAATGTTAATTTGATATTATAAAATAACTAATAAATATATTTTTAGGTTGATTGCCTTTCAGTATGGTCACTTAATAATTTTCAAAGAAGTTGTAAACAGAATCCAATGTGTTTTAAAAGTAAAGAAAAGAAAATGTTAGGTAAAAAAAAAATAACAGCCGAAATCAGGAAAATGATTTGTGAGTTAAGATGATTTTTTACCTTGTAGTTTCCAGAATTACTTTCCCCTTGTTTTTAGCACAGGCAAAGCATTTTTCAGGCTAGACCAGTATTTGGATTCTTTTTTTCCACCAAAGAAAACTAATTTCCATGTAGAAATTCCACATAGAATTTCCATGTAGAAGATTAAATAAAGGTTTCCCCTAAGGTTTAGTTGCAATTCAGCCTTGGAGAGGCCACCATCCTGGCTTCCATCAAAAATGCACCAAGGACATCATGCCCCAGACTTGGAGACAGCTTTGTACCAAAACTGCTACAATCCCTGCTCTTCAGGCTGGAAACGGAGCCTACAGGAAATGCAATTTAGTTTTGGCAAGGAAGTGCCCCAGTGCTTTGGATTAACAACGCTTAGCAATGTCTCCAATTGGCTGTGCTTGATATGAAAGCAACATGGAGCAAGAAAACACTGAGAATATTCACCAGGAAAATTTCCTGCAACAAACGTAACATTGGGGTTTATTTTTTTGCTTACTTGCTTGCCTTCTTGCTACGGCACAGCCAACTAGGGGAGAGTTTTCTGTGATTTGATTTGATTAACAAATATAAACAGCAACATTGCAGTCACTTCAATATTTTGGGCATGTGGAGCCAACATTGAAAGTATATCATACCAAGCCAAATAAGGAAGGGATATAAAATTGGCCTGCTGTAAAAAATAAATAAATAAAAAGAGGGAAAGAGAGAGAAACTCCTTCTTGCCCCTCACTTGCAGGGAGAGCTGCCTACCTGTGTAGTGTTAGAGAGGTTGCATAGGAAAGACCAGAGTCACTAGAGTCAAAAAGCTGAAGCTTTTGAGAAAATCTCACTGAACTTCTCTTTAGCCTCATTAGAAAATGGCCTCATTTCTGAACCAATATCGAGTTCTGCACATTAGGCATGTAAGGGGTGGAGTCTATTTGTTTGAGTGCATGAAGTTAACGAAAGCCAGGGCTTTGCCCCAGGTTTGGTGGAGAAGGCGGGAGGGCTGTTGCCCCGTGTTAGCACTGCAGAGTATCACAAGTGTTTCCCTTGTCCACGGAACTTCTCACAGCTTTTCAACCCCCACATCAAAGCCCAGATGTTCCTGTCCCTGTGTCTGTGATATACAGTCTCCACTGGATATTTATTTGTCCCTTTAGATTGTGTAAGAACTCAAGGGACTCATTCACTGTAGTCTAAAAAAATAAAGAATAATAAAAAATTCTTCATAATTTATGAAGTGGAAGAGTAATTTGGGTTGGCTTTGGCTTGCACATTGGAAGAGCCCAGGCTGTGCAAGCGCCGTTTGCCACAGGGTGCGAATGGAGGCACTGCTGTTCCGGGCCCGCTTGCGACCTGCTCCACCACGGTCTGACAAAACATCTCTTCCCATTTCCTGCAGACTTAGAGCACCAGAATGGGTCTATGCCTCTTGCCTGTGACTTTTTCCTGCACTGCATGCCTTTTAGGGAAGGACATTTTTGAGCTCTTGTTGTGGTGACCCACTGATCGCAGGGCAGTGCAAACTGCAGGGCTGGCAAGGGCGAGCAGCAACAGGTATCCATGAGGGACAGGGGGCAGGAAATCACCTTTTACTGGAATCTTTCTGGGGAAAGAAAAGAAAAAAGCAACAAAACCCACCACATTATTATTATTTGGCCCATCTAAGGTATCTAGATAGTTCAGATCACTATAGAGCTGATTTTTCCACCCTCTGAATTATTTACCTGCTTTGCATCTTTGTGAGATCCATTGGAGCTTGGGCACAGAGACCCTCGCCTAACATTCGTAACTGAGACAAAATAAGACCTGAACCCAAATCTCAGGTTTTGGCTATGAGACCAACTTCCCCTATACTCATGTGGAATTATGATGAAAATGTGATTGTTCATTTCAACTGTAATCTGATCATATAGGTTTTACAGATACATATATAGAACTAATACATATGTATACATAATCTCTAAACACAAATTTATGTATTATTTGTAATATGACATTGTATATAAAGTACATGTTCTCAACAAAATATAAACAGATTATTTTATACACAATTGCTTTCAAAGTGCATTGCTATGACACTATGTTGCCTCTTATTGCAGAATTATTATTTTCTGTTTTATTTTTTTACCCTGACCACTTCCAATCACAACCAACACAAAAGCAGCTTCATCGGTACCTTATTTTGGCTAACAGAATGATATAAATGTGTGGCATTTATTTACAATACTGCTGTTCCCAAACTGTTGCCATGCTGTTGCACTGCTTTGTTTAAAGCTCTCCTCTGAAAGGTTGTCTGCAAAGACTCTGTAGGAGGCTTTGCAACACAGACGTGTGAAATTCTTTTTTTTCTGAAAATTATTTGGAAAATTATTTGGTCCTTTGCAAGGTACTGGCCAGGTGCACAGATATTTTCCTCCCTTTGTTTTCATTTTCTTTACCTCTGCAGCACAGAATAACAGTCCCTATCTAATCATTTGTATAAAAAATATATTGCTGAATCTGTACCACATATTCCCTCTTTAGCAGGATTACTGAGTGCTGAAGCAGTACAGGGATTCTTCTCTGCCAGAACAGTATTCAGTCCTTTAGAGACCAGGCAGTTTAGGGAACAGTTCTGTCCCCATTACATCCATTGTGCAATCCTTACATTGCACCCAGCCGCACAATGGGTCTCTTGTATTTCTGGAGTACATTGATGCCACCTGTGTCACCTACAGCGGTTGTGTCCTGCAATGCCAAACCTACACTGCACAAACGCTCCCCAGTGCTGCAGCAGAGAATCCCCTCTGGCCATGGAAAGGACCCTCAAAACCCCAGCGTGCTCCACAGTTGCTCCATATGGAGTCTAGCATGGAGCTCATCCCAACACAGCGCCGGGATTTGACTGAAAACCAACCCTCCTATCCAAGCGCTGTGAGGAGGATGTTCCGCTGCACTGGCACCTACGAGACCGGTCCCAGGTCTTCATGGACAGGAGCCAAATGGAGCACGAGTGAAAAATCTTGGCTTGCAGCTTTGCTGGCTTCATTGTACACGAGCACCACAAAACCCACGGCAGAGCACAGCACTGGTCAGGTTAACACACGGCCCCCTATGCTGTGACCACAGCAACATGACCAGAGACGTCTTCCCATCTTCCAGCCCTCTCTGCTAGGGCAGCAGGATTAGTACTAACTATCCCGTTACGCTGTGCTGCAATGCACTTCCCACGGATAGGCAAAAGCCTGAAGATTTTGGGGTCCACTGACACGTGGATATGGATATTTTCCCTATTTTTAGCCGCTTGGAATATAATTCCAGAACTTGGGTAAACATAATATTCTTAGTGGGTTAAGATATTCAGACTATGGAAAGAAGAGATTTTTGAAAAACAGACTTGAGTCTTTGAAATAATTAGACTGAGCTGAACAGATTTTTGGCATTATTTGTAACCAAGTCATTGTTCAGCCTTTGTACTTAGAAGAGCAATTAAAGACTCCTTTAGAAACATCCTCAGTTGAACTCTTAAAATAATAAAAACACTCCTCCATAAGACCACATTAACATATGGTTTTCGTAATGACAGCACAAACAAATCACCCACTCATCAAACACATTTAGGAAGAATACAGGAACAAATAGAACAAACAGATTTTCTAAAGATTACTTACTGGTCCTAATCAATCAAAAAAAATCCCAAATTGAATTAGAAATTGCCTATGGGATATATAATACACATAAAATATGTCACATATAAATAATTGGTTTGTATAAAAAAAAAGTGAATACCACTGAATATTGCACAGCATGTTTTATGGCTGTGATGCCGGAAAGTTGCATTTCAATAGTACTGCACTGGAGATGCTCAACTTTTCAATCCAGGTTGGATTTTCCCTACTGGAGTTTACTCTCCAGCCCCAGCGATGCATCCGAGCAAGCGAGATGGAGATAGAGCATGGTGGCCGCGCCATGATCGCCCCCAAACCGCCCTCCTGGTTTCTCCTGCTTGGAGGCTCCTGCAGGACGAGACCCCGGCCGGCCGATCTTTGCACCGCTCTGCTTGGCACCGTCCCTGGCCGCTGCAGCAGCAGCCCCAGGGTGGCTCCCCGTGCACACAGGGTCACTGCAAATGCTGCAGGGAGAGATGAAAGTTTTAAAGCACATGGCGACAGCAAGGGCGATGGGGACGATGCTGTGAGCGGGTGATGCGCAACCCTGGTGCAGTTCCCCACTGCACAGTTTCAGTATTTTGAGCTTCATAGGCCTGGCTGCTTTTGTGTGGCTCTAGGCAGGCTGGCATAGCTCTGTGGAGCACATCATGCAGCTGGTGCAATATTCAGCACGGAGCCCTGGGCAGGCTTACCTCGCTAGGCCTCTGGGGTTAATCCTGACACCAAAGATGCCCTGGCAAAACTGGCGCCCACATTGTCAGGAGCCCCATGTTGGAGGCAGCCCTAAAAATGACCCCTCCTTTTAGGAGCGTCTCCAACCACAAGCCACTCTCGATTTTAACTCCCACAGATAATATAGACAAACGCACACACAACTGCACAGCCCACACAGATGCACAGACTGCCCATACATTTTCAGAGCTTTACTACTCTAACTATTTTAAGCACCTGTTAGGCACTGCTTGGGTTTTTACAGAGCTTGTGCTGACTCCTCCTTTGCACGGTGGAGCTGGTCTCTCTGCTTGCTATGTCTTTTATGCCTGGCCTGGAGCCCACGGCCAAGAGCTGCTTGTGCAAAACCCTCTCACCCGCCAAATGACCAGCAGACCCGTCCCCCTGCATGGTCTGTGTCCTCTCAGCACGGGCGCCTGTCCCCAGGCTGAGCTCTGATAAGGTCCATGGCTGGCAGCAGCGGCCAGTGCAGCTTCCATACAGCCCCCATAGGAACTTCAACCAAACCTGAGGCATGGGAGGAAAAAAAGAGCGCAAAGAAGCTGCTCGTTCAAAGTGAGGTTTTCCGTCTGACAAATGCATGGGGTTTGTGTGTGTCCTCAGTATCAATACTCAAAAAACAAGCGTGCAGTGTCTACCAAAGAAGGTTTCTGCCTGTGTGAGGGTCTGCTGGGTTTGTTTGCCATCTTCCAAGTACATCTGCTGCATGAACAGAAGAATAGATTGAAAACTCTACGGAGTAACATTGATGCCAGTTGGAAAATGGACCAAGCAAATCTCTCAACTTCCTCGTCGTCCTCTGCTTAATTCTAGGCTGACCTTTTGAAGTGTCATCAAACATCATCAAAATGGTGATGGTTACCTGAGCTCTTGCTAAAAAACGCTCTCACTATTATTATATTGTAAGCTATATAATAGATGGTAGAATTGCTGGGAAATGTATGGTTAAAGAAATAAATAAACCTGTGTAGATGGAGCCTGAGTATCTTGTCAATCCAAGAGGTAGGACGAGAGGAAAATAGGTTTCTTTCTCTAACCACCAGCCATGCTGTTTTCAGGTTTGATCACTCAACATTGCTGTGGCTACAAAAACCTAATTCCTAAACACATTCCAGGCAGCACTGTCTCCATCCTGCCATACACTGTAGCACACAGTGATCCTGCTTGGTCTCATTTATAGAGACACAACTCTCCACGTTTCTGCAAAATCCCATGTCCAGTCCTCAAAGAGAGCGTAAGTCCCAACAATGATCTGTGCTCATGAATCGTGGTGGGTGGGTTAATTCCACTGAAACAAGCTTTAATATTAGAAAAGCAAAGGAAAGAGATAACCAGCATCTGTCGTTGAACTGTTTTATCAGGAGCAATAGCTGGGTTTTGGTGTTTTGTTCTGTCAGAATGTGCTACCTTTTATATCAGAAATCAAGATCAGAGTATTTTAAACCTGTGAAAATTAGCAGTGCTACTGGAAACGAGACTGTGATACTTAATTATCGTTGAGCTTTGAAAGGTAACTATGTGGCAGTATGATCCTTTGGGGAATTTTTGAAGAAGTAATCTGTTATACAGAAATTATTTTATGTATTTCACATTGCTTTTATGATATTAAGAGAAGACTTGTTAAAGTATCCATTACATTGTGAGTATAACAGGGAATGCATCCCTGATTTGTCAGGGCCCCCAATCTCTGCAAGAAAATTACCCTTAAAAAACAAACCCAGTTCCCCTAATCTCAGGACTGTAAAAATATGCTAGTCATTTGACTCTAAGAAAATAATTGTTATTTTGAAATACACAGCAAGGGGCACAGCTACAGGGAACGGGGCAGTTGACGTGGCCCTGTACTCCGGGAGTCTCAAGTCTGACTGTGTTGGGCTCTATGTGGTGTCCGTTACCTAGAGCAAGTTTATTTACTTCTATTTCAGCCAAAAATAGGAGCCACCTAAGAAGCTTTACCAGAAATCTGCATAAGCCTGAGGTGAGGTGTGAGCAGCCAGGTGCCTCAGCGGATACTCACTGTGACTGGCAGAGCTGTATCTGATTAAAGGTTTTCCCTTGCCAGCAATGACTCATATGAATTATCTTTTCTCTTTGTATATTTTCTGCTGTTTAATTATTGGAGTTCTGTATGATTTTCCATTTTTACAAAAAGAAATGTTAGCACATTTCTTATCCATTTAGTATTTAAAAGCTTTTTCTGGCCCAGTCTTTGAGGAACAGAATCTTCCAACATTCTTTGTGTTCTTTGTCTCTCAGACAGTGTTTCTGGAGGGTCTTCAAACTATCCATTGTGCACTGTTTCTCTATCTGCCCTGCCCAGCTATTGTGCTATTACTCTTAGCTGTTTAAAAAGCTGTTCAGAATAGTTTTATTTTTCTCTGAATTGTCTATGCTGTGATTCTATGATTCTATGTGTGCTTACGCTACAGCAACTTAATGGGAACATCTGTTAAGTACCTAAGTGGTGTGTGTGGATTGATTTATCACCACAGCTTCTGTGGAAACGTAACCTCTTAAATATTCTTTGCAAAACAGACTGCCGGAGAGGTCCCCTATTAATCCGTGTTCCTCATGGATTCCTCAACCCAGGAATCCTCAGCAGGTTTATCTGGGGCAAGACACAATGCCAAGTTAACTACTGAGCACTTACAAGAACTAATGAGGAAATCGATATTCATCACTGAAGGACAAATAAATAAGTAAATATATGACTGTATGCATGATCAGGGCTAAGAACTGTTTTAATATTTTCTCTAAAGTAATATAATACAGTGTCCTTTTTTTAAATGTCATAATACCAATAAACACCAAAGCTTACCTCCAGAAAGTTAAACTTTTCATTTCACTCTTTTTACTCAATTTTACTCAATCATGCCACAAACTAAGAGCACAAATGTAACAGAACCTTTTATTAAAACAGTAAGAAGAAACACTGCAGCTATATATGAGAGAACAATATTTTACTAAATGCAAATGTATTTAAACAAGCGTATGACGAGGAGCGCATCCTGCCGAAGCCCATGCAGCCTTTCTGTGCCTCCCGACTCCCTGGAGAAGGTCCTGTTTCTCCCTCGGCTCCCATATTTGCTCAGGGTATCACGGGAATCTGCAACTTCAGCTCAACAGCCCCATCTTTGCTAATGTGTCCAACCCAGCTAGATCAGTGCTGATGAGTCCTGCAGTCACTGCCCCCGCAGCCACGGGGGCCACGGTTATGGCTCTGTGTTCGAGTGCAAGTCGAATAACGGAGATCAAAAGCTTAACGAATAATTAGCTGCTTTATTAAAAATACCACCAATAACAATAGATAGATAGATAGGTAGGTAGGTAGGTAGGTAGGTAGGTAGGTAGGTAGGTAGATGGATAGATAGATAGATAGATAGATACATACATACATACATACATACATACATACATACATACATACATAGAGTGTAAAGGTCATCCTTTGCCCCTTAGCTTTTTCTTTCCCTACTTTTCAGGTTGAGGACCACAAGAATGTGTCCTGCTACAACCTTACCTATTCACTAATCATTGCTTTAGTTTAATTAGTAAAATTCTGGAGCTGTGGATCTTGCGCATGTTGCTTTGCATTTGGTTCTCACCAGTTTTAAAAACCTCTCATGTCACACTAAATCAAGGTACCTTTTTGTACCTATTTGTACAGCAAGGCAGTATTTAGACTTTTGTTGCTTAACATAGACAATAAACATCTCTTTCTTCTCCCTTTCACCAGCTCTTTCTATGTGAATTATAGAATCTAGATCGTATAATTTAGTAGTAATTTCATTTGAGCGAACATATTTAAAATAAAAGGAAACAGACTGTTGCAGAATTGGGGGAACCACAAAACAGAACAGCAGATTTTTTATGGTGATTTTGAAACAAAAGAACTCACTGTTAAATAATATTTTACAAAGCTAAGAAAAGCAAAAATGGAAGGTTGAAGACTAATCATTACAAGTAGACCATGAAAAGTGCTTGTAGGGTTGGCACAAGAGAGAGAAATACACAATTCCTAGCGCAAGGAGGCAAGCCTTCCAGCTAATAGCCCCTTAAGGTATTACACCTTGGGTTATTGTATGTCTCTTCAAGTGAGAAGGAGCTGGTGTAACTCCTGATGGGATCTTTCACTCCTGCTCTGAAAACAGCTTGGAGGTGTTTGAGAAGGGCAACAAGGTCCCTCAGCCGAAGTCCGCTGCTGTCCCCGCAGCAGGTGGGAACCCACAGAGGTCAGGACTTGAATTTACTCCTATATTTGAGAAGATCATTTGTTGGTCTATCAAGTTTTGAATAGCAGCAAATCCAGGTAGTTTTCTGAAAAGGAACAATCCACACCTTCAAGTGTTTACAATCAGGTAATTCAAACTGTATTTATTAGGTTACAACTACCGGGAGTGAGTTTTTCATTTAAAAACATAGCCCGGGATCTTCTGGTTTTTATTTGTGCCTCATGGAGTATTGCCAAGAGAGCAGTGAAGACGTAGATGTTTGCACCCCTGAAGAAAGCGAGCCACAAAATGTACAAACCTCATAACAGTGGCATTAGATTTAGAGCTGACTGTGTGAGGTGCAAAGAGCATCAGCGTAAGAGCAGAGCAGCTATTCCCAAGACCAAACCCAGGACGCCTCAGCTTGCCAATGCACATTGCAGGACTTATGTCCATATTTAGGACAAATTCCCTTGACCCAACAAACCATCCCCTTCTACACTAGCTCTGGTCTCCAAGCAGATGCAAACAGAGGTTGCATGTGGAATGCATTGCAGTTTCTAATAGTAATCTTTAAAAGAAAAAAATATATATTCATCATTTAAAGCTCTCCATTCTGAGGGGAAATTAATATAATTGTACGCACAGGAGGAAAGTCATCTGAGAACTATTGCTACATGATCCTTTAAAACCGCAAAATCCTGTATGAAGAATTTGAGCGAGAGAAACTAGAAAGGCACCTCAATTAGTAGGCAAATCTGATCCAAGTACAATCTTCTGGTTGCCTCCTGTAGTTTATGACATCTGATTTGGAATTCTGGCAGAGACTTAAGGTTCTTGAGCACTGGATAGGAAATTTCAAAGCACTGGCTGTGATATAAACCAGGTTTAAAGCTGGCTATAATGACCACACTGAAAATCCTTTCTCTTTGTTATCTCTTCTAACAGCCTCACCTACACACTGAAGATGAAGAGAAGCAAAAGGTTGCGGGAAATCCACAGGGACACACTCAGGCAGAAGAGCAAATGCTAGTAAAAAATATCCCCTGGGGTCTCTCTGAGAGAGAAAAATGGAGCCACTGAGCGTCAGCCACAGAGTGCAACTGCATCAACAACCGTGGAAACAAACACAGGTAGCCAAGAGACCTAACTGCACTAGCCTAAGCACCTTCTCTATTGTAATTATCTGGATCATCTGCTATAGGAATCACATATTGCATGCGTGTAGTCAGGTATGAACTCAGACTGACAAGATTTGGGAAGATGTGAAACATCTGTCTCTCCAAGATGAACATTTTCTGCGGGATATTGTGGAAGAGTTGGCTGGGTTTGCTTGTGCCTGCTCTTGGCTTCTTGACAGGAGACAGGAAAGCAGCTTTGTCAGATGCTGGCAGGCATCTTTCTACTAATTCTAATTCTTCTAATTGTAAGAACCACAAAACATACCCCAAACTCTTTTCTTTCATCAGCCTGCGATTGTTAAGAAAAAGAGCTTTTAATTCATGTAGGAATAAAAGTCAACATGTTTTTCATGATTGATGGATAAATGGATGCTCAAAAATTTCTAGGCTCAAACATGAAAAGTCTAAGGATATCAGATGTTTGTCAAAGTAAGCTGTTAGATATGTGTTCTATATAGAAAAAATAGATTTACTAAAAATCTAAACTGGAATGTATGGTTCTCCCATGGTAGAACTATAGGCTTTTATTTTGAGAACTGAGCAACTGGGTCAAATACTTTTTTTAGTCAGGGGAGCCATGAATTTTTTTTCATTCTTCTTTGTGGGTGAACTCTTCTTGCGAGTTCAAGGAAAACTATACTATAGAGCTGTGCCTGGCACACTATCACCTGATTATCAATATGTCAAATGTCACTAATAAAAACCAGTTACTAAGCAAGCCACTATCTCCTCTGCTAACTTCAGTTTTGGGGCTCACTTAAGATGCTGCATGTAGACAATGCTGCTTGCCTGCTAAGGCTGGTGTAATCAATGAGTTAATTAGAATTTTAAATGCTTTGTTCTCATGTTGAGAGATGTACCTCACTCTATAAGAAAAGCTCTGTGACATGAGAAAATGTATTTTTCATTATATTTGTCTCTCCTGAAAAAATAAAGCTTCATTTATTGGCAGCATGAGAGTTCAAATGAGAGATTATAAACATTTTAAAATAATCACTTTCCAATTTAATTTCATTTTTGTTTATTTGCAGTGCTTGAACTCTCTTGCTTTCTTGATTTTCATATTGTTACAAAGCTCCTCAAGCTACACTATGTCATCTACCTCTACCAGGATAAAGATTGCGCAGAACTGCATACAATAAAAATAAAATGAAAGCAGTAAAATAATATTGTGTGTCTTTCAGCTCAAAAGAACAGCATCAGTGGTTTCCACCTCTGCATTGAAGGGTGAAGGAAACTGAGGTCACGTGATACTGAAATTCATTTTCTAAAATGTTTCATGTCCCATGTTTGTTTTTTCTTTAAGAGGACTTGCATTTTGTTTTCTTTTCCTGGTTATTGTTTTTCTTTTGTGGACTACTCAGCACCAATGACAATACAGCCCTTCTCTCTCTAAATATTTTGAAACAGTGACACTGTCTCTAAATATTTTGAAAAGCCTATGTTGTGTAGAGAAAAAAAAATAATGAAAAAAGCTATATGTAGCCAGCTGCAAAGTAAGGGCTTTGGCTGTTACTTTACTTCTGATCCACAGTAAAAAATTGCTGAGACTTTATGCAGACTGGTTATCTGCGTCCGTAAACACATCGTCCAAGGTGAATACGTCTTATTTATTCCCATTATATAAGCAAGAAAAATGAGCAAATAACCAACTGGGCCAGCGCCACGGGAATTTAACTCGTCTCTCGCTTGTAGCCTTAATCCTCCCTGGGTTGCGCTGCCCTTGGGATGATGCCTGAAAATCTGGTTACATCCAAAGAAGGAGGCACGCAGTTGGGTTTGATTCGGCATTTTCGGCTTATGGGTTGGTGAAGGAGCAAGTACAGAGAGGCGCCAAGATGCCATCGTGCTAAGGGCAACCAGAGCAGGGAAACACAGCAGCCACCGACTGCCATTACGCCTACCCACCTCTCCCGTGGTGAGGGACTTAGGAACAATAACAAAAGCACAACTAGGCACAAGAGGCAGGTAAAACCAAGCCAGGAAACGGGTCCCCATGAACCAGAGCTCCCAAGAGGGGCAGCCCGCCAAGCCGGGACACCCCCCTGCCCAAATGGCCGCCCCCGCCGCTGAACTACGACGCCCACAATGCTGCGGGGCGCCCATGACGTCACCCGCCCCACCGCCCGCTCAGGGGGCGCCCCCGGCCCCGCGTCGCGCTCCCGCCGCGGCCAACGGCTGCGGGGGGGAGGGGGCGGCGTGCGCATGCGCGTAGAGCGGCGCGGCCGTTGGCGGCCCCGGGCCCGGCTGCGCTCTCGACACCATCCAACATGGCGGCGCGGCGGCCCCGCAGCGCCTCAGGTCAGTGCGCGCACTGGCGGGCTCCCCGTCCGCGCCCACCCTCCCGCAGGCGGCCGGGGGAGGCGGCGCGGCCGTCGCTGGCCTCCCGGGGCCGTGGGGGCAGCCCCGGCGCCATCGCGGCGTGGGGGGGACGGGGGGCAGCGGGGGCAGTGGCCCCTCCCCCGCGCCCGCCTCCTGCCACCCCCCCCCCCCCCGCGGCGTGGCCGTTGTGTGGGGAGGGGCGGCCCCGCCCCTGTCCCCGCCATGGCGGCCGCGCGGGGACCGCGATGGCGCCGCCCGCTCGGGCCGCCCCCGGGGCCGGGGTTGGCGGCAGGGCCTGGGCGCCGGAGGCCGCGAGACGGGCAGGGTTCCCTGCGGAGGCCGCAGCGGCTTCCCCGGCCGCCCGCCTCTCCGCGACTCTAAGGCGGGGCGAGCGGCCCGTGTGTAACAGCCAGGCGTGTGTTGTATAGGTCCCGTGAGACCCTTTCTTTGTGCAAGCGGAACGGTGTCATACAGGGAAGATAGTGCCACGTCTCTGTGGAAAATACTTAGGTGTTACTGCTGGTCTCACAACATAATGTGCTAGTACGAGTTTTGGGTTTGTTTATGGTAGTTTAAGAGAACTACAGAAAGCGTCACAGTTTTGTGTTCTGAAAGAAGGCCATAGCCCCAGTACCTTAGAGCAGGGAAGAAAGAACAAAAGCAGTTTCACAGAATTATGAGTGTTGCTGGTTGGAGAATTTAGATTTTAAAGAACACTGAGGTGTAATAAAATGGCAGTATTTACATCTATGTATGTATGTTTTGCAATGTCTATCCATTTACCCCAACTTTTAGGAAGTTTAAAGAAGTCGCAATGAATTTTTTATATCCGCAGTCTTTATATTTCTAAGCTTTGGTTTGTGTAGAAAAGGTGCATGTTCTTCCTCTGAAGTTGAAGTTGTTTCATGTCCTTAAGACCACAAGAGCAACCGTACGGTTTCAAAGCGCGACATCCTGGCTTGACAGCCATCAGCTGCAGGATGAGCTAAGAGAGATTACAGGGTAAGCAAGCAGTGGTGCTTCCTCAGAACCTTCCTAATGCCCTTTTCTGTTTTCTTTTTCAGCTCAGAAATTCTCTAGCTGCAGTTGTTGCCCTTGTGTTTAGTAGCTTTAGGTAGCTTGTTTATTTTTCCTTTTAATTTCTCTCTGTCTCTGTTTAAATTGGAGTCTATGTCAGTTGTTGATATCCAGAGTATCCTGCAGCAAGCACTTCTGCAGGTTATCCAGGACGGGGAAAAAAGAAGGAAACTTTGTTTTGTTTTGAACTGGCTACCTACCAGCTTCATTTGATACCTCTTAATTGTACTTGAAGGCTTAGGACCTTTTCCATAACATTTAGGGATTTTGTAGGTTAGACCTTCCCTGCAGGCTTCTCTTTCTCCGTGTTTTGACTGTAATACCTCATGGCATAAAGTGAATATGTTTGTTTGTGTATGTAGCTGCTGGACCACGTGATACAATTTAAGTCATTGTATTGGGCGGCCAGTACCAAATATGGTTCTGTTAATCTGCTATTTTTGTTGTTGTTAAACATAGGCTGTTTGTTTACTGGCGTAACTGACTTTTTTTCTTTCTCTTTTTCTTTTGAAGATCATGAAAGTGATGATGATGATTCATATGAAGTACTGGATTTAACACAGTATGCCAGGCGTCACCACTGGTGGAATCGTGTGTTTGGCCGGAATTCAGGACCCATTGTAGAGAAATATTCCGTAGCTACGCAGATTGTAATGGGCGGAGTGACTGGCTGGTGAGAGAACTTCACTTTTCATAGTTATGCTAGATATTTCACTGTTGTTTAAAGGTCTCTTTCCAAGGCTATTTGAAACATAAATGCATTTTTCACTCCTCTAATAGTATTTCCTTTTTCATTGAACATGGCTCTTTGTGCATGAATGGTTTCTTAATTCTTCATGCTGATTGACCATTCCCAAGTCTTTGGCAGTTTTGGTAAAACATGCCTATTATCAAAGAGATCTCCTACCAGTTATTGTGCTATGTATCAAAATAATTTAAAAAAATTAAATAAATGAAAACTTAGTTTATATGCTTTTCCATACAAACAAAGATTGTATTTCCTTATTCGTATAATTTTGAAGACCTAATTATGATA
>JAUBOD010000375.1:1744074-1760130 GCA_032353885.1 Nothura maculosa
TCTTGTAAGTTTTATCAAGTCACAGGTATTTAATTGGAATTTGTATATTCTGCTTTTTCTAAAATTTTGAGTTCAGTGAAAAAAAAAATTATGGTAGTGCACCATTTAAAATAACATTATGCAAGAATTAGAATGTGAAACAGATCAAAGTGAAACTGCCAGGTACTGGTTCAGTACAACTTTGAAGGCTGCAGATTGCCTTGCAGTCTGATTTGTACTTGTTTTCATAGCCTTAAAATTATTTTTAGAAGGTTGGAGGCATAAGCCTAATCTCAGAAACTTCTGAATAAAAAATGGGAGTCTGCCATCCCTAGAAGTAGCTTATTGAAACATCTGGAAACTCTGTATTTCTATAACTGTGTGTGTTTTATTTATATCACTGTTTTTATGCAGGAAGAAAAACCATCATTGTGTGTGTGTTTGTGTGTGTGTATGTGTGGTCAAACATCAAGAGGCATTACTGAACTGCCATCCCTAGGGATACTGAGCCACTTCATTTTAGCTTAGAGTCGGCCCTGACTTTGAAGATGGCCCTTTTGGGCAGGAGGCTGGACCAGATGAGTTCCTGAGGTCCCTTCCTACCCAGATTGTGCTGTGACACCAATATCTGTGCTGTCCTCTGCTTAATGTGGGAATGCTGGAGGACAACTGATAAGAAAGTAAATTCCTAGTTACCTTCTGTTAAAAATAGACCAAGGTCATGTCTGCAAACAGAGGGATCCCCTTTCATTAGGGATGCAACGTCCTTTTACCTGAAAATTATCGATAACATAGTTTAAAAATGATTGTATAAGACATCCACTTCCACTCAGGAATAGTTACAATTACATTGGCATTTTATTTTCTTATATTGTGTGCCTTATTTTAAGATGCTGGTATATTTAGTAACAGCATATTGCTCTTATGTATAGGCAGAGCCTGAAGCCTGCAAACTTATTTTAAAGGAACCATCATATAGGCATGAACTGTTAACTTTTATTCCTGTCATCTTTAGAGATTATTTATTAAACATTGTTTGTATTAACGATTAAAAATTTTAAATAAGAAACATTTTTTTAAGTCAAAAACTTAGTAGTAATAGTTCTCATTGGGGATTCTGGTGTGTGGCATTGTTCAGGAGACAACTTCACTGGACTGGGTTTTTTGTTTGTTTTGTTCTCCTAAGGTGTGCGGGATTTTTGTTCCAGAAAGTCGGAAAGCTTGCAGCAACTGCAGTAGGTGGTGGCTTTCTTCTGCTTCAAGTATGTAGAATTTCACACTTTATAAGTTGAAAACTGTTGCTTATTTAAACAGTAGGGGAAAAGCTCAGCTGCTGAGTAAAACTAAAGTAGGAAGGCTTCCTATGTATTTAGTCTTCATAGTGTTATCAGGCAAAACTCTACAATTTCAGCTGAAATATGATGTGCAAAAGAGACACTTCCAAAAATTAGCAGTAAATCACAGTCTACTCAAATGTATTAAATAATTTTGTGATAAGCCAAGAGAAACTTGTGTGCAGAAACTCAGATGCTATATGTGGTTTGATATTGACAGAATAGAGGCACTGCCTGTAAATCTGTAGTTAGATCAAAGCATTGAATCTGCTTTTATCAGGAATAGTTTGAGAATTTTATCAGTGCCTTAAGAGAAGTAGGCTGCTTTGGCTGTTGCTTGGAAGACTGACTTTGGGCCTATTTTGAAACCACGCTCTTCTTCTTCCTCCTTGTGCTTTGTTTACTAGTTGTATCTATTGAGCCTCTGAGCCTTTACTGGCTGCTACCTTCATTGCATTCACCCATTCAGTGGAATTTCACTGCTCAGATTTGGCAGTGGTGTCATCTAGTGTGATCATCTACATTTTTCAATCAAATATGGTGATTAGAGGGAGTACACATTCCCCCAAAGCTCTCAGATTAACTTAGAGACTTAAGTGCAAGAAAATCTTACGTATCTTTCTGTAGGTTGGCAAGTAGTTTGTAATTCTTTTACTGACATTTTCAGTGTGTTTGTGGAATTGTCATTTTTCCTCAAGTTCTAGAGGAAATAGTGATCCCTTCTTAGGTTCCTTCAAAAATACACCTTTTCTATTGAGATTATTTTAAAGATATATAGAGATATATAGATATACAGATATGCACATATGTATAGCTGTGTATTTCTTCTATCCTTGTCAGTGTGGCCCTAGATAGTCCTGAAAAACGTGTCCCACTTTTACTTGTTCACTTGATAGTAATGGCTCTTACAGCCAGCCATGGATTGGGATACTTTGTGGAACTCCTCTAGGTGCTGCTCTGTAATGAATCCCAATACATAGTTGTACATCCTCTTACTTCTTTCATGATTATCCTCTCTGCAGAAATTTCGTAAGACCTCCAGAACCCTTGTTAAACGTGACTGCCGCAATTCGATTCTTGGAACGGTTTGGTTTGAGGTGTTTTCTACAGGTATTAAGCCTGTTTTTTTCTCAGTTATTCAGAGCAGCACTAATGGAAAGAGACAAAGAGGAATCATTTTGATGCAAAGCTTTGGAGTAGTGGTTTTCTTTCTACTGCTCATTCGTGTATTGGTGAGCTCTTTAAACCTCTTGGAAATCACTAGGTATTGGGCTTGTGTCTAAACATAGGGATAATATAAGAAGGATATTGAATTTGAAATTGTTTAAGATCATGCAAATGTAAACCTTGACAAAATGCACTGTGCAGCAGATGAATCAATTTGACTGAGCACCCTGGAATTCCTAAGCACATGTTTTTCTGAATCCTGAAGATTTAAATCTTTATATATCTAGCCAGTGGGTCCTGAAAGTCTTCATCATGCTTTAGCATTTAAATGCTTTTCATCTAAGAGACATAAAGATCAAAATCTGTCTTCCTGTAGAGCATGCTAATGGCCTTGAAAATTCTTTTAATGAAAATTCTCATCTAAATGTGACCTAGTAAATCAGCAAACTGCACACAGAGCAGTGGCCTACGATGTATCAGCATAGGCAGAATAGTATATAATAGAGTATATAATAGATCCTGAAAGATCTTTCAGGAGTTCTTTTGAGCACAGGACACTAAAAAGTTAAAACGCAGATCTCTAGACAGTAGAAAAGAAAAATTGCTGTAAATATATTGTTTACGCAGTATCTTTGTTGAGCTGTAAAGTTTGGGGAGGTTTCTTTCACATAAAATAATTTGCCATATGTTTTGAGTATCTCTTTTCTTACGTGATCTTATTTATTGCATAGCTGAAAAGGAGTGTTATGTAAGAGGAAAAATGAGTTACATATTTTGGTTGAGTTGTCTGTATCTGTGATTGAGTAAGATTAGATTCTGCTGAAAGGGAATGAAGTAAATGCCATGGTCTTTCATTTTAATTCAAAATGTTTTGCATTTTAAAGCTGAGTCATAAATTGTACAGTGTAATTACATTTCTGTAGTCTTTAATTTTTGCATTTAAAGATCATACGTTGTGATTTTAATTTCCTCATGAATACGTGTTTGATGCTTCCCCTGAGTGGGCAGAGAACCATTTCAGCAGCAGAACTAGAACTTTCTTTTTATCTGTTAATTTCTCTGAAGTTGCAGATTTTATTTGTATCCTTTTTTGCAGTATTGATATCATAGTTATTTGTTAAAACAAGAAATAGAACTATGGAGTGCACAAATCATGTATACAGCTCATTCAGTTGCAAACTTGAAATTTAAAAAGCCCAATTTTCTTCATCATGCTGTGACTTTGTTTCAAGAAATACCTAAACAATGTATTTGGGAGTGGCAAAGCTTTGTATAAGGAGCAAAAAGATATCTTGAACTCTCATAAAACTTAGAAAAATTTTCAGTCTTAATACAGATAAAATAAAAATGGTCTCAATATGAAGAGAATAAAAAATGCATTACATGATTTTCATTATTTTTCTAAATCAAGATTTTGTTATCCTATCTTATGGGCTGAAAGTTTTCAATAGCTTAATTCAATAAAGCTAAAAAGTATATATACTTTTTATTGAAAAAGACATAGTTTTTCATAAGCCCAATAACCATGTAATATATTAAAGAAAATCTAATTCATTTCTCAAAGTACATATTAACCTAAATCCATGTATAGCTTTGAGTCCATAGCACACAAAGTAGTCATCTCCTAAGAGTAGGGAAGTGTGAACTCCCGTGTGGTCCTGCCATAATGAATTACTTTGGTCCTGATTAGGAACAGTTTCAGTCTGGCTCTGTTTTTAAATTCCTGCATCTCTGCTGATGCTTTCATTGCTTTTTGTTTCTCAGGCATCAGACAAATTGCAGCTTTCTCCATTTTGTGTTGTTGTTTAATCATAAAATTATATATATTTTTTTTTGTAGCTGTTTGTGCTTTCACTAGTGTATTTTACCTCATTCCATTTAACGTGCCGTAGGTGGATTCAGTTCAACTCATTAAATTATTTGCCAATTTAAAAATAAACAATTCAAAAAGCAAAACAAATAATAAGATATTCTTGGGTTTTGTTGTATAGGTGGCTGCTGGCAACTGTGATGCTCTGCCATAGTGATGGCATCTCAGTGGTGTGGGAACAAATTAATTAGAAAAAAAAAGAGGATTGTTCTCATTGTTTTTTGTGTGCTGATTATCTCACTTGACAGATGTGTGCAGACTTTGAGGGAACCTTCAGTGGAATAGCCAGAAAAACAATAGTTGGAAGCTCCTCTTCTAAAGAATTTCCCCTCTTCTGGCAGTCTTTTACTTTGCATGGGGGGAATTGGTTCTCTTGTTCTGTAAACCAGAGTAGTTTGATGGGTTACAGTGGGACTGTGCCAAATAGGGTGGCTGAGGCTGAGGATAGAGCCCCTGGAATTTAACTCTTAAAAATAAATAAATCAGCAAAAGTATTGTTTCTAGCTGCTTCTTTATATATTGAAGTTAGACATTTATGAGATCCTGATTTGGCAGCTGATGTGGAGAGGTGGAGATTGCAGCTTATTTGAATGCCAGAAAATACTTGGAAATTTCTACCTTGTTCCTGGTGAGTGCTTAAGCAGCTGACACAGGGAGCGCTCAGGTAACTTCGATGCTGTTTGGACTGTTCTAGTGTGGGGGAAAAATTGCTTTTGAGGAAGTTAAAACTCTTTAGTCCCTTCTTCCTGGGTACACTTTTTGCATTTTATTTAATTGTATCAATGTATTTGTATGCCTTTCGAGTATCAATCCCAGATCTTCCCTTTTGATTCTGTTTTCTTTGATTACTAAAAGTATTTGTATCATTCTCTATAGTTTGCATTCATGTGTTTTTTTTTTAATTACAGTTTAATATAATATTCATTTTCAACAGTTCATTGAGATTGTAGAACCGAAATAGTTTATTAATAGGATATATGGTATATAATGTTACCTCTATGGCTCTTTAAAATACACAGGAATGGAAACGATAATGGAATGTTATTCCAGTTCATCTCTGTTCTCGTAGGAGCTAGGCTTAAAAATATTAATGATTTTTAAATTTTCTTTGTTTATGTTAATTTCCTGTTTAAGCAGGAGGTTTTGTTTGGTTTTATTGAAATAGAAAAATTGGAGGTTGACATTTGACTTCAGCGGGACGGTGCCTGTGCTCGCAGCTGAGGTTATGGATTTAGTGGGGCTGCAGCCAAGCTTGACTTGTCATTGCTTCTGACTCCCGCTGCAGCCAGTTCCAGGGGGGTTTTCTCCATTATGCATTTCATACTCAAAGCACTGTCCTGTGTTGCTGATTTTGTCCATGCACACAAAACCTCAAAAGCAGAACGTAGGATTTTGACTATTAAATTCATGAAGAAATAGAGCGTGACCTTTGTTGTGTAAACTGGAGTTTTGCCTCAGCTGTAAATTGTAACTATTGGAGGGCTAAACAGCTTAATTAAAAATTTCCACTTTATTTTTGTAGTACATAGACAACTGAAACATTTCCTGATAAATTACACTGATCTTAGATAAATGTTTCTCTTCATTTAATTATATTTTTTTTATTATTACAATTTTCAAGCTTTGTTTTTACCTTGTGTTGAAGTTGATACAGGCATCTCTATTTAGATTTCAATCTTGCAGTTCAGTTCAGCAGACAGGCTTTTTTGAAATTTGTGTCTTAGGTTAAATTCATAAAATAAATATTACTCCAGCATGTAACATCTATTTCCTGGCAGGTCATTCAGCACCTGGATATGTAACCAGTAAAACTTTAAAACTTGCTCCATATTTTCATGCTGCCTAGAAATTCCTTAATTTGCAGTCTCCACCTACCACCAGTGCCTGCATAGACTAGCGGGATTGCATTACGCAGGAAAGGTCAATAAATTTATTGCATTCTGAAGTGGGAAGCAAAATATCTTTATAATAATTAATTAATTTTGCATTTATGCAGTGCAATTTTTATTTTCCATCCAATTTTGATTTTAAATGTGCAAAGATGGAACCTGGCATGTAACTTCTCATGCATCTGGTCTTTCAGGAATTCAATTTCAAATTCAGACAGAATTTGACACTTGTTTCATTTTTAGTTTAGTTAAGGATCATAAAATTCTAATTTATGGTGAAATATGTTACTTAGTTCTTATGATTGATACCAAACAAAATAGCTACTCTAACTTTTTTTTTAATTAAAAGAACTATATGAAAATGCATTTTCATTCATCTGAAATATTTTCTGTAATGTCAAACCTATTAAAGTATATTCGAAAGTTCTGTTCCACAAAACTTGATTAGCTAGGAATTTTACTTACAAGTATACCATTTGCATAGAATGTTCTTACGTAAATTATATGAATTTGCCATAATTTTTTAAAATAAAAAATACTTAACTCTAAAGTTAGTGACCTATATTTATACTAGAAATTAAAATTACTGGTTGTCCTCACAGTTTTTTGTTCCTCTATTTTTTTTTTGCAATCTTTTCCTTTTAATAAGTTGTTCATTTTTACCCATTTTCTGAAATTACAGTAAATTGCCTGTTTTTTCTTTTTTTAATAAGCCTCCATTTTATAAATATTTAAGTGTATGTTTCTTTTGTGAGTTGTCTTCAAGGCAACTGGTGAGACTGACCACATGGGTCCAATAACGTCATATCTTGCTGGTCTTGCTAGGGTTTGGTTCTGAAAGCACAGAGGGCAGATGATGGGATGATGGATTAAACGTGCTGAAAGTCCCATTGGTGCTGAAGCACTTGAGAGCTTGAGTTGAGAAGAGTATCAGTAATCTCCAAAACACACCCATTTTGCTCATGTTACAGGAGTTGTGTTCTAAGTAGGTCATGTTATTTTTCTACTTACTGGCTTTGCAGTGTAGAATATCTGGGAATTCTGTTAGATTAAACATTACATTTGTTGGTTAGTTTAAATGACAACAGACAAGATAGTAGTTTTCAGTATTTCTATGGTCTGATGACCCTGGAATGTCCTGTCCCAATTTAGGATTCTGAGATCCTGAAGAAAGATAAATGAAACTATCCTTTTTCTTTTCATAGTTGTCCTGTTAATGAGCTCTTCTCTTTCCACTCTCTGTGAGTAGTAGCATATACTTAAGGAATAAATATTTTGATGTAAATCTTCTATCAAATGCAAAATAGAGAAGTGATGAAATAATAAGTTTGCTCAACTTAGTCATTGCCCATCCTAATAGTAATTGCTGTAATTGTGGAAGACTTGAGTGCTTGAATTGTAGTGCCATTTTTAATATGTGTTTTAAGAAATTTAGTAAGAACTAAGGTACTGTATTTTGACTCTTTAATGTTAACTAGAATTGTGTTCAAACATTTTATTTTTCTAGATTGCTAGTCATAGTGGATATGTACAAGTTGACTGGAAAAGAGTTGAAAAAGATGTAAACAAAGCGAAAAAACAGCTTAAAAAGCGTGCAAACAAGGCAGCGCCCGAAATCAATACTCTGATTGAAGAGGTAAGTCTAAGCGGATCAACTGTTTTCTGCCAGCTAAGGTCTGTAACCCTGCGCTGCTGGTGATGATTAGCTGCAGGGTGCAGTGCAAAGCCTAGGAGCCATAGGTCTGGTTACAGCAGAAGAGCATCAAGGAGAGTCTGCTGGCTGCATATGTTAATAAAAGCTACATTTTTCTGAAGAACCAGCCCGCTGCCTGTTTGTTGTCCAGAAGCTCCAAAACAAACTTATGTCTTTGGCGGCAGTTTTTCTAATTCTGCCTCTGGCTGATCATATTCCTGACCTGTCTGCTCTTCCTTCCAGAAAAAAAGAATCTAAAGTTGGCTGTATTTACCATGATACCATGTGGCTTTAAATTAGCTGCATGGAAACCTTCAAACTATTGACTCTTTTATCAGTTTGCACTCCTTTTTGTTCACCTTGTATTTTATTCAGATTCCCAAGTTGCTGCACTCTTGTAACTGATACAGGGCTTAGACTATAGTTGGCTTTGCCAGTTAAGTTTAATGGGCCTGTGAAAACTAGTAAGTTCATGACAGGATAAAAGTTTTGAGTATTGTGGTTAAAATATACAGAGATGAAAACCGCATCTCCATCATCTTCTGATCACAAAAGCACTTGACAAGAAAAGACTGACCTCTCTTTTTGAAAGAAGCTACAATCCTTTGGTAACTACAGTTCTGTACGTCCCTTTTTACTTTGTTTTTATGCAGTTAGATAATGCAGTGTGTGTCTGCAGGACCTGTCAGGTCCCTGCTAGCTTGGAAAGGGTGAATCTGTGATACTGATCCAGGCCTTTTCGCTCGGTCATTTGAGGACAATCTTTTCATCATTAACAAGGAATGTAAGGATGGCCAAATGCTTGGCCTATTTTTACGTACTTTTCATATAGGCATATTACATATTGCATTACATCCAGACAGTCTGTGTTTCTTTGTTACTCTGAAGCATCGGTTGAAAGGTGCTGCAGACTAAAATAATGTTCTGAAATTAACAAGGCAATATCTTTAATTTACCCTCTATGGAGTTACAGTTAAAATGTAGAAAATGACTACATTTCAAAATACATCTTTTAAAATGAATTTGAAGCAGAGATTTGAGAGAGATAGTTCTTCCCTCCCTCCCTCCCTCTCTCCCTCTGCAGAAATGGATGGGACAGTGTGATTTTTTTTTTTAAGTTGTCTTTTTTTTCCTTCTATCTTTGTACTACTATGCAATCTAAAGTGCTTGAAATAAAGGGTTTATAAAACGTCTGCCATGTCACAGTAGAGATGGCCATGTTTGAGGTAACAGATATTACACCCTGTGTGATTATTATGAAATACAGACAAAACTTGTCATATAGAATCATTTTTTTGTTAAGACTGGGTTATGAGGAAGCTGGTTCATGTAGCACTGAAGTGCATTTTTCTCATGCCCTAGTCTTCCAAAACTAGTACTTTGTATTTTTGTAATGTGATTAAAATGGAATTGATGGTAATGATTCCATTTTTGTTCTGTTTGCCAAAGGAGTGTGTAGTATTTTTTAATTAGAGTGTGGATTTTTTTAAGAAGAGTATTGACACAATTGTATTGCCAATTCCTGCGTTCACTCTATTATTAAGGATATCTGAGCGTCGGTTTCTTCTCCGCTGGCTCCAGCAGTTGCCTCAGCCTCCTAACTTTGCGTGTTAGCCATTGCTTTTCACCTCTGCTGTTTTGGCTGTCCCGTTTCCAGACAGCCGCGATGAAGGTATTGAATGTGGCGCTCAGATGCAGCGGCTCCCGGTTTCCTTACAAATGCTTTCTTCCTCTCAGTCGACAGAGTTCATCAAACAGAACATCGTGGTGTCCAGCGGCTTCGTTGGCGGCTTTTTGCTCGGCCTCGCATCCTAGGGCGCCTCGTGGCCATGACTTGGGCGGCCGCGCGACGCGGCCGCGGGAGCCGCCGCCGCTGCCGAGCCCTGTGGCGCCGACCTGCCGCGCCTAGGGAAGCTTCTCCATTGTAGCCGACTGCCTTTTGAAGCTTGACCAAGCTGGGAGCTGCTCCGAAACTGCCGTGTGCTCGTCACAGCCTTCCTGGGCAAAGCTGCTTCACCTGCACCGTGACATGACTCTATCTATGGCCCTTCAAGAGGTAGCATTTTAAAAATGTTAGTCTTGGAGTATAGATAAGTAACTACATCGTAAGAAGGAAATCCCATTGCCGTGTTCTCGTTTTTTTCAGATATTTATTTTAAAAGTCTTTTCTTCATGCTGTATTGTAAACTATCGATGACTACATAATGTACATGATATTGTAATTTTAGCCTCATGGCTGACCATGTTCCGTAGAAATCACTGCAATAATATATAAATCTGTAATACCTTTTTACAGAGAACTAAATAATGAAGAATCATGAGCTCAATAAAGGCAAATATCAACTTTGAGTCTGGCCTTTGTTTACACTGGGGAATAAGAGTCTTTATTTTTTAACACACTGGCGTGAAGTGGAAATATTTGCCAAGATATTTGTGCTGTTTGTGTGCTAAGTAAATATATATGTGTATATGTATGTATGTTATTTTTCCCGAACAGATCGTCATGCTTCACTCATTGTTGCTCTGCCCAGAGTGGGCCCTTTTTGCCAGTGTTACTTAGTTTGACTTATGTCCAGAGTGCCAGCTCTGAAGCACTAGGATACAGATCAGCTTCACTTAGTGCTTATTGGAAGAATTGCTGTTTCCTTCGAAACCTGGGCAAGCAAAAGGGTCTTAATCTGCTCTGTTTGCTTCCTCTGCCTTTTGACAGATCAAAGCAGAGCACAAGTTCTAAAGGAGCAAGGAGACATCACTCTGGATAAGCTGGAAGTTTTGAAGTAGCTTTTCAGGTCATTTTAGTCATTTGTTACTAAATGATTCAAAAGAAGCCGGGAATCTCAAAACGTTCATGCATTCCTCTCCCTCTCCAGCTTGTGAACCCTTCAGAGGCAGAGTCCTCCTGCCCGAGTCCGAGATTCTGGTCCGAGTTCTCTGCTGCCTGCCTGGCTGGGAGCCGCTGCAGGAGTGAGCGTGTCTCGCCCTGGCCTCCTCGGGCCTCGCTGCCTCGTGCATCTGCTGCTGCGTCGCTGCTGCATCGCTGCTGCATCACTGCATCACTGCTGCGTTGCTGCAGCGTCACTGCTGCGTCGCTGCCGCAGGCGCCGCCAGGCAGGTGGCCAAGCGCCTCGGGCAGCCCTGCCACGCTGCGGCGCTGGGCAAGGCACAACCACCTCCGGGCTATGGCTCTGTCAACTGAAAACTTGAACACAATTGCACTTCTACAATTACTAGGAAGCGTAGTCCTAGGACTAGAGGAAAGGGACGCAAATTGAAGCACCAAAAGTCCCACAGGAACTTAAGGAAAAATTTATTGACCATCAGGGTGCCAGAGCCCTGGCACAGGCTGCCCGGGGAGGCTGTGGAGTCTCCTTCTCTGGAGATCTTCCAAACCCGCCTGGATGCAGCCCTGTGCCCCGTGCTCTGGGTGTCCCTGCTGGAGCAGGGGGTTGGACTGGGTGATCTCTAGAAGTCCCTTCCAACCTTGAATATTCTGTGATTCTGTGATCTCTGGCACTCCCAACCTTAAGCCTTTTATGATTCTATGATTTACTGGAAGTGGGGAAACTTTAGTCATTTGGGATTGCAGAAAAGATGCATAAAAATGTTCAAGGGCTAGAAAGTCCCTGTGCCCTACTATTCTCTGCAAAGACTATTCTGGAGATGATGACCATGCTCCTTTCTGCTGGAGAAGATGAAGCCAATGGAGAGCTGCTGAACACGAGCTCTGGGAGTTGGAAGCAGCAGGTTGTTCTGCAAGGAACTCAGATACTCAGGAGGGCTGGGAGACTGAAACGAGCAGGTTGATTGTGTGCAGGAGTCTGCGTGCCTGGAAAGAGGAGCCTTCCCTTCCCTAGTGTCGTGCGCGCCCTGAAAAAAGCTGCTGCTGTGACCTGGGAATGTACCTCATTGTTATATACAGGAATATACCTCATAGCGAAACAAAACACAGCCCGCCTGTGTGTGACAGCCCACGAGCTACGGGTTCTCCAAAAGAAAGTTACTCTGCAGTCTCTACAGAAGAAAAGTTACTCTGCTCTTCTATTATCATTAGCTTAGATTCTAATTAAGGCAGTAAATAACTGATCAGCCTAAATATACATAGTAAGGCCATTAGGAAAAGAAGCATAAGGTTATGGTAGATGTAAAAATGGCTCAGTAAAGAAAAGGTAAGGAGAGAGGGTATAAATGGAAAGAGTGAGAATTATATTAGGATTGGCCTTAAGTAATGCATTAAAGATCTGAAGAAAAGAGTGATTGCTGAATGCAAAATTTGCCAAGTTCTTCAACAACACTGGTTGCTAAACTATAGGACTTGCTGTAAGAAAATACAAATTGAACTGATAGAGTGAGTAAAGGTTGGAATGGGTGAATACTGAGAAATACAAATTACTGAGACAAGTAAAGTTTTTTTCTTACAAAAATCTCAACTTGCAAAAATCTGCCAGCTCAGAATAGGCCCTTGGTGTCACTATATGCAACTATAGGCTCTATAAATTTATAGTCAAAAGAATGCAAGCTATGACTGGATTAGCAAGAACGGAACGGAGTGTAATGGAAATATTCTTTCTTGTGACACGTTCTTTCTGGAATTATTTCAAATTTATCCTATTTGGAAATAAATAAAAAATAAATACAATCTGAGAAAATGGAGGGAAGGAAGACAACAAAGCTTGGTGAAAAATTCCTTAACAGATCACTTTGGGAAAGATGATATCCATTCTGGAAAAATGACAGTTAAGAAGGAGAGCCCATGCATGGTGTATAGGTGGAAAAGATACTGCCTGCCACTACATTCAGCACAAGGAGAGATAGGCAACGTATTGGAAAGGAGAGTTAATCATTACTAGAAATAAGTGAAGTAATGAAAGGCTGAACCAGCATGTCTATACGTTTTACTGTATAGTTGAGGAAATTTAAATTCAAGTGCAGAATAGTAAATTTTCACGGATTGTGTGACTGAACAGTGGGGCTCCCTTCCATTTTGTGATACTGAAATGAAGGAACAGGCTCTGCTCACGGAAGCATGGGGAGAAATTTAAGGAGTGCTCAGGTATATTCAAAGATGGGGAAACACAGAGTCATGTGTTTCAGGCCGCAGCTAATCCTGCTTGGTGAGGTTCATGATAATGTCACTGTAGTGGTCAGATTATCCTGTATTTGCCTTATGGAAACTTGTGTCTTTTTTTTCCTCTCAAACAATTGTTTATCAGTCACTTCTAAAAACTGAATGCTAAGCTAAGTGATTCACAAAGCAAGTCGTGTCCTAGTGTAAAGTGTAAAGCTCCGTTGAAAGATTACTGAAAAAAGAGTTTTGGGAGAGCCTGCTAATAATTAGTTCATTTTGTATATTCTTAATTAGGATAATTCATTTTTTGAAATTATTTTTAGTTAAAGCTGTATCAGACAACAAGTTTTCTTTTAAAGTGAGGTGAGCAGTCGATCAAAATCAGTGTGATTTTATAACTCAATTTTGAGAGACCACCATTTGGTGAAATACAAGGCTGCTTTTATTTCAGCAGCCAGACTGCACATGGAAATGTTGCAGTTAAAGGTGCAGCTATACAGCAGATTCAAGTGTATCTGTCATGATACTGATGTTCCGCACATCTAGTAAGTCTTGGAACTTCAGTTCTAAGAAATTTTGAAATGCAATAATTTAGTTTTAGAAATTTCTTAAGTCTCCTTGCCTCAGAAGGGAAGGGGCACACAACAGGAGTTGCGGGAGAAGCAGTATTGTTATTTAAACCCAGTGTCTCTGAGTGTTTCACTGCATATTTTGTGTACAGGAGCGTGCAGCGGTGCCTAGGAGCAAAGCATCCCGCAAGGCAGCCCAGCTCTGGGACTCCCTGCCAGCTCCTGGTGCTGGGACAGAGTTCAAGGCAACCGGAGATCAACTGTTGCAGTAAGTTCCTCCTCCTGAAACACTTCTCACACTTCATAAACTAGTTCCCTACCTACCACACCAGAATGTGTTTTGGCATGAGATACTTTCCTCTCTCCTGCTGGCGTGTTCTGCCCTGTGTATTTACCTCGACGTTTCATGGGAGTGAGGAGAGAAACTCGAGAGTTTACCTCAAATTATCCCCGTATCCCTGAGCAGCTAAATGGGCTACTCGGAGCGGGACTGCTCTAACAGAAAAGAAAAAGGGAGCTGCACTCGGGGTGTTTTACTGCCCGTTTGGTGGGATGTTACCTGAGAATGAGAATCTGTTGCTAAACATCTAATCCCTGATAAGAGGCTTTTCTGGCTTAACTATAGAACCACCCCCTCAAAATCAATTGTTACCAGAGCCTTAAGCTGTAAAAACCACTTCTGTGTGTGTACACTGCACGTTTGGAAAATGCCTAATAGAAAATGTTAACATCCACAAAGGAAATTAATGAGTATTGAACTGTACGATTCCCCCCTACCGTAGATGCTTTGAACTTTCTTTGCAACAAGAGGCTATCTGCATAAGCTTGCCAATATACGCGCTCATGGGACCTAGAGAATTAAGAACCAATGTGTCTGGTGTGAGTCTTAATTAAACGTATTACTTGCTTTAAGTATAAATTGTGAAATAAAGGATTTGCTATTTTCTCATCTATTTAAGGGTCGACAAACTCCTACTGCAGCCAAATATACAGATTTTTATTTTCAGGTTTCAGGTCCTCTGCTCCAAGCCAGTTCCAAATGGTTTAAGAGATGTTACTCAAACAAAAATCTTAAGCCAAAATACATCCCAAAAAAACCCTGTAAAATGAGAAAAAATTACAGTTGTATAAAAGGAAAGTATAAAAACCAAGTATTGCCAAATACTGTTTCAGAATCCATTTGGGAAAATAGATGAATAAATAGGAATAAGGGATTTTATAACCTTAATACTCTTATAACTGTGTATGATTTTTAAGATTAAAAATATTCAGAAATCACTTTTTATTTCTATAATTTCAAGTATGATGCTTGGCTTACAGATTTATAAGCTCCTTGTGCCAGAGGAACCGCATGCTCGGTCCTGCAGGAACTTTCTGGGGCTCTGCTTCTCCAAGTGAAGTTAAGCCTGTGCATAATTGCACAGCTAGATTTATGAAGGAAAACAAAGGTAGAGCAGACATTGAAACTGATGAGACCATGGCTACACGTTTTGATTTTTTTCTCTTTTAATATTGCTGTAGTAATCTCTGGGTGGGTGGGGATTTAGAGAGCGCTAAGTAGTCTGCAGAGAATCAGCAAACCATGGACTGCAAAACAGATTAGATTGAAAGGAAAGCCCCAGAAGTGGAGCTCAGGTGCCTTCATGTGGGTGTCAAGCTAGTTACCTCATGCTTTGCTTAAATCGGAGGAAGCAAATGGGCATTTCTATGGCAAATTTGTCTTGCTCTAAAATTGACATCTAAAGTGAGCTGGCTGAATTGGACCCACAAAGTGGCCATTTTTACCTGTTCTTTCTAACAGAAGGTAAGTGAATTGTTCATTGTAGCTATTTAGGTGAGAAAAAAATCATGAAGTATGTTTGAAATTCCAAGCATATGAAGCAGGCCAATTTCCGAGGGGAAATCATGCCTTACCACCATGTGTGCCTTCTGTGCTGAAACGAATGGCTGTATGGAGAAAGGTCGGTGCCTGAGGCTCAGGAAACCTTTTGACATCACCGCTGAGCAGAGCAGAGTTCTCCGCAGCGAGTGGAGGAAGGATGGCTGCCAAGCTGGGCTCATACACAGGCTCAGAATCGCCCAAAGTGCCGGGCTCAATGGCCAGTGATCCACGTCTTGGGGTCCATCTGGCAGGGCCAATGAGCAGCATCTTGAGCATTTCCACTGCACCGCTCTGGTTCGGTGTTTTCAAGAGCAACCTGCTTGGTGGTCCAGAATACAAACCCTTGCCCAAACTGTGGATGACACTGAACTGTAGATCTTAAATTCAAAGGAAAGCTTGGAAAGTTGAGGATTGTGCCAACAAATCTCATGTTGATCAACAAGAAGTACAAAGTTCTCTACTTAGGGCACAGTAAACCCATATACAGCAAGTGGCTGAATAGCAGCAATTTTGGAGGTTATCACAGAATCCCAGAATGGTTGAGGTTGGAAGGGACCTCTAGAGATCACCCAGTCCAACCCCCTGCTCCAGCAGGGACACCCAGAGCA
>JAUBOD010000375.1:1760230-1770975 GCA_032353885.1 Nothura maculosa
ACACCCATTGCCCCTTGTCCTGTCACTGGCCACCACTGAGAAGAGCTTGGCCCCTTCCTCCCTACATTCACCCTTCAAGTATTTGTAGACATTAATCAGATTCCCTCTCAGTCTTATCCAGGCTAGACAGGCCCATCTCGCCTAGTCTTTCCTCATAGATGGTTCTGTCCCATAGTCATCTTTGTCGCTCTGCACTAGACCCTCTCTAGAAGCTCCACATCCCTCTTATACTGGGGAGCCCAGAACTGCACCCACTATTCCAGGTAAATAACCAGGATTATGGTAGATCCCAGACTGAATTTGCATGATCCACACATTCTCAGCGCAGATACGGTGATCCTCACACTGAGACACCTTAGCAGGAGGCTGATGGGCACATATGGAAAGTTATGACCTCTCTGCCTATGCTCAGCACTGCTGAGACCACACTTGAAGCAGCGCACCTGTCCTTGGGTCCCCAAGTGCAAGCGGGATACGGAGAAGTTGGAAAGGGATGAGAGAAAACCAGCCACGTTGATCATGGGCCTAAAGCCTGGGATCTGCGAGGACTTCTGTGGGCCTCTCTATCCCACTCAGGTCCTCAGTCTTTCTTCCAGGATTAGCTTTGTTGATCTGTACTTCTGACCATATGTAAAAAAGGGTCTTCTGTGGCTGGGCTATCCTAACTTTTCACACATAAGAGGAAAAACTATCTAACTGATAGTCTCTTTAAAAAAAAAAAATCCAGATTTTCATTTTAAATGTAGGTTGATTAGATCAGCATTGAAATGGTTAGAGGCATGCCACATGTTATTGTTAGATTAGATTTGCTCTTAGAAAAGAAAGCTCCTCTGGTAGGTGACATGCAGGAATTTGTGAACATGTGTGATTTGCTTGGAGATGTTGCAGTAAATTCTCAAATATGGAACAACCATCAAAAAATACAGTTTTTATTCTCTCTTTTTTTTTTTTTTACTATACACTCCTTAAATAATTAAAAATAGTAAACTGAAGCAAGGTAAGTATTTCAGAGTCTGATATGAAAAAAAATAGATAGCAAATAAGGAACAGAATATGTGACAAGTAACATGACCAAAAAGAAAAAAAAATTTAAAAAGAGAGACAAAATGTAACAAAAGATACAAAATGATTAGGGACATTGAGAGACAGGGATGGAAAGTTAGTGACAGATGAGGTTGATAAGGCAAACGGCCTGAAGGAATTCTTCGCCCCAGTAATCACGGAGGCAGCAGAAGGTAATATCCCAGGAACTGGGATTTGTTTTCCTCAGGGAAGAAAGTAAAATGTCAAAAGGTTTTACTCTTGCATTGGAGTGGATAATGAGGCAATTAGTACTATTAAAAGTTGACAGAGCCCCCAGACCGCAGATGAATCACATCCTAGGATTCTGAAAGAAGTGGAAGATATTGGGAAGCCTTTGTGGAGCAGTCATGATAACTTACTTGAAATGGAAGTGTTGAGAATCGGTGAGTGGTTAATGAAGTTTACACTGGGAGCTGAGAAGGAATCTGAGAAGCAGTGAGAAGCCAACGAGAAATGAGAAGCAATCCGAGTATTTCTGGTACATCTGGAGGTTCACTTCACTTCTGCAAGAGAAGCTGTAGAGAGTGGTGAGTCATGACTACACTCACTTAAAAGGGACAATGTGACTATAAAGATATTATTTTAACATACACATAGATAAAATGCTTATAATGTAAATGATTTGTAGTCCGTTGTACAAAGGATTTATACAAATAACCTCCATTAGTAGGATTTATCAAACTAAGTCCTTTCTTGTCAATAGGAGAACAGGTTCTGATGATGTTACACTCATGATTTACCTTTCCAAGAGGTTTCTAATATTTCTACAATGTAACAAGTGGTTTTCTCCTGTGTTATATATTTTGTAGAGAAAATAACTATCAACCTTGCACAAAGCTCTGTAAACCAAAAGGGACCTATGTACAGTATCATCCACAGGTTTAATAACCACGGATAAAAATACATATAGTTGTCTATAGGTAGTTTTAAGGATGTTATAACTTTACACAACTTTTCAGGTCTGTTCTCCACACCTTTTTTATTGATTCATCTATTTTAGACAAGAATATGACTTTTTAATTAATTAGTTCAAGTCATATAGATCTCCATGTTATTATGGTTTTATTAACACAAAGGAAAATTATACCAGCATGCAGAATTTCTCTTCTCAGACAGGAAAAACTGTTCTGCACATGGATAAGCTTGAATAAGTTACACTGCAGAACTACGTCCACACTATTCTTAACCACAACTGATGTAAATTAAAGCAACACAACTGTGGTGTTAGACAATTTAAGAACTATCCATCTCTAAGGCTGCTCTTTTATTGCTTACATGTTGGAAGGGGATATCCAAGCCCTTGAGATGGGTTAGTAGTCACGCTGCTAACTTGTTTATTCTATAACATGCTGCTTTTCATTTCTGCTTTTCTCAACTTGTCAACTCTTCACCCCAAGACAACGAGTCCTCAGGGACCTGAGCTACTCCAATAAAAATGTGAATACGGCCTCTGTGACTCATCTTCGTATGGCCTCAGTTTTCCAGATGTTCCTTTTTCTCTTCCCCTCTGCCCCCGCCATAGGAAAGGGCTTTCGCTCTGCGGTCATCTGGCCGCTTGGAAGAAGTTTCCTGGAGAAGGTGACGCTCACAGAACTGAGGGAGGGCGTCGAAGCCCCGGGCAGAGCTGGAGCTCTGAGCGGGCCCGGCCCCCTTCTCTCTGCCCCACAGCAGTGGCCTGGCAGAGCTCCAGGTGCCCAGATGAACAAAGTTGAGTTGCTTGTTTCTCGCTGCTGCTTGTCCACAACCTGAAATCCCCACGCAGACATTGGAGACACAGGGGAGAGCCACTCACCTGCATGAATTTTCCAGTTCTCTCTGAGCTTCGTGTCAAGCTTTTCCCACACTTAAGGTATTCAAAACATTGCGGTCCTTTGTGGGTTATCTGGTGTCTAATAAGGGCTGATCTCACAGATGAAGTGGTAAATAAAAATAATGAGCAAACTTCTCCATTCGCGATGGCAGGCTGGTTAAATACTATGTCGCCCAAGGGAGTATATTCCGTTTACCTGCGTTTATCCTGGCCTTCACTGTCCTGCTCATTTCCTTCCCTAAGCGGGGAATTAATGAGCTCTCTGTTCTCTACCCTGCTTGTTTGCATGCAGCTTCTGTGAACTTCTCGACTCCAACACCAGTCTGTGAAACATCATTGATTTGGGTCACAAGCTCTTGGAGGGAGTGACAGACACAGAGCAGGAGCACGGGAGCCCCATTACCTTAGAAAGCCAAGCTGGGAGAAATAGGAGGCCACTTGTTTTGAAGAGGGGGCTAAGGCGCTGGTAGGCACCTGGATGAACTGCCAGGGCTCTCTCCTGTTCGGTAGTTTGGAAGTTTTTCCCATTTTGAAATGAAAATTACTGACAGTTTTTGTGCTTTGCTACCCAGTGTGCTACTGTGCTCCTGTCAGCTAGTCAAGGAAGAAGGTCCATGTCCAAGGGCATGAAATGCTTGGCTAGCTGTTGCTCATTGAGACAGCAAGTATTTTGACAAAATATGTGCAAAATACAGTTTGTTATGCCATATTTCCAAGCTTGCTTCTGTTCTTTGGTTTGTTCTGTCTTAGCACTCCAAGAGCTGCTTTTTAACCAGAGCAAGCTCGTTCTTTCCTAGATACTAGGAGCAGAGCACTTCTCAGATGCCTCCAGTTGACAGCCAAACATCATTCTAACACTAGCAGTTACAAGAATGGATGGTTTTATGCAGCACTTTTCCAATGGGAATGCCAGGGCACTGCAGCTCCCGAATGGGACTGCGTGTAGCTGCTGCTCCCATTGCACCGGTGTCAAGGTCAGGACGTGCCCCTGGGCCAGGGGCTGCGTCTGGGGCCCTGACAAGTCATCTCCAGGAGCTCCAACAATGGAAAAGGGCTTAGGGGTGAGACCAGACAGGAAGAAAGTCACAAGCTGTGGATAGAGCTTTATCTTCTCCAAGACCTGATTTTGGTATCTCTCTGAGGCAGATCTATGAGGATCTTTGCTGGAGGAAAAAAATAAATAAAAGAGAGAGCGAGAAAGATAAGGAGACAGGCTAAAAAATCCGAAGCTCTTCAGAGGAGTAGCCCTTTCCCTCTGCACTGCATGGTTGAATACATCAGTCCAACTCCACCTGGGAGGAAGAATCATGTGCCAGAAGATGCCAGCCAAGTGGAGAGCTTGCTGTGCTTGGGCAGCGCCCAGCTCCAGCAGCACTGCTGTAGCTGGACTGCTCTGACAATGAGTGAAATGAGAGGTTGGGAGGGGCAACAATGGAGCTTTAGGGCAAATAACACCCCTGGGAAAGTCAGGCGGGCTTTCAGGGGCACAAAGCTGTTCTTCAGGAACTCCACATCTACAGGGACCGCCATGCCCGTATACTTTACATGGCACCTACCACGAGGGGTTCCTGCTCCAGGGCCTGTGTGCACCCAAATCCCAAAAATCCAAAGCCACCACAGCAGGGCTGACCAGCCTGACTCTCACCAGCCACGTGTGGTTCTTGTGCGTTTCAACCCCATTCCCAGGGGCCAGGCAACCTCCCGGGACCCCCGTGCTGCTGCACGTGCCCCCCAGTGCCACCCAGCGCTTTCAGCCCTCCTCGCTGTTCTGAAGAACTGCACAGCTTGCAAAACCTGTGTTGTCAGAGAGAAGCTTGAGCACAAGGCGAGCTCTTTGCTGTGCAAGCTGGGTTAATTTTGGTACTGACTTTCCTTCAGGTCCCATCAGCCTCTTCCCTGAGCTCCTTAGAGCTTTGCCATGAGGCAGCTGCTGGCTCTGGGGCCTGGAGAAGCTCCTGGCACCTACTCCTCATGGTTTTTTTGCTGGAAATGCTGCCAGTTGTGGCTATGGAGCCGTAGCTAGAGCTCCTGAGCCGTGCTGTGAGACCTGGCCGCTCATTCCCCCAGAGAAGATAGGAAAAGAGAGGGACAGTTTGCTCAGCTCTCCCAGCCGAGGGAGGTACACCCTTGTTTGCCTCTTGCTTCCTGCTCAATCTGGTCTTCTTCGAGATAACAAGCAGTGAAGGCTACAATCTTCCTCACCCAATCATCTAAATCCACAAGAACCCTGGATTTTAATGCTACCATTCTATTTCAGATTATTGAGATTATTACAACAATGTAGATTATTATAACGGTAGCATTAAAAATCCACAGTTGCTCGCATTGCTTTCAAAATCTGTCAGCATTTTTTCGAAGATGGATGGCAATATTGTGAACTTTTCCTGCATTTAAGATGGGCTCCTGTTCCCAGACAAACAGGTTTCATTTTTCAGAAATGGCAAATCACATTTTGTGCAAGAGGTTTCTTGCCGAAGAGAGGAAGCCAGGCAGCCCGTACCTGCACATGCACATTTGGGGGCTGCACATACGCAGGTGCAAGGAGCTAAATGCCATAACCAGAGTGGCACCACCTGCAGTGTCTGCACGGCTGTGAAACGCTGCCTCGGCAGCTTCACCATTCAGTCTCTTTTGCTCCTGTTGATTATCTGCATTGCCTTTCTTAATCTCCAGCTTTGTAAGAAGTGGGAAGTCTACAGAGTTAATATCCAGATTACCTAATATAGCTTTCCTTGGCTCAGCAACGAGTCATAGAGGCCACTGCAAGTTCAATAACGGAGCAGAGGCACCAGTCAGTTAAACTCTCCAAACATTTTTGTTGGAGCAAAATTGCAGACCTTTATCTCACTGCAAGGATTTGCAGATTACACATGGCACTGATAAACAGAGGATCAGGTTAGTGTCTGACAGGTCGCCTCTCAGAGGACTAAAACCACTTTTGCAGAGGGCTGGCGATGGTTATCAAATGATCTTTCCTGTCTCTTTCTTTCATGAAAACTGGCTATTTTGTGGCCAACTGGAACAAAAGGGAAATAATTTGGAAGAGTTATCCTAAGTCCAAAACCAGGTTCTCAGAAAATCTGTCTCTTAGTTTTCCAGTACATACAAGGTTGTTATAAAGAGGATTATGATCAACTGTTCATCATGTCCACCAAAGGAAGGGCAAGAAGAAATCAGCTTAACGTGAAGTAAAGAAGATTTAGGTTAGGCAATACAGAGAAATTCCTAATGACAGGAGCCATGCAGCACTGGAAGAGGTTCCACCAGGATTTCTTTTTTCAACCTTTCAAAGGGAAGATTAAGCAAATATCTAGCACTGGTCCCTCAGAAATGCTCAGCCCTGCCCAAGTGCCTGGGGCTGTATGAGTGTCTCTTCCAGTTGTGAATTCCTGTCCCCTGTGGCCCTGCATCAAGAAGCTTTCCTGGTAGCCTCGCACTGTCTTCTGCCCTCTTAAGCATATTAAATTTTCATCTGGTGGACTTCTTTAGTCCATTGCATGTGTGCATTTTTTGTCCAGGATTTGCAGATCTGGGTGCCACCTAATTTTGCACCAGCTTGGACAGGACTCACATGGCTGAACACAGGCATCCAGCACCTTCGGGATGCCTCAGGATACCCAAGCCATCCATATGGGATCTTACACGGTCTTGAGCCATCTCTGCCTCCTTAGGTGGATCATGTGTACATTGCAGGGTATTTATTTCACATGGGACTGGGTGCCTGTGTTTAGAGCAGCAAGTCACAGCCCTGAGAGACCCAGCGTGGCTGAGAGTCACCCCTGCTCCTGCTGCACATCCTCTCTCCGAGAACATGGAGCTGTCCCCTGTCTTGTACCAAACTGCAAAACTGCCAGGGCCAAAACATTTATTTTGAAGGGATCATTTTTATTTCCTCCCTGCTGAGTATTGCTGCTGTTTCTCAAACCTACTGCAGATAATCTGCAGCAAATGATGCAAATGTTGCACCCCAAGGAGCCTTTCAGCTGGTGGCGCTTTCAGGAACCATGGCCCTGCAGAAGGTCCTGGGTAACAAGCCAAGTGGTTTCGTGTGGATGCCCCTTCCCTTTCCCAGGACCTTGCTTTGCTAGGATAAGATCTGAAAGACTCCAGCTCTTATCAACGCAGCTCTTGCTGGCAACTTGGCCCTGCAGAGGCCTGCATCAGTGCCGACCTAGCGCTGAAGGCAGAAAGTTGTGGCCGGTGGCAGCGCAGACCGGAGCGCGGCCGGGCAGTCTGGGAGGGACGGACACGGTGCTCGGCGGGACCGGCCCCTCCATGGACACACCGAGCAGCTGGGATTAACGTCCATTGAGAACTTCGCCCACCTTCGTGTTCTCCCTTCAGAAAGAAACTGGACAAAAATGAAAAATGTGTAAAGCTGTAAAATTACAAAGATTAGAGGAGAGATCCCAGGATCCGTCAGCTCCTGCATTTATTTAGAATGATTTTTTAAACTGTCTAATTTCAGTTTGATGGGTCCCTTGGAGAACTAAGCAGGTCATGCAGCTAAACTAAGCAAACGCCTGTCTCCTTTATGCACTGATTGTGAATCATGCTCATACCGAAGGGAATGGTGCCTTGCATTAATTGAGTCTCGCTGGCTTAATTTTCGATTGATGAGTAAATAAGCCTGGTTCTTAAAAACTTATGCAACAGAAAAAACCTCTCGGTAATACTCTCATGATAATCTCCTCAGGTACATGTTTTTTTTCTTCCCAGATCAGCACAGATTGCAAATGTAGCTAATATTGCATCATTCTGTTTCAAAGGATGTTATGGCTGCTCATTAATCTGATTATACTGAGTTTTCTTTCTTGTTTTCAGATAAATTATTTCCAATTATCTAATACAGCCGCATGTTTAACACCTAACAGAACTGCTAACCACTTCCAGGAACCTGATGGTGATCCAAGGCGAAATTTGTGAATTCTGTCAAACTGACAGAAAAGAAATTCAAAAAAAAAAAAAAAAGGAAAAAAAACAAACAAAGTGGCATGGCCGTAGTTGCAGGCTGAGTCTTCCCCAGGCATTACAGCTGCAGGAGACTACGTAGGTCTTTTGGTCACCCAAGGAACAAGGAAGTGGAGTGGTAATTTCCCTGCTTATGCAGCCTACAGAGAATGATCCTCCTCTCTTGCAAGTTATGAGCCCCGTGCCAGGGGTAAGGAATGTTAATGGACTGGACGTGGAGGGGGGTTATGGTTGGGATCTTTGGCGTGTAGATGCCAATCCACCACCCTACCTGAGTGACATAAGCCAGTGCAGACCGTTCTTGCCTCAACTGCATTCTTGTTTTGTCTTAAGGAACTCCCAGGACAGGGACATCTGTGAGGTGGCATTACCCCGAAAACAGAACTTTGCTAGAAACCTGACAGGGGTCCCTTCGTTGGGAGGTGAAATTATGTTCAGAGCAAAGGACGTCTTCCTAGGGCTGCTTGGCTCCTGCGATCCTTGGGCTAGAAAGAGAAGCCCAGGGCTCCATCTAGATGACTCCAGAGGGTCTCCTGCTGTGTCCACTGCCCCATTCCATGCCCACAGCTGAGAAAAGTCTGGCAGGCAGCGGCAAACACATTGGCTCCAGGGATGTCTGGGGCTCAGCACAGACAAACTCCTTGCTAGCAAATACAAGGTCCCATTTGGGTATATATCCAACTGGTTGTCATTTATTTCAATATGGCATGAAAAAGACAGCTTAGTTAATCATGAACTTACTTATACCCCAGAATGGGAGTCCCGCTGTAGCGGGATGATATCCCTGGAATTTGGGCAGGCAGCGTCGCGTCTGCCTGTGCAGCTTCAGCCAGCCGAGGAGGACCGAAGGCTGCGGACTCTCCTGACGGCTGCCTGCCCAAATTCCAGGGATGTCACCAAGAAGAGAGCACCCAGCTCTCCACAGCGCTGCATGGAGGGAGGAGGAGAACGTGCATACATTGAAAAAGAGATGTTCAGATTGGGCATATGGGGAAACTATGTCCAAACTCTCCCCAAGGACAGACAAACGCTGGAGCAGGTTGTCCAGCAAGGTCGCGTAGGCTCCGTCCTTGGGGGCTTCCAAGCCCAGGTGGACAAATCCCTGGGAAACCTGCGTTGATCTCCATGCTGACCCTCTGTGAGCAGGAGATTGGACTTGCAGGTCCTCCCTAGGTCCCTTCTGGCAGGAATTATCCTGTGCTCCTGTCGTTCCTGCAACACCTGCCGCTGCTGCTGGAGCTCCACCGGTGGGATCCCACTGCCCAGAGCTCTGCTCCACAGCCCCTCTGCCTGCGGCAGCCAGGCGGCAGCATGAGCTCCATGTCCCTTCCCGCCTGGATTGTGCAAGGGACACCACGATGACAGAAAAAGAAAGAAAGAGCCACCTCTGCTGTCGCCAGCACAGGAAGGTTCCCCCAGACCTGGGTCACTTGTGAGGGGGCCTGGAGTTGTGTCACAACGGGCTCCTGCTTCAAGGTTGCTGACAGGTTCCAGGTGAGTAGTAATACTCTGTGTTTAGCTTGCAATAAATAATATTTGAATGCCAGTATTGTGGGTAAAGCCATGTTAAAAAATACTGGCTTGGGAACTAGATAAAAAAGCAGAAAAAGGTGTACCAGGCCAAGCTGGGATCTTCGTAACTTCAACACTGTGATTTTCACCTTCAGCAAAACGCATGACCTGCTTCTCCTTGTGTATTATGGGCCATTGCAGGACACGTTTTTCAAGTCATCTTTATGGGGTAATTCTCCATCATCAGTCGAGTTGCTCTACCTAGCATATAATGGATTTGTGTTCTGCAAAGTAACAGAACTGACTATTGGAAAAAATGCCCTTGATTAGGAATATTAATAATTCACTTCACAGGACAGCAAATGATCTCAATGCTATTTAGGAATATGTAGCATTCATCTCTAAATTTGACTATGTTTTCACACCTCAATTTCCTTGAACTGCAGACTATCAAAAATAAAGGAATCCTTTCAAAGAAACCACACACTTGCAAAATATTCTGCTTCACACAGAGCATGTATTTTAATTTACTAATCTCTATGGATTATGTTCTTGTAAATTACTCAAAATAGTCCAGTATCTGGGCTGCTCATAATAGCTCAGCTACGATGGCTACCAACCACTGTCAATTTTTACATTTCCAAAGCAAAGGCTGAAGCAAACAGAGCACAACTAATAATTATTTACTATCTTAAAGAAGATGGCAGTTTCACAACTCATCTAAATACGTTTGACGTGTGTGGCTCTTCGAAATACTGCCTCTCTCCCTTCTTTTTTGTATTACATAGAAACAAAAATAAAGTTTGGGAGAGAATCTTCTGCTGCATCTCCAAGTGCCTTCTGCACTGTCTGCCCACAGACATTTCAGGGATCAGAAACGACTATGCCTTTTCTTCTGCACCCAGCGGATGAGGACGTGTTTGCCCAAAGACTGCACCTTAGGCCAGAACAGCTGCCCAACAAGTCCTAAAAGTTAATGTTAGCCCTTCCTCTATCAAGAAACAGAGGAAGGTAGGACACAATTGAAACTGTTTAAGTTGTGAAACAAGAAAATTAGGATTAAGGAGGCAGTTTGATTTTAAGTAGGAAACAATCCTAAGGTACAAGCTAAGGAAGTCAAGAGGCGGTAGATTTGGCACTTCCCCTGATTTTGTCATAATATGAGAAAAAAACTCACAAATGAGACTGAGAAACTAAAAACTGATCAGGCCGAGCTGCATCTCATTTTTGAATTTTAAGAGAATTAGAAATTGTCCGATTATTTGTTTTGATCTTTTCTCAGGCATTAAGGGGAAGATGATTAACGGACTGGAGCATCTCTCGTACGAGGAGAGACTGCGTGAGCTGGGCCTGTTCAGCTTAGAGAAGA
>JAUBOD010000375.1:1811207-1823315 GCA_032353885.1 Nothura maculosa
AGCCAGCCTGGGGCCACAGCCACCCGTGTGGGGGGCCAGGGTGGGAAGGACCCTCACAGGGCGAGTTCAGGAGGCCCTGAAGCAGCTGGGCCAGAGCAGGGAGCCTGTGGAGAGAGGCTGGAGCCTGGGGCCGCTCGGCCTCTGTGGGGAGGAGAGCAGAGGGGCCAGCTCAGCTGAGAGGGCGCTGAGCCGAGTGTAAAACCTTCATCCCCATGAATTGAGATGGGCCCTGGAGCAGGTTGTCCAGAGAGACCTCCCTGGCCAAAGAGCAGCTTCATCCTGAAAGATTTTAAGGGTCTGGGTAGACACAGCCCTGCACAGCCTCATCTGAGCGAGACCTGACCCAGTGCTGAGTTGGAGATTCAACGAAGACACCTCCTCAGGTCCCAAGCAACATGAATTATCCCATAATCCTAAGATTTATCACTTAATTTGCTTCAATTCTGCCCATTTTTCCCCATTATATAGGTCAGTTTTCTCCTCTCACCTTTTCCGTTTTCCTTGGCTCTTATTTAGCCAGAAGACTGTATCACTCTGGTGAAGTTTTATGTTAGTAACACATATTGCGAGTGAGCACAGGGATCTGGCTGGTGATGTTCCTGCTGAGACAGCCACTCGTGCCATATATCTGGGATATGTCAAGACCATTCAGCACTGTGAGGAAAGATTGGAGGAAAAAGAGTAAAAAGAAAACTTCCAAAACCTGGGATTTAATTGGGATTGGACTGAAATGATTGGCACCTTATCAAGATTTACATAAACTTTTAAAATTCTGATTTTGTGATTTTATATGGTGAATGTAATTTTATTCATCTGCATATTTGATTTGATTCAATATTTGATGATTTGGCAAAACATTAAAGGTCAGGAAAGTCATAACCCATGTATTTACATAATGATGTCATCTCAAAGAATAAAACTGAAACATTATTTTAGAACAATTAATTTATAGTTTTTTTCTCTATTTAAACTATATTTGTCTTTTTTAAAAATCTATGTTTAATGATTTTTGTCAAACGTTTTAAGATTATGTATGAAATTTCCAAACCTTGACGTGACAATAATTTTGACATTGGTTGCTTCAGAGTCTTTTTCCTACACTGTAGCTGCAGGAAGGGGCCTAGTTTGATTTGGACTGGTCTTGCTCTGTTACCTGAGTGGACTGATATGTATTCATATGGGAGGTGGAAATCTTTATTGGAATGGCATCATGAGAACAACAATAAAGTCTTGCTCTCTTTGTTACAGCGGATTTTACCCCCATTCCATATAAGGCTCCACCACCTCCAGAAATAGAAAAGAAGTTTCCACCATATACAGGCTTTGGTTCTGAAGAGGATTCGCTGTGCTCCTGCCTGGGTCTGCTTCCCAAGCCTCCCCAGAAAGATTTCAAGAAATTCATGGAGAAAGACAGGTATTTTAGTGTTAATTAATTGCAATCTTTTGGATCGTTGCTTCTTGTGAAGGAGGTGGAATGTCGTTTTTCAGCATGGTATGACTTACCAGACTTATAAGGGACAAGTGTGTAAGAACTGTTTTAGTGACATGATATTCCACTTTTCTCTGATCTCAGTAAAATTTATCTTCTAAGAAGGCAAATATTTTGGCTCCCTTGCCTATTGCTCTGGCTCCTTTCCTTCTGCTGTCTTCACTGGAAGTCCTATTCAACAGTAGTTTTGAATACTCCCAGCAGCCCATTGCTGCTGATTTGTATTTCTGATTTTTAGCATATACTTTTTTTGTCAGTTGATTTTCATGCAAAGTTTGCTGTAGCAATACTAACTCATTAAGTCTTTAATTTCCATTATGACATATCGTTTCAGATGTAAAACCTCCATAGGTTGTTACCTCAATAGAGGTATTAGACTTGGCAATGTATTGCTGGTATGTATAGTGTTGCTGTAAATCATTTTAAACACAATTAGCAAATAAGCAGCTCGTAAAATTATCTGATGAACCTAATTTCATGGAGGTGATCCTACTATGTATTATTATTCAGAGCTGGATTTGAAAATGTATACATTGTGATATGCTTTTCTTGAATACATTTTCTGGAAACAAACATGAGAGTTTGATTTGCAACTAAATTTGAATACAAATTCATTCCAGACTTGTAGCAGAAAAGTGATTTTCTCCCCAGAATAATTTCTTTCTATCTGGCTGAACCTGGTTGGTTCTGCTAATTTAAGCTCAGAATAATTTTTGACAAAGTAGGAACCTTATCCCATTTCTTATTCCAGAAACAACATAATTAATATATTTTGTAAAACTCAGGAGAATGCATCTCTAAGCAGTGGAAACTTTCCACAGACTGTTTTTATTTCCTTAGTTTCTTAGCTCTCCTTTTGCTTTTTTAGAAAGGGCCTGGAAAGTAACATACTGCGCTTTCTCGCCAAGCTTATTACCGAGGACCCTATTGACAAGGAGCGGAAATTCATTATATCCTATTTTCTGAGTGATGACACCATTTCAGTTTTTGAACCTATGCAGCGAAACACAGGTAAGAGGTAGCAATATTTTGCAATCTGTCCCAGTTTTCCTGACCATTTAATTACAATTTACAGAACACATTGAGGCCAGACTCAGCCCTATTAGAAGCAGAGATGTGGCCTTTTAAGTGCAAAGGGAATTGCATCAGTGGGTCTGCTGTGTTAGCTGGAGAGCTGTTTGTCACAGTAAATCATAATCTTCATCACAGGCTATAAAGCTTTTTACTGTATGACAGCACTTCACAACATCCTTTGGGAAGTGGAAGTTCAGTATGTTAGAATTTTTATTGCTCTTAATATGCAATTTTGACCTTTTAATGTTTGCTTGTCTTTGTAGGTTAAGTACAGGAATTCTTTGAAATTAGCCTTAAATAAGAACAGGCAATTTAAGACATTAAGCATGAAAGAGTAAGACTGTTGTTTTGCAAGACTGTGTTATGCTGTTATGGTACCTATACAACAATTATTGTATAGAAGCATCTCATGAAAGCAAAACAGCTTTGATATTTTCTATTATGCAATATCACTAATAATAGATGTTTGGGCTTGTAAAGAGTGAAGAGTGTTCTGTGCTAGTGTCTGCCCAAATGTGTGTGTGGACGTATATGTGTGAATATATATACAGTACTGGTATGGATTTCAGGAGCCAGATTGCCAATGTTTTAGTGGCAAAAACTTTACTGCTCCTCTGTTGTTCATTACCTTTATTCTGGGGTTGGAGCATGGTCCCTGAATGCTCTCATGGTTAAATTATTTCAGTCAGTGCGGTCATAGACTGCCTCCAGCGGAGTATATGAAGGGTTCTGTGATTTCCAAGTATCTCTTAATTCCTTGCAGTGTCAACTGCTTGGGTGCAAGGGTACAGTAGCAGGAAAAATACAGAAAGCCTTTTAATCAGTCAAAGATATAGAGGAGCTTTGGTTAAACATGTTCCTTTTGGAAATATCAGTGTATTTCTCTGAAGAGCATAAAACATCTGGAGCAGCAGCTTCAGAGCAATGCACACCCAGAAGTGCTCTGGCACCACTGGAGTGCAAAGCAGTGACTCTTCAAAAACCTGCTGTCACTCTCAGACAACATTGTAGGGCGAGAAAAATTAGCAAATCATAGTCTCAAAGACAAGAGAAAAAGAGAAGAGGAGATTCCCCTAGCTACATTGTCAAGCTCTTATAGAAGTTCATGACGACTACTTTGGAAATGCTGGACTTGCCCTGTACCAGCTTCTTGATACAGAGAGCCTTAGTGTGGTAATTCAAATATGATAGTGAGCAGTGCTTGGAACAGACCTTTTTGATACTGCCACTATCTGGAGCAATGACTGTTTTCAGGAGGACTGTTCGTTCGTCTCTGGTTCAGGATCTGGAGACCTTCAGCTCTTCAGACCTTCAGCTCAGACTCAGCAGTTGACTTGCTGAGTTACAGTCAGCTTAGAGATAAGGAAGGACTTAGTATCCTTGCAACCACCATCTAAGTTTTTACTGAAAATGATTTCTGAAATGAATCCATGTCAGACATGTGATGAACATCACATCCGTAAAAACTGAAGGTGTGATGAACATCTACATTTATATATTGTTAGAGCAGTCCTTCTGTGCCAGTGATGCTACTAAGTTAGTTATTTCAAGGGCAGTACATTTATGGGAAGGCTCGAGCCTTTTCAATGCAAAGAATTTCTAGTGGCATCTGTGTTTGTATGAAAGTATATTTTGAAAGGATGAATATGGACCCTACCCTTAACTCCAGCATAAGCAGCCCAAATGTTTTGGAAATGTGTAGATTATCTGCCTCGGCTTCCATGGGCATTCTCAGTTGGTCCTGCTCCACTGCAATATAAAGATTTAGCACTGTTTAGGGGAGCAGTCTCCTGTCCTCATTATTTTAACTCATTTCTTGGCATCCTGTGGTTAGTAATTTACACAGCTTCTCTGGAATAACCAACAGATAAATGCTCATATATAGAAAGACATTCAAGTAACAGTTGCTTGCCCAAAGGTGCATGTTCCTTTGACATGCTAGTCGACGTGTGTGTATGTGCATATAAATATGGGCAGATAAACGGGTACATCTACAGTGCTAGATTAAAGAAGTTCAGGATACAGCTTGGATCTTGGAGCCCTGTTGCCTGTAGTGTCTAATTGTTAGTTCACATGAGGTTCTGCTTTGGACTGTTCCAGCTAGAGAAGACCCAGAGAGTTGAGGTCTCATGATGGAGAATGCTTAGCCTTCCTTTGCCCTAACCAGCCATCTAACACCATCCCATTTTGTGCACTCGGGAGTCCTTCTCAGACCCAGTGGTTGCAATGCAGATACCTTCAGGTTCATGCTGCAGAACAGCACAGCGCTCATGCACCCTCAGGCAGTTTTAGCCCCAAAATAACAGCTGTGTGTTACATCCTCAGGGTTACCACACAGCACCCACAGCAGAACCAGGACCAAGCACTGTGCAGATGTGGTCAGTTTTTCAGGCCCTCGGTAGCATGACTGTGAGGCCAAAGATTACTCCATGGCTTCCTTTTATTTTTAAATGAAAATATGTGCTAGTGTTGCAGCTGGGGTCCCATTAGGTATTTCTAATCACCAAAATATGAAACACTGAACTGGGCAAGTTTGCACACCAAGAGTAATGAATAATTTAAAATACATGTGAAAAGCAAGTATCAATAAATGAGTTTTTTTAACTTTCCAGGGGTGTTAAAGTTGCTGAAGCTGATGTCTTTCATCAAAATCTTTAAGAGATAGTAGAAAGGTGAAGTGGAAGAAAACTGAAGAGATCATTGGATGTGGCTAAGACCTGGCCATTGCAGAGCTCAGTGAGAACAGCCTTAAAGAAGCTGAATGAGACATAAAAATTATGGAGTTAGAGCAGAAGTTGGAAAGAGACGTGGGACTGCAGAAGTTTATTTGCTCCCATTGCTTTCTTTTATTCTCCCTTTTTCTGCTCTCTCTCCGTCCTTGCTCCTTTTTAATCATGTCTGGCATAAAAGAGAAGGAGTTTCTCTGGGGCTAGGAATGAGAGGGCTTTGAAGGGGTCAGGTGTGAGAGGTGAGAAAACTGGGTAAGGCAGCCAGAATGGGAATGAGAGAAGCAGTTTGTGAGGGGAGGAAAGTGGTATTGAAAAGAATGGGCATGAGAAAAGTAAGGTTGAACAGATTTTGGAAAGGGGATGAGTAACTGGTTGCCAAAATAACAACATCTCTCTTTGTGCATGGATTCAAAGGGCTATTTTTTCTTGTTTTGTTTTAATGATTTTTTAAAGATTGTCAAATAAAAAACCTTCAAGTCTCAGTCCTAAAACCCAAGGTTGCTCTTTTCTCAGTACTGGAGCCTTCAGGTTGCAGGGAGGCACTTCATGCTCTTACTAGCACTGCAGAACTGGATTTGAAGTGCACAAGGTTGGACATCTTGAAGCACTTGTAGAGATGGGGGGTCAACACATAAGTACTTTGGCTCCCCGCGCAGGAGATCCTAGCCCCTTTATTTTGCTCTGTGCAAGTCCAAGCTAACAGCTGTACAAACACATGCAAAGACTGATCTGATCTTAATGGAGGCAGGTCTTTGATTGGGGTGTTTATTTTGTGCTTTGAGCCTGACTCTTGTAGATTGCCATCAAAATTTCTCATCGGATTTCAGTGTAAATTCTGTAACCTAATGAGGTATGTTTGGTTAATGCACTTGAAATACACTAACTGAAAGCATTTAAGAAGTAGCTCTCAGAGATATTAAGGTAAGTTTCCAGTCATATTACACAAGGGCAGGAAAATACAGAGTGAAGTGCCAATCTTACAGAGACCAGTTTAGCTTAATTATTACAAACAGTTGCCAGGATTATATAACCTAAAATTTTGTATTTGCTTTAATACCTAGGTGAAAAGGAATGTGTTAAGACTACAGTTACATTAGTGATTTGACTCATTTTTGAATTTAATCTAGACCTGAACGTTGCCTTAGTTTATTTTTTTGTCTTCTGCTTTTATGATGCTAGTGAGGCAATTAAGTAAGACATCTGATCCAAACTCTGCTTTAATAAGCAGTTTGGGTTTCACATTTGTTTAAATTTTGACCATAAATGGCATTTTATTACACTGCTCATCAGCCATTTATGGGCCTTATATCACTAACTAATATATAAGCCATCATTAAACATTACTAAAGTATGCTTGCTGGCTTGTGGCTTGGAAGCTCAAATATAAACAGGAAATGAGCACCAGGCACTTCGGGGCTGGTGTAGGGCACATATCCTGATGAAACAAAACACTTGACAGTCCTTTTTCTAGAAAATTTGGGAAGTGTGATGCAATCCTGTCATGCACTGTAAGATGTTAATGGAAAGAAAATGTTGCTTTTAGTATCTTAGCCCTTAAACAGTGTGTGCTGTTTCCAGTGACATGAATAAAATCATCATAACATGAAAAGAAATAATCTGACATATGAAACTCACAAAAGAAATAACAGATGATGATTAATTTGCATTGCCAGAACAGTATGTGGAATCAAGTACCATGTCACTCTTGATTTTTCATATTCAAAAGCTCTTAAAAACAAGTTAAAATTACCGTGCATCAGAAATCAGGTTCCTAATAGGACTGTCTTATCCTGAGTTAGAGGAGGGGCTTTTATTTCTGCTTTCTTTCTTGTTTGTTTGTTTGTTTGCTTTGTTTTTTACTTAGCAGTGGAAGGGTAATTGCCCGCATCGTACATCTCTCAAGGGTCAGTCTCAAGACTGGCGACAGGGTTGTGGGAACCATTTGAAGAGGCAAATTTCCATCACATTTTAAAGAGAAGAAAAAAAAGGGAAGGTGTTTGGCAAGCATTCAAATGAGACATGTCACAGAATTTGCATAATGCAACTGTTGCTGTGAGCACTAGCAAAGACAATTCTTTTAGCAATCTGAAGGATGTGGGAAATATATTACGAGACAGGAAACTTTAGGATGAAAACTAATATTTAAATATAAACCATCTGGTTTAAGTGTTTGTTGTTTTCTTTTGTATGTGTGTTTTTTTTTAATTTCTTCCAAGCAAAGCCATAATTAATTATTTACAATTTCATTCCCATAGGGATACTTGGGGGGAAGTTCTTGGAAAGAGGTCGCATTAAGAAGCCTGGGCAGGAGCTTTTTAAGAGTGAGCCATCTGAATACTTCAAGGCGCAGAATCTGTTTGTTGGAGCCAGAGTTTGTTTCCATGGACACAACTTTCTCTTGGTGGATGCTGATGAATATGCTTTCAACTACATGGAGAAGCATGCAAATGAGGTGAAAGTGGCTCTTGCATTTTTTGTTACCTTCCACGACTGTATCTTAGAGATATCGTATTTTTTTTTCAGAATCAATTATGCATCTTTTCTTCATCCCAATGTCCAATTAATATTGAAAACACAGGAGATGCCACCTGCCTCAGATGAATGGTCAGCTGAGCCCAGTGCTCTGTCTCTGGCAATAGATGTAGGAGATACTAGGTGACTTTTTGTAGTGTATTCCCTCCTACTTCCTCAGCATCCACACTGGAGGTTGTTTGAAGGTTATATCCCTGCCTCTTCCTTCTAGAAACTGTTTATGAACCTGTTGTCCCCGGACTGGTCTAATCCCTGCTGATACTGTTTGCATTTCTGTATTCACTGTTTTCTCTGCCAGCAAGTTGGGAAGTTCACTGCTCGCTATGCAAAGAAGTATCTGACAAAAGGATTGTCTTTTATCTATTTCAAACCTACCTCCTACTCGTGACACAAGTTGTCTTTGTGGGGTTTGGTGAAGATTCCCATTCACCTTAGGCACTTCCTTCATGATTTTGTGAACTTTGGTCATATTCCCCACTCACCTTAATCCCTTCCAAATTAGAGTCTTTTTAAGTCTGTCTTTGCAAGGCAGCTGTGAGATGCAGAGGCCAGAACTTACTGAGGCTATTTCATTTTTGGTTTGATTTATGTGTGTTCATAGATAAATTTTCTGTCAAAACATATCATTTGTGATACTGGAAATTCATTCTACAGACAGAAATTCAAGTTTACTTTTTGTACTGTATTTCAGTGTCTTTTAATTTTGCCTTCAGAGGGAAGAGCAGTAATTAATAGAGATATAGAGTGGTTTTGGTGATATGTGTTGTATGGTACCAATTAATGCACAAATGGGTACTAAAATTGCCTTCATTAGCTAAAAATGTAAAAGTAATCAATAGGAAGAAATACCTTTTGTTACAGAAGTCAGAAAAAGAAGGAAGACAGAGATGCAGAACCACAGAAAGAAGAATCACAGTGTTTTGTGGGATTTTTTTGTTGTCTTTGTAAGAAAGATGTTCCTTTCATGCAATATTATTTAAGATATAGCTTGTGCTGAAATATCTGGATAAATGCAATCTGGTATACTTAGCAATTCCCGTTATATGCAGTTCTGAATTAGTCATTCTGAGGCACATCTTAGGAATGCATCAGGAAGCAAGGAATTGTTGGATTTGACAAGCCCTTGAATATCACTCTGTGGGTTAGACTGTGTTGCAAGGCCTCAATGTCTTGGGTCAGTGCAAATGCTTCATTGCTTGTGGTGGGCCTGCAGCATGAGCTGTGCTTTCAGCAGTCCTTTCTGGCTCAGAGATTATCCAGAGCTGCCCTTTTCTTTACATATATTGAGAACAGCACTGGGGAAAGTATCCGGGAAGGTCTAACAAGCTGCAAGAGCCGCAAGATACTTTGCGTTTTTTATTTATTTATGATGTCCAGACCTTTTATGGGCAGGGAAAAGAGAAGGTGACAGCTGAGATTCTGCTTGTTCCGCGGGTGCCACCTCGCCAGGTCCTCAGGAGGCCTAGAGCAGCCCTGGGGCCGAGGCTGTCAGCGCTGACCCCGCTGAGGCGGCGGGGGAGGCGACGCAGCGCGAGCCTGTGGGGCCTGTGGGGCCTGTGAGTCTGTAGGGCCTGTGGGCCACGAGCGCGGCCGCACTCAAAGGGAAGTTGCAGCCCCTTGTTGTCTCTTGGTAAAATAGCGAGTGCTGCTGCCGCCCTCCTGCTCTGGGATCACGAGGAAGGGGTGCAAAGTGCTTGCTGATGGAAAACACGGTGCCAAGTGCTCGTTCAGGTTTTGTGGTCTCCTCTTGCATGGGCAGAGAGGTTGATCTTGCTTCCACTGACATCAACAGAGTAATTACTGGCTTGAACCTTAGCAGGACAAACAAAAACAGATTGTTACTACTACAATGACAACCATTATGTGGAAGGAGTGCAAGTGGGTAGGTGGTTCTCTCTTGCTGCTCAGATAACTAGATGTCTATGTACACTTCTGGAATAAGAAGGGTAAAAAATGGTGTAAAAGGCTCTGCTTGGAGACTATAAAGAGGTAGAGCATTTCGTGCATCTTTAAATGCTCTGCTGGTTGCTTCTTTCTACCCAGGCTTTTCTCAGTCTTTGTCCCTTTATTTTTTTCTTTTTTTCCAGCAAAAGCATGTGTGCTTCACAGTAATGGCTTTGGAAGAGAACTGAAAACATTGCGAGCTGTGTGGCTTTGGTCAGGCTGCTCCAAAACAAGGGCCTTGCCTTGCATGCCATTGCATGCTGACATTGAACCTGGAGCAGTTTTGCATGGGCAACAGCTGCCTCCTCTAAAACTGACGACGTTGATACTGTTCTGGCGGTGTTAGAGAGACATGAAACACCTTTCTCAAGATCATTTTGAACTGATGCAATGGAATAGACAGATTCAGCATATCTAGGAGTGAGGCCTAATCTTCGGAGTGATTAGATCTTTAATACCAGTCAAACCTAATTTCAAATACTTGCTAATTCAAAAAACGTGACTTAATGGGAGAAATGGAAGAAAAACATTTTCAAGTTCAATGTACTTTACAAGCTCGAGCTTGAGCATAACACAATGTGAGAGCATATCTGATGTTCAAACCCAGACTCAGCCCCTATTTAATGACTAAATACATAGATGCTTTCTGTTAACATGTTATCTCATGGCATAGATGCTTTATGTTTAGAAGGAGTGCAGCAAATAAATCACTGGAATAGCCCTGACACAGGAACCTGAACGTAGGATGGAAGCTTCAGTGCTCCAGTTCTGTTTGTCTGCATCCAATTTTATTTTAATTACTTGGGTATGAAGAAATAAGCAATCAGAGAAAGAAATAAGTCTTCCTACATGTCAGAAAAGACTAGTTTTTAATACCCATCTACTGATCCTGAGTAAGGAAACCAAGACTAATATGAATGAGTATTTCTTTTTATTCATCAGAATAGAGAGCAAAAAGATTAGTTTTAATTTGGTGAAATTTATTAATAAAGGATTAAGGGAGATGCAGCAGGATAGCACTAGGACTGATTTATTAGATTTCTGTCTTAAGTATTTCCACTTCTACTTTAAAAGTACAATACTTGAAACAAAAGTTAATGTGGTTTTATGTATCTGGAATAAGCTTTGTGAGAAGAATCTGGTTATTTTTAAGTTTTCATATTCTCAGTAGGAAGATGATATTCTTTAATATTCTCAGCAGTGGATTTCCCTCCAAAATCCATGTTAATTTGAAATGTGGCAATGAAGAAACTAGTAATGCTTATTTCATTATGGCCCTACATCTCCACAGCTCTTCCTGGCACATGAATTGAATATTGCCTTTCTGTCTGATCTGTATTTCTTGCTTTCCTCCATTAAGTTCTCCATGGCTGATATCAGTGTCATCCTCAAGAAGCTGAAAGATGTAGCAGAGCCTTGTTCCCGAGAGGTCAAGCAGACGTTTGCAGCCGCTGATCCTGACCATACCAAGGTGATCGAGTACGACTCGTTCAGGTAACACGCTGTGTTTTGCTCTTTCCCATTTGGCAGAGGCACATGCTCCAGAAATGCATAGAGGATGACTTTGCTTTCAGATGCCACTGTTCCCAGGGACAAGTCTGAGCACCCGCTGATGTGTCTGTCCTGCCAGAGGAGAAATTGGCTTCACTAGGGAATGCTTCACTTTTGTGCTTTCCAGTGATAGTATAGAGCTTTTCTTTTTTTTTTCCTATTCATTCATATTATACCTAATAATCTAAATTCCTTTGCATTTCTGTCCATGTACATTACCTTTTTAACAACAAAAATATTTTTCTGATGACAAAGGTAGGAGAACATTTCTTTGCCTCTGTGAAAAGTCACAGATTTAATTAACTATTTTATATATAATAACTATTTTTAAAGTATTTTATATATAATAACTATTTTGTATATAATAACTATTATTTAATAACATATATATTTAATAACTATTTGTTATATATTTCTTATATCTTTGTTTTGTTTTTTCTTGTATACATTACTGCTTATTTTTAGTCTGTTGTGTCATTTTACAGTTATGATCAACTACAAATGATTATTTTTAGTACATGCATATATTTATGATTTTTAGTACGTGCAAATATCTATGACAGCTTCAATGAGCAAAATAATCCTTTTTTCTTATCTTAAATACAGCTAAAGCTATGCTGTCATCTGAATTTTGTTCAGATTTCTTCTTTCTACGTAAATAATTTTACACAAGCTCTATTTTTAAAGATACACCCATAAATCTATTGCAGAAAAGTATAATCATAATTATATAATTTACTTGTTCCCATCTTGAGAACCCAAATTCACAGCAAGTCATCTAGGAACTAA
>JAUBOD010000375.1:1836830-1855419 GCA_032353885.1 Nothura maculosa
CTCGAGCTCATCTTGCTTATTCCCCATGCTTCGCGCATTGGTGTATAAGCATTTTAGGGAGGTAGCTGAGACAGAAACAAACTAAAACCAGTCAACTAAAACCAGTGCTGAGGAGACCTGCAAAAGTGACTGAGAGAATGAAGATGTGAAAAGAGACTGGAGGAAATTAGCTTATTTAACTTAAGGAAATGAAGGCTGAGTGCTCAATGTAAATGTATTGTGGGTGTATATGCCAGGTGAGGGCATTCAGCTAAGGACATTGGTGGCCTGAGAACAAATGGCTATAAATCGTCACACATATCTTGGCACTAAAAAAAAGTCTAAATCCTAAACCACCAAGGTTCTTTAACAGCCTTTCAAGAGCAAAGTACCCAGCTAGTTTTAGGCTTGAGATAGGTTGCCTAATGGGAGATTAATTGTAGGATGTGATGCCTGTAATAATGAGGACCGTATCTGGTGTCAAAAGATTCCTTTTGGTCTTTGAGTCCATGGAATAAGGCTTGTTTCATTTTGTCTTGTTTTCCTTCTTAAAAGAAGTATATGGAATTACCGGAATTCTGATGCTTAAGTACTTCTTAATTACAATCTGTGTATTTTTATTGGTATCCTTTGTATTTTTCTTCTTAATTTTCTGTCTTTATTCTCTTTTTCCATGTATCTCACATAACTCCAATGAAACAAAAGGCTCTCCTAAGAACAGGGCAGGCAGGATCTAAAACATATTTTCAGCGCTTGTCACAGTGCTCATAATATGTCATACATGCAATGTGATGAGTTATAAACACTTTTGACCAGAGGCTTTTTTACAAGCAGCAGTGCTCCCAAAAGGAAAAGCTTTAGCCAACCAACAGTCCCATAATACGCTTTGTACAATGTGACTTAAAGCATATGCTGGCCAGAGTATTTCAGCCTCTCCTCTAATCCTGCCACCAGCTTCTTCTCTCTTTTCACATTGCCGACGAGGGGCCTGAATGAAGACAATACCACAAGATTGTGTTTCAAGATGGCAGGAGGCCACAGCTTTAAGGCATGCGTCGTATCAAGGGGAAGGCAGCCTTCACAGTTGCCATTAATCTCAGCTCTCAATCTCTGTAGGGGAGCCAAAGATATCTTCTTTCCACAAGTATCTGCACTCTCCATGGCAAGAGCAAAGAGATTCACGTTACACTACTGGCTCCCCATCGTTCTGCTGGGATCTGCTGTGTGTTCAATGTTAATTTTTATTTCCACAACTTTGGATTTGAGAAGAGACTTAATGTTCGCTGGAATAGCAGCTCGTGCAAGCTGATGAGAGGCTGTGGGCAGCAAAGGGGACCTGTGCATTTGTGCAGGCAGTGTTTACCTCACAACCTGCACTGCCTTCTGCTCGTGGCCAAGTGAGAGGGTCTGCTCTGGTCACCAGCAGATGAGTCTGCGTCCTGACCGTCTTCCCGTCTTACCACTCATTGCTTACTGTATTCTCCAGACAGAGCCAATGTCAGATCATCTCTTTTTCACCTTGATAAATGAAAAAACATTGAAATCCTTCAGTATTTTTATGTTATGTTCTGGTAAGAGTTGATCCCCCTACATGTCAGGAAGACTTCTCATAGAAAAAGACTGAGCTCAGCTGACTCTCGTGTCTGCCCTCTTGTCTTGTCCTCTTAGCCCAGGAATCAATTCCGCTCTCAAAAAGCAAAACTTCCTCATAAAACTCAAGTGATCTTTATACCAGAAAGATGAGGTTGATAGACATTTCAGTCACTTGACATCATTCAGAGAACATTAGTACATACATCACTTTAAATAAACCACTAGCCTGCTGCTTACTACATGCTCCCATATGGCCCATTGGTCAAGAAAAGGAGTTACAGTCAGTGTATATTTTTCCATTTTTTTCCAGATTTAAATCTTGTATATATATATAGGTCATGCAGTGACATGGAGGGTAGCATTACTTCTTTAACCAATGTCTTGCAGTTTCAGTAACTTACCTGTTACATATCTACTCATAGCTCATTTCTTCCTCTTGAGGTAGCTTAGCCCTCCTTTTCTCGCCAGGCCAAGTATACATTTAGGACAAGCATGACGAGAATATTTTAATAGGAAAGGAGAAGAAGAGAAGAAGGCCAAGTAGTGTCATTTTATCACGTTTGTGAAGAAGTTACAATATTAGTAAGAAAAAAAATACCACAATCTGATCTCAGTCTGATCTAAAAAAATATTTTTAAGCTTTATGGAATAATATAGATAACATCTGAGAGAGAACCATCTTGTAAGACAGTTTTATTAAAAAAATGCTATTTGCTCTGAATTAATTTCTTTTTGTTGTTTGTTTAGGTAAGTGACTAAGACCCGTTTAGATTTAGCACTGGTATTTAGGCAATGTTGAAACAGTGAGGAGAAGGTGTGGGGGAAGGTCCATGCTCCTACTAGTTCCCAATGTTAAGTTTAAAAGTAGTGAGGGAGCATAACCAGGAAGAGGAAGCAAATTAACATTGGTAAAAATATTAAAATTATAGATTATATAAACTCTTCCTCTGCACAGCTGGGCATTTCTGAATCATTTGGAAGTTTTTTCTGGTATGTATTACACATAAATAAACTAGCTATCCTCGTCTGCCCTTCAACCTAACCATCTGTCCTCTTTGCTCTCCGCTTTCATTAGACTAGTTTCATATTAAGGCCTACGAACAAAGACAATTAAAGGAACATGAACAGGAACATCTCTGAAAACTGCTGATCACTGGCAAGCATCAGTTGGATGGCTGACTGGTAACATCATAAATATATTTTATTAAATTTTAACATGGTAGGATGGTACCGGATGAGTTTATTATATCACCTAAGAGCGCTTTGGAAAGCTCCTACTTTCAAAAGCAAATCCATCAAAGGAATGCCCTTGTTTTGAAAGACAAGAGTGGGCACTTTGGGTTTGGAGTGGTTGACCTCGCCAGACTGCATGGAGGGGAACATGTAGCCAAGCTGACGTGTCCAATGTGCAGGCAGCCTTGCTCCCTGCCAGGGATACTCTGGAGCTTGGGCAGACACAATTTCACACTGCAGTCCTAGGTCAGGCTCTGACCACTGTCTTTGTGTCAAAGTTGTATCCAGTTATGTAAGTGGGAAAACTCCCATTGACTTAAATAGAACAGAGAATAGAGAATAAGGCTCTTCAAGAATCTAATTTAGATAAATATTTAAGCATATATGTAAGTAAGTCTGCCCCTTTTATGCAAAGCCACTCACGAGTGTGCAAAAGTGAAAAAGAGGCATTCCTAATCTGAGGCGTTTATGAATGCAAGTATTGTAATAAAAAGCCACCGTATGAGAAGGTAGCAATGAAAGAAGGCAACACAGAATTGTTCAGACATGTTTACACAGGCTATATATTGTGTGTTGTTAGTGTAGTTCTTTTGCAATATAAGCTAGCAATTAGCAATTAAATTCCCATTATGGGATCATGTTGGTAATTGAGATAAACTGTAAGTATGTAAGTGTTTTAAACCTTTCTTTTAACTAACCAAAATACTGTAGTACTTACATAATTTAGAGATAATATCCCCATTAGTAGGGTTTATGACTCAATAAACAGCTCCCACAAGTTAATAAAAACCAAAACCGTAAACATCGAGACTATTAATGCAATAGAATTGCTGTGCCTCCCTCTTTTCTTGGTGGTCTAGATAGAGCAAAGGGAAATGCTATCTCAGGAAAAACATTTATTCTGGCTATATAAATATAAATGAATTGTCTTAAAACCCATCTGGAAATTTCCTATCTTCCCCATGTCCCAGGTGGTCTGGCAGCAGCGACGCATCCCGCTTTTGTCTGCCAGCAAGAGACAAAAGTCTCCTATTTGAAATAATTCACATGAAAGCCTAGCATGTAGAAGCGCTAATGGTATCCTCACCCTGCCTCTCCCTTCTAGAGAAATGAGAACAAAACCTCCTCAGGAGTTAGAATTCAGTCTACTTTTCTAGAATTATTATTATTTAAAGAAAAAAAGCATCAACAGAGTGCCTGGACTTCACAATTCTTGAAGCTCTTTCCTGATGTCATTTTTTTTTCCAGTTTGACAGCTAAATGAATTCTAGGGAAGAGTGTTTGTGTGCCTGGAGGTTAACACAAGCAGAGCATTTGTAGCTCAAGTCTCTTTCCATTTGAAGCTGAGGGAAATGATTAATTAAGCCATTTGCAACACAAAAAAGTCAACCTTTCTCTTTGTCTAAAACAGCAAATGCATTCAACATTTTTTTGCAGTGTGGTAGGGCACCTATGTGTTGCACAGTGAACTACCTTTGCTTATTTTTCTTTTTAATTAATTTTCTGTTGGAAGACGTTTCTTCCTTCTTTCTTAGCATCATATTGTTTGAATTGGTCAAAACAAATAAAGATTTTGTCTTCTCTAGCCGACTGTGTTCAAACTTACGTGACAAGCTAGAAGCGCCCTTTCCTTCTGTTTCCCAGTCAGTAGCTCTACTAAAGATGAAATGTTTCACTCCTGCATCCCGTCTCCTGTTGTGTCACTTTTGTGTGAGAGTTTGTTTCCAGAATAAGCATCTCGAGTGGCTATTGAGATTCATGTCTTTCACCTCTGCACTGTTGCATTCATGACCTTTACGCCTACAAGGGAGTTTGGCCTCTAGGACCTCAGGAAAGCTCATCTTCACAAAAGAGAAAATCTCAGACATTTTGTTCTGCGGAAGCGTGATGAGTAGTGAGCAAATACAGCCTTAGCTGGGCTTCCTGCTGCTTGCATTTGACTGGCCTTCCCAGTTTATTCTGAAGGCTTAAATTTCATTAGCAATTGTATCCAACAGGGATGCACTCTCCAGGAACATGCCTGTGCATTTCCACTCTATCCACATTTAACACTCAGTAATGTTTTGTGGCTTCTCAGCAGGTTTAGAGATGCCCCATTTGATTCCCTATAGGCAAGCACATTACTTAGACAACCCAAAACCTGAGGCAAATCAAATATTTTACTTAGAAAGACTCGGCATCTTAAAGCAAAATTCCTTGTTAGAGGCAGAGAATCATGAAGGACCTGAAACAGCAGTGCTGAGGTCAAGATCATTTTACTACTGATTTTGGGGAGAACAAGATTTGGTTTTTCTTTATGGGGAAGGGAAATGGTTTTGCTGCCTCGCTGCACACAAAACAAAATCTTCACATGCCTCAGCTTCAGCAGATAGATCCTAAGGTTGGATTAGATCCTGGCAGCTCAAAATGAGTTTTACAGGTTTGCAGGAGAATTGCACGTCCTTCTCTGTGTCTGTTCATGGAGGGATGGAAAGGTAGGAGTTGCTGCACCCAGCGTCCTAGCAAGGAAAGAGGCTGGCTGGAAGCTGCCTGCAATGAGAAAGATGGATTGTGGTTCTGGTGCCAGCTCCAACTTGTGGCAAGGAAGGCTTTACTAGTAATTCTAGAAAGACTGCACAGGGATATGAAAAACAATAGTTCCTAGTTAGGAGCTAGCATATCTAATTGCCACATAAGTATGTTAATGAGTGAGACAGAACTTGAGATACTGCATTGAGGAAAAAGTCATGTAATACTGTCTGCTTGACCTATTAGTTCTGCATAGTTTTGCATGTGTAAACAGAGGGGACTGATGAAGCATCAGAGAAATTGTCATACAGACCCCTGATAAGAAGAGAATTGATGACTTTATTATCTTAAAGTACAACTTAATCTAAGTATGCAGATGGATTGTAACTAGAATTATAGAGAAGAAAACTGGACTTTTCAGGTTTTGGCCTCAATTATATATAGTTATATATATAGTTAGGAAATGCTCCCAAGCCTCCAAGATTCCTGTTATTTTGGAGAGAGTGTGATCAGACCCTTCTCCCAGGTTAGAAACTCCTCATTTGGAGACTGTGGCGACAGTGAGTCCTGTGGGCTGCACGTGTCCCCATGTGCAATGGTGGGGGGTGAAGGTTGTGTCCCCAGAGCAGGAGAGCTCCATGGTGAGGAGAGGGTAGAGCTTTTTGGTGGTTCTTCTCCTTCCTGGATTGCTCAGCTTGGTTGCACAAAACTACCACTTTCCCTTGGTGAGAAGCAATACCTCCTTTCCCATGGATGAGGGCAGTTTAATATCATCTCCCAGCTGCTTTATCATCCAAGCCTTTCAGATACTCTGAGATTGTTCAGCCCCGCTGTGGAAAGCACTCTGTCTGAGGCTTTTCTTATTGACAGTATGTAGAGAGTTACAGAAAGAATGTGTGGTGTGGTGTGAATATTAACACCCAACAAACAGGAGGAAGAGCTGCACAGCTAATATGTAGCTGCTGTTCACTGCTTCCCTCCTCTCACATTCTTTTTATAAAAATGTCCCATAGGTGGCATTTGAGGTATCTCTGCCTCACTGTGCCAAAAGCCTCTCATATTGCAGGGGGTAAACCATAAATCACTGGGTGAGAAATAATTTCTTGGATTTAATATTGCTAATTTTATCCACATTAGTTACACTGAGTATGCATCACCTAAGAAAAGTAATAAGTTGACCATCTTCGCGGAGCAGTTTCAGAATATTTTCAGACTCAAAAGGTGGTACCTAAAAGTTTATACAAAAGGGAGTTTGCAATATGGAGGCTAGTGGAAATTATTCATGAGTGATGTGATATGCTGTTGCTTTTATCTTATTGGAACAGCTAATAAATCAAATGAAACATTAGAGCATATAGATTTACACTAAGATGTCATGGCAACCTTTCTTCTGCATGCCAACATCCAAACCAGATTTTTAGCTGTGATAGTATTGAAGTAGGGAGCTGTTTTCAAACATAAGAGTGCAGTCATCTAACTAAGAAATGAAATAGAAATGAAACAGAAATGCTTAAAACATGCTGGGATGCATGCTTGATGGGGATGGTTATTGTCGTTCTGGTAGATAATAATGCAGGATTCAGCAAAAGAAGTTGGCCTTGTTGAGGTGCTCAGACAACATCAATTAAAAATGACGGTAATGCAAATGTAAGATAGTCGGTGTCATGGGTAGCAATGGGACTGTAGCCTCTTCCCTCACACTGTTATGATCACTCATTTTAGGTGGTCTGTGATGGGCTGCATCACAGGCCATTTTAGGGGTGACAAGCAAGAAGGACCTGCCACAGAAAGATGGTTGTATTTAGGTGAATAAACCTCCCCGTATCCACTGGGAACTTACAGCTTTTGTTTCAAGAAAGGCAATGTATGGCAGATGCCTGAAGGAATTAATTAAATAGTGGATGGATGAATGATACTAGTGCTGTGGGGAAAAAGACCAGGAAAAAAGGAATTTTTTTTTCCAGCTTTCCAAACACCAAAATAAAGGGGTGGGGGAAGAGAGAAAGTGAGATCAACATTTCCTTTTTTTAATTATGTTTGAACTTTTCTACTTTTTTATTTTTATTTATTTTCAAGACTAGCTACTGTGCGTGATATCCTGCTTGATCTTCCATTCATGGCTTACATCATTGGTTTTCATCCAGAATTTGGTCAGAACTGGGTTCTTCCACATAAGGTGAAAGATAACATTATCAGGTGCCTACGGAGTCAAGGAGGGCTATGTCTCCACAGCCGTGCAGCTTTGAGTTGTAGAGATTTTGATCAGTACTTTTTTGGATTTAGGCTGTGGCGCTGTAATGTTGGACTGAAGGGAACACTGTTGCATATAGTTGCCATGGAAACATCTTCAAGTTCAATTTCCTTTGAGTTTTGTCATTCAACTCACAGCATGGCCGTAATTGTTCTTCTAAAAGTGGGACGTGTGAGCCCCGAAGAGATGCCAGCCACTGATGTAAGAGCTGGCATCGATCAAACACTCTGGCTTGAATCATGTGAAAGGTTTTGAGGCCAGCAGAGAGGTTTCTGCAGGTGCTAGAGCTGTGAATACAAAACAGCATCGTATGAATTTGAATAACGTTAAGAAATTCCCTCAGTTGTACCTGCAGTAATGATTCCTATTCAGTCTTAGATGCTTCAGGTGTCTTGCTGGACTTTTCCTTTACATCTGACTAACCTCTTCTGCCTGTAATGACACCCCTTGTGTTGTCCATTAGTCTGATAGCAGTGTATTAATAAACATCTATATAAAATGAATAAACATCTGTATAAAATAAGCTCGGTAAAGAAATCAAATGTGAGAGAAATTACTGACACAATGTTCACAACTGATAAGAAAATTCTCATCTGAAGATGAATTGAAATGACAACTATTTTATCATTCGACCTTGAAGATTAATAATCTTATCCCTTATCAGCCTACAACAGAAGCAGTGCTGAAAGTTGTAAACACTTGTGGAAGAAGAGACATCTCAAAAGATGTGTGCTTTCCAAACATGAGTGCTCAAACATCTCCCGAAGACAGTTATTATCAGGCACAAAGTCACTTACTGCTCTTTATGGACTGAGCTGAGGCCTAATGGAAAATTTGAAGAATTACTGGAGAGCAGGGAAAAGCAGATATTTAGTCACAGTCTAGTCATCACTCATCTGTAACGCCTGTATACCAGCAAAGTTTTGAGTGAAGCCTCATTGTCTCATGACCTAGACACAGACCATGAACCAGTTAAAGACCTAGAGCTTCTACCCTCAAATTAGATCAGAAAAAAATGTTGAGAAGACATCCGGAGACATAAAGTTATAAGTGATACATCCAAGATTAACACAGCAGATCTAAGTCTAAAATCCTGGCCTTCTGAACCCCTACATAGCGCGTGCTCCAGCAGTTCTGTGGGCTCCATCTTTTCTTTTTCTCCTTTTTTTTTCCCTATCTATGGCCTATATGTGACTTTTCTCCAAGGATTGGCTGCCCTACCTCAAGTCCTTGTGGGCAAAAACGAGGTTGGGATGGAAAGGATTTCATCTCCAGCTGGTTTAAAGGCTTATTGCCTTTACCATGGGGCCTGACATCCTACAGTGGGTGTCAGTTTGTGTCACACAGAGAGGGAGTTGACAGTGGGCCTCGCATTCCAGGCTTGTGGGTGCCTCAGAGCCCCTGTGAGGGCCCTGGGACCCCACAGCCCCCATGACCACGCAGGAGGGCGGCAGCCTGGGGCTGCCGCAGGCTTGGCAGCTCATCTTTACCATGTCCTCGGTCTCCTTCGAAATCCTGGGCTCCAAGCATAAGGAGACTTTTCTGGAGTGAGATGGGGTCAGGGTCGTCAGGAGGGAAGAATGATCCCACACCGGCTTTCTTGTTTCCCCTCACCCTGCCTTTGACAGAAAGTTGGGTTTGTGTTGTTTTTGTTTCTGCTTCTTTTCCTCTTGCCAAAGAAATCAGTGTGACTAACTCCTCATTGTGTGTGTTTGACAGTATTGCTGGGATCAGGTCCTTCTCACGAAAACAAAAACAATCCCTCCCTATGTTGCCTCCCCTAACATGTGTAAGTGTTCAAGGAAGCAAGGAATGTATTTTAATTTGTTTCTTTATTAATAAGTTAAGGAGGCATGAGCTTTCATCTCTTCATTCAAAATGAATTATGTCTTGGGAAAAAAATATATCAATTTTGCAAAGTTTTAATCCAAAGGGACACCTCTTAATAAAATTAACTGGTGAAAAGGAAATACTTGTAATAAGGGCACAAGGCAAATATTTGTACCTTGCTCATTCAAATTTATCAAAACTTTACAAGAGTCCATAAGGTTTGTTTTTCTTCACTGAAATGTAGCACATGTAGATAGCGTTCTCATTTATAAATTAGCAAATGCCACTTGGGATACCTCCCTGTGGACTTGGCTTGTGAATGATAAACTGCAGCTGAGAGAACTGCAAAGTGAGGATGAGTAGACCTGAAATGCATGGCCTGAATTTAACATTAGCCAGAGGCAAATCCAGCCCTCTGACTCTGCAAGGCTGCATGCCCTGATGCAGCATGATGTGGGTGTGCAGTGTAGCAGTGCTGCTAATTTAGAGGGAGAGAGGAAAGCATCTCTTCTCCCTTCATTAATCTGCATTTGTTTATCATGCTGTTTGCCATCATTACCATGATGATGCTCATTAAAGTCCTGCACAGGCTAAATATTTGAGCATGAGTCTATTTTTAAAGTACCTGAGAGGCTGCATTAATTTCACAGAGAGTAATTCCATGCTTATAATTATGCTCCTAATTAAATACTACATTCAATCCATTCTTTGTGGTAAGTAATTTATACTAATTTGGGTTTTTATTTGGTATTTTTTGAAATAAAAGACAATGCCTGTACACATACATTTTTATGTATTTACTTTCCTTGTCTACTATCTATGAGTCTGCATTTATGCATACACATGCATATGTGTACACATACACATATGTATGACAGATCAATTAAATATAAACTTGCATAGTCACCCTATATCATACATTTGACTGCATTTTTAAAGGATTTAATATGCAGATTTCTACTTTGTAAAGCAAAGGGTAATCATGCTGAATGAAATATGCTAAAACAACAAAACATATGCACATAAAAGGAGTCTAAACAAGACAGCTGTACCAATATGACTGAAATTATATAGGTCAAATAATGCTGGTACATTTGCCAGTGTAGGAAGGCTCTAATTGTGGTTGCAATCTAATTATGGATGCCAATCTGTCCAACAACCTCTGAAAATTCAGTCAATACATTCTATTATATTTGACCCACAGTAGACTTTAGGAGCAAAACTATGAATATGAAAGTTAAGTTCATATGGAAAAGAAAAATGTCAACGCATTTTGCAAGGCAAAATAATTTTTTAAAAGTATTATTTTGTTTAGGGAACATAAAAAATATGGGAAAGCGCATTACAGATATTAACTGTTGGCATACTTTGGATCCGTCTTTGGGGAAGCTATACTTTCAACAGGAAGACTAGTGCTGTCAATTGAACTTATCCACTTATCCACATTTAATTTCATTGATTATTAATTAAATCTTACATAGGACATTTATTCCACATATATTGACTCTATTAATAAATAATCCAAAAGCGAACATGAGAACTGCAAACTAGTGTTTATGCTGCCTGTACCAGGCAAACTATTAAAAATTATATCAAAGATTTGAATTGATAGACATGGATGAATCCTGCAAGTGTGTTATAATGAGAAGAAAGAAATGTTGCTTCTGTAGCGGAAAGCCATTCTTCACAAATCTATCAATCAGGAGTCTTTGCAGAAGTAAATAAATATGCGACTAAGCATGGCATCATTGTGAAAGGGTAGCTGGGTTTCCTGGAATGCTACCTCACACCAGTCTCATTGGAAAGCCACTCTGTGGAGACAAGCAACCCAAGTCCTTGCACCTTAAAGAGCTGCTTTAATCTAGAGAACAGTGTAGACAAAGATGTTATAAATCCAAATATTCATCAAAGATTTGCAAGGTGGGAGATAAATGGTTAGGTAATCTAGGTTTGCAAACTCTGCAGAATTATTCACAACAGCTGAGAGCAAATAGTTACAGGAGGATCCCACGCTACTGCGTGACTGGAATATAAACTGACAAGAGGAAATTAGTGCTGTTAATTGCAGAGCAATGAAACACAGGCAAAGGTAACCATATTATGAGAGCTTACATAGCAGGTGGATCTCAGCAAGCTATTGCTATTTCTTTCTAATCTTTAGAAAGAGATTTTCAGTGATATATGGAAAATTCTCTGACAATATTGGTCTGCTGCACAACAACATCCAGGAAACAAGATGGCCAAATCAAATACTAGATGTATGGGAAACAGAAGTCAGCGTAAAAATAACATAGATCCAAAACGTGTCATACTCCATCTCTCCAGGATTGGATACAAGAGAGTCGGAGGTAAAGAGAGAAGGAAAATCAAGAATAACAAGAACTGGGACAAACCTTGTGGAAGAGGAGTGACAAAGCAGCTTGTGTACAAAGAGTATAAACACCATCAGTGGCTGGTGACTAGGGAAAGACTTTTCAGTGTTTCTCATAACGAATAAACTTAGCTAGCTCTCACTTATCTCTAGGGAGAGCCTCCCAATAACATTATCAGGTTTAAAACAAGCACAAGGAGGTATTACTTCACACAGAGCAGAGCTCCGTTGAGGAGCTCCTTGCCGCAGGAAGCTGTGAGGGCCACAAGAATCAACAGGTTCAATGGGAAATGCACAAATTCAAAGAGGTCACCATCAAACACAGCGATCCAGATGCAGTTCTCAGCTTCCCAGCTCGGGAAGTCCTTAAACTATTGAGTGTTGGAGCCAAGGAGGTAAAGCAGGGAAAGGCCTCTTGGCACTGGCTCCATTTTTTTTTTCAGTTCTTTGCTCTAAGCATTCGCTACTGGCCACTGTCAGAGGCAGGATACAGGGTTACATGAACTGACCTAGTGGAGCAGTTCTTACGTTGCTCTGCCTCGTTGAGTACTACAGATGCGCTGTGCTGACGTCCTAATAAAATAAAATAAAATAGTCTAACTCTAAATAAACTGAATGTTCCTGTTGTACTAAAGAAAAATAAAAACAAAAACAAACCGAGATAATGTTTATGCTGGGAAATGTGCATTTTTTTCCTCCTGGATAATTCAAAAACAGCTGTAGGGATTTCATTCTGACTCCTCCACTAAAAGTTCATATTTAGGTTGAGACAAATGTTTTCAGTTCCAAAGAAGACATCTAAAAAAGGCTGTAATGAGAGAGAACAGGGTTAGGGTGCAAATTCTATTTTGCTTCAACCTTAACCAGGAATCTAACAGTTTATAGTACTTTTGTTAACAGTTGCTTATCTTTGGAAGGGAATGGCTCTAAGTTAGTGGAAACTGTGTTCTATCAGGAGGATAAACAAAGGTCTTACAGATTAATCAAGATTACCCAATGTCTTCTCATGAAGATTTTAGGGAAAATCTCCTTAAAAAAAAGTGTTCTTGATACTATGGCTGAGGGATCTGATAGAGCCTTGGTAGTACTCAGCATCTACTCATGTAGGCCATGTGAATGTCACAAATCTAAGAAAATCTGGAACTAATCTTGGTGGCAACCTCAGTGGGGAATTTTGCCTTCAGTAAAGACAGGATTGCCTAACACTTCTTATTATAAGCTGTTCTTATGCTTTCTTATAATGTCGGCAAACTTTAGCTGTTTGGACTAGAGTTACACACATAGGAAATCTTATGCTAGCTATCTTACACATTTGGGAAAATTTCACTGCAAATGGACACTTTGAGAAAAAGAGAGAAATGAAGTATTAAAACCCACCTCCCAACTCATTCCTTTAAAATTTGCTGCTCTCTGAAGGGCCAGAGGCAAGGGAACTGATGCAGGTTTCCCTGCATCTGTTAGCTAAGTTAAATGATTACTCAAAGTCCTATTTGTAAGTGCTCACAGATTAGCAGATAGATGTTGCCAACTGCTTCTTCTGGAGAGCGCCAGCAGTACTGGAAATGCACATTTCCTCTTATACATTTCTTGTACAGTGGGCATGATCCTAGATTAGAGGAACTATTCTGAACCAAATATTGAGAGCTAATGTGAACCATGTACTCTACTTTTGGCTTTTCTATTTGTGAATAATTAACAACCATTTTCATAAGGGCATCAGTACTGTGACTTTGGCACATCTAACACAGGAAATGCAGGAAATCAGGTTGCATGTACAGCCCTGAAGTTTTCCCAGATCCATGCCCTCCTTCAGATGCTCCAGCAATATTGGCAGAGGCAAAATTATGTGTTACCAGCACTGGCTCGACGGCTATATATAGGGGATGAGCCATGACCAAGGGTGAAAAGACTTCAAGAGCTGTTGACATGTATTCAAGAATCTCAAAGGACAATGGCAATCTGAATTTCCTGTACTGCCAGAGGCATATCTGATGAGACCACCATAATATACATGTGGAGAAATCTTGAATGAAGAATCATTAAAGGTAAAATTAATTACATTGCAAAGGCACTAAAAAAATAAGAACAGAAGAAAACCTTCAGTCCATGCAAGGATTGGTGTGATGCCTCAGAAAAATATATTTTCATGTTAGCAGGAGGCCTATCATCCTTGAAGGGTCATTGGAAGTGACCCAGGGCCTTCTGCACTCTGTGCATCTGCAGTGCGAAACAGCTTTGCATTTTCTTAATCTTCATTATATTATACAACCTTGAAGAAAGAAAAGCAAGCATCAAACCAGTGATTTATAACTTGATATTTACTTGCTGTATCCGGGTGTGAGACCTAGTCCAAGAAACAAAAAAAATACTGTGAGTCTGGAACAAAAGCTACACACGTAAGGACTAAATGTGTTTTTCTTGGAGGGCTCTTACCACTCGCTCTGCTTGGAAAGCCAACCGCCTGCTAACCCTGTGAGGGTTTCGGAGCTCGTGTGTTTCCACATTTAAGTTTCTCACTCAATGTTCTTTGCACTTGGCTCAGTGGACCAAAATCCCGGTCCTCATTGCTCCTTGCTGAGGAGATTCCTGTACCCCCCGGCTGTGCTGAGAAACTCCCTCTTTAATAAATTAACACAGAGTGATGGGATGCGGCAGCATCTGGTGCTCCCGATTTTGATTTATTTCTGCAGCTACACACAAAACATTGAGTGATAAATGATTCAAAGTCAATGGGCCCTTGGAGAATAGGCCATGATGAATAGTGAGCAGTTGGCATCCCACATAACAGTGTGTCCCTGAGGGCTACCTAGGGAGAGGGTAGAGGGAAAGCAAAGGCTAAAGCCTTTGAAGAAAACAGCTGTTTGCAATGTCTTCCTTTGAGCAAGAGAGTACTCTGATTTTTTTTTCAGCAGTGGGAAGTGGAGTTAATAGTTGGCTGGGAATAAATAGGAATTGCTAGACTCACTTTTACCTGTACTCTGTCTGAAATAGGATGGCAACAAAGCAGAATATTGATTTACCGTAAATGAATTTTTCTTTAAGGAGGATAGGGACTGCCTTAAAAGATAAGGCTGATAACCAGACCTGTCCTTAGTTACTTTCAAAGTAGGGAAATTTGCTATTTGTCCCTCACCAGTAAAGAAGCACAATGTGCTTATTTGGTATGGAAATCAGAAATGTTTTGGAGACACTGTTTAAAGACACTGGAACAAAGGCCAGACAGAGTAAACACTTTATGGTGTGCAGGATTTTCATTGCACATGGAGCAATGGAGAGACCTTTATTGTATGACCCTGGACCCTGTGGTCACAGTGGAAAATCTCCAAGTGCAGGAATCTGGTGACTGGAATGACTGCGGGGGGTTCCCAAGCTGCGGCTGCTGGGTGGCCCCAGGGGGATGAAACTGCTCCCTGTGCATCTCTGGGATAACCTGGGAGGTGGAAAAGGCAGCAGACCACACAGAAAACACAGTCTGGCATGAAAGAACAGCTCACTGAAGGCTTGTTGTAAATCAGATTGTTGCAGCAGCCTTTTCCAAGCCCGTAGTACTGTGAACTTCACTGAATCTTCCAAAGCAAGAAATGTCTGTATCCCGCATACATCAATCTAAGAGGTAAAATGAGGTCTTTCTCTAGAGGCGAAAAACTCCTACCTACTAGAATATCTAGAAATATCCAGAAAAATACTAGAGTAACAGAAGAGAGACTGGTGTGGATCCTAGTTACCCCTGCCCGTCCTTTAGGAGCTTTTCCCGTCTGATTTCCTTCTGGAAGGTCTGATCCACCAGTGCAGATCTCTGTGCCTGGACATGTGGAAAAACCTTGTGCAAGTCCTTTGAAAATACTGAACAGCATCTTCATCCTGCTATGCTTGTGGAATTCTATGATTATTTATCTGTATTATAGCTTTAAATCAAAGTGCACCTCACAGTCCTATTTGTGAGTTCTGCCATTTGCTTAGTTTGTATCTGACAACGAAGAATAACTCCACCTTAGCACCAACATTTCCATGTTGGTTGTTGGAGAAGCCATCAGATCCTGCAAACTTCTTGCTGGTGCTTCAGAGGGCTGTGCTTTCAGGCACGTGAGTCTAGGGGAGATGTTCGCATGGTTATTCACCTCAGTAAGAAAAAAACATCATTAGAACATTTTCATGCTGTTTCTCATCTGTGTGTATCCACTTCTATCTTATGATTATTCAGAGCTATTATTCAGTAACTGTAACTGGGGAATTCCTTTTTTTTTTTTTTTTTTTTTTTTTTTTATGATTTGCTTTTTTGCCAAACTACGTATTTTTGAAGTTCTCAAAACGTGTTAGTTAGATGATTCTTATAAACAAGTATGCATTACTCTAAACACAGAGTCAGCAATACAAGGGTAATTTATAATTGCTTTTTGGAGGCCATCATAACCTCATAACCTTCCTTTGCATAGTTTTTGTTGTTATTATTGTAACTGTGAATTGCTCAACAGGCCACTTGTGCTGTGTGTTTCCAAGGATGGGGGTGATTGCAAAACTGCAGGTGTGCATTAGCATCAGTTGTCCCCAGGGACAAGTCGGATCAGGAGCAGCCTGTCACATATACCCACCTCACACAGCAGCAGCTTAGGACACAGCTACCTGCCCTGACTCTGATGTTGTGTAGATGGATGGAAGCTCATTTTAAATTAGCTTAAGGACCCCTAAGTATGATTTGGAGGAGACTAAATTACGTTACTTCTTTGGAGAGCGTCACCGCATGGGCTGAGCTCTGACCCCACAGAGCCAGCTTCAGGCTGCTCCCGTGCTTCAGATTTTCTCTTCTGCTCATATTCATGGCACTATCCTATGGCAGTGCTCACAAGGCAATAGCTACTCGGTGGCCCATATGAAGTGGCTCCATGAAAGCCAAGCAGGGCATTTCAGTGCCCATTTACTCCCTTTGTCGTACTCTCCTCCTCTTGTGTTGTGGATTTCCAGCCTCTCTTTTTCCTGGGATGGCACTGGCACAAGAAGACTACATTTCCTCACCTTCCTTCCTCTCTGTCTTTAAAGCTCCAAGGAGACTAGGGGTTGAAAGGACATTAGAGAATGAACTAGTTTCAATGCCTTGTCTCTTTGCTAGGTTCTGCACTCTGCCCAGTGTAGCTGGACTCACCCTTGTGTGTTGGAGAGCCCCGGTGAGGGTGCTGCTTCTGCTCACACAGGACATGGGTTTCTCTGTTGCTAAACTTGTAGTAGTGCAGCATATGAAAGAAAAGGATTATACCATTTAAGATACCTTAATTGGAATAAATACCACATTGACCATATCAACAGCATCCTTAATATATCCTGAGAACAAAACATTAATTCTCTTTAATGGAACTTTTCTCTTTCATTTTTTTTTTCTCTCCTCATACAAACAGAGGCTTATTATCACCATTTCCATTCCATATATTCCATATGTGACTCCAAATCACATCTTGACTTATTCCTTCGCTTGCCTGGTAGGGTCAGTTTAACATATCAAAATCAGCTTGGCTTACATCTGCTTCACAGATCATTACTTTTAAAATTGTTATATATCTATAATGATGTTCCCCTCCCCTCCCCCAATGCTCCAATAAAGTTAAGATTTATTGAATCTGAAGGTCCACTTGAGACCTTGACTCTCACTCATTAGATCTGAGTCCCTGGGGTCTATAAATCCTTGTGCTCAGTTCAATTTATAGAAGCAAAACATCTGCTATCATACAATATTTAACTTGCAGGTGTATTCTACTAGTAAAATAAACACATGGGTTGGCAATTGCCTGTGCTATAGGACATTAGACAGATGCTGGCAAGATGGTGATGGTTTCGTCTGTTGGAGGAGCCCTTCCCACAGAAGGCACCACTGCCGAAGCTGCCGAGCCACGGGCTCTGTGTCAGGGCTGAGTGTCTCTGAGGAGCGACGGCAATGTAGGTTTTACCTAGCAGTAAAAATTAGTAGCCTAATCATTGCTGAGAGCAATGCCTGACTGAGATGCACGTGAGTGATAGAAAGGAAAAACTTTCAAGCCTCTGCTGCTCCTAGTTTGGGGAGCGTCAGCCCATGTGAGGATTACTATTTTCTCATGCAACCAGGGGAACAGGGAAGCCCTCCATTTCTTTGTTCAGAATTTGAACTACATGGAGCATAGCAGAAGTTGATTCAGAGCATGAACGGAGAGACAGAGAGAAGCATGAACATCCAAATACGACAAGAAAACCTAAAGAGTTCTGCTCTACAGCAAAAGCAAAGGGTTACTGATTGTAGATTGATTAGAAACAGAAAATCAGAAGGAGCAGGAAGTAGCTGGTATGACTGAAAAACAGGAAGAGGTGACTAGGCAAATGTAATCAAGCTCAGTTAAGGTTAACCTCAGAAACAAAAGGGCAGCCCAAAAGCAGACTGACAAAGAGAACAATCTGAACAAAAGGACTTGGACAATATGATGAAACCAGGGGAGTTTCATTAACAAAAGAAGGAGATAAAATGAATGGTTAAAGTGACATGAGAGACCCAGATAGTGAAAACCGGCACTGCTTTGGAAGGAAAGCACTGAGATCCTGGAGACCATCAATAACTTCCAGGTCCTTCTTTGCAAAGCTGTTCTTCACTTTGGAGCCTCAGTCTCTACTAGTGCATGGGGTTACTCATGTCCAGGCACAGGACTCTGTGCTTCCCTTACTGAGCTTCATGAGGTTCCCATTTCTGCCCATTTCACAGAAGCACAGAGTGGTTGAGGTTGGAAGGGACCTCTAGAGATCACAGAATCACAGAATCTATAAGGTTGGAAGGGACCTCTAGAGATCATCTGGTCCAACCTTCCCGCTCCAGC
>JAUBOD010000375.1:1857146-1872649 GCA_032353885.1 Nothura maculosa
CCAACTCTGCAGCCTGTCCAGGTCCCTCTGGATGACAGCACATCCCTCCGGAGTGTCGGCCACTCCACCCAGCTTGGTGTCATCCCTGGGCAGCCTGTGCCAGGGCTCTGGCACCCTCACAGGAAAGAAGTTCCTGCTTACATGGAGATGGAACTGCCTGTGTTTCAACTTACACCCATTGCCCCTTGTCCTGTCACTGGTCACCACTGAGAAGAGCTTGGCCCCTTCCTCCCTACATTCCTTCTTCAGGTACTTATACATATTAATCAGATCCCCTCTTGGCCTTCTCTTCTCCAGAGAAAACAGGCCCAACTCACTCAGTCTCTCCTCGAATGATAGATGCTCCATTCCCTTAATCATTTTTGTAGCCAGCTGCAGCAAACAAAGCTGTGTGTCATGGCATGATGCTGAGCTGAGAAATTCACCGAGCTGATGAAAGCCACGTAGCCCTGTCAGCATGGTGCTGGCCCTCTGCTACCTGTGCTAATCAGCCCGGCTTTGCAGGAGGAAAAGTAGGACTTCTTCAGAGGCAGAGGCCTGGGTCTTGCTCCCATTCGTATTTTACCACTGCACATTGTTGAATATCACACTTGTCCATGTCCCTTGCACCCTTGGCAAACTATGGCTGTGAGGCAACCTGCAGCACTGCAGGAGCTACTCTGCACAGCCTTGTGCTGAAAAGGCAATTTATTAACTGGATAGGATGGACATGAGGTGATGATGTGGGGCTAGTTGTATTGAACTTTGATTTTATTCCCACATCTCTGTGCACAAGGCAGAGCTTGCAGCTAAAGACTGCCCCATCAACCTGTTACATGCTTTGTGGAGGATGGCCAGCTCAGTTTAGTAAATCACCACTGACAGAGAGCACCCAGTTAACATAACTGGAAGCACCTGAAAACAAAAGGCGGTGAAATATTTTTGCTCTTTTTTTTCCCTATAAAAACATCTATTAATATATTTTAAGACCTTCCATAGCTATTTTCCCTTACCTTCAGGCTAGATTAAACCCAGCCGTAATTTAGTATATTGCATGAATATCTTCCCTTATTTTACCCATAAAAGAAGAAAATTGGGAATTTGTTCAGGCTGCCAGGAATCTGGAATTTGTTGATGAATGGACATTTGGCTGAACATAGTGAATTCCCAGCTAATTGAAAGCAGATAACAAAAGTAATACATTTACCTTGAAAAACATCACTTTCTTAATAAATAATTGAAATGACAATCTTGTGACAGATGAAATAAGATAAAACACTAAAAAAATTCTGGATTAATTCCTGTCACATATATTATAGCATACTACAGTCATACCTTATGAGGAGATTAAAAACTATAAATCTTTTTTTCTTTTTTTTTGCCCTGTCATAGAAAATATTTTCATCTTAAAAGAGCTTGGGCCATCCTGTTGAAGAGAGTGTGGTTTCAATCACCATCAGTCCATGTGTTGGTCTTCAGATATTGAACTTATTGAAAAAAATTGCAGAAGCTAGGGGAACAAACCAGTCTCCGAATAATATAAGAAGTGTTTCTAATGTGATCATAAGCAATTGAGTTAGTTAGCATGTTTGTAGGTGTTTATCCTCCTCATGTCCTTCCACTCTACTAGAATGGGCCAGCAAAGTTGTTTCACTTTGCATGGCCAGAGAACTGTGGCTAGGTATTACACTTATGTAAAAGGGCAACGATTCTCAGCTGAAAGGAGACAGCATTTGAAAACATGATAACGTACTTGCAAATGATCTGTGCACACCCTTCATTTTAAGCAAAAAACAGTGATGTATCCAAACAAAAGCTTGTGGGTCCAAATATCCCAAACTGGGCAGGGCTGTAATTTGGAAACTTTTCTGGATCTAGAAGATGGTTCCTCCCATCTTTAAGCAACAGAACAAGATTAAACTAGATCTGAACTCCACCAAAGCATAGCATTTTCAAAATGTAAAGGTAGATTTCCATAGCTTTAGTGTGATACTTTGTCGTGGGATCGTGATTTGAACAGAACAAAATGTTCATGAAGAGACTTAAAACCTCACAAGTTTTAATCTGTGGAACCTCAAAACTTGGCCATACTAATTGAAAGTGCTATTAATCGGGAAGAAATTTGGAATTACTTTTGAATCAATTTGAAGCAGGTTGTGGTTTTGGGCAGAAGCCATGGAAAACTTGGTAGTTTCACAAATTTTTAATGAGAAAAAAAAGAAAATCATGATGATTTAGCTTAAACTTGGATTTAAGCTTTTGGACTTGGTCAAAACGATAGTCTGCAAGGCCATGTGAACCCAAGAACAAGCCCTACAAATGAAAACTTTCCCACCAAATGTAGGAAAGCTGTACACAAAAAAAAATCAGTTGATGAGAAGGAAAAGATACATTCAGCTTCAAAAGAAAATCAGTGAGCAGAAATTCTACTATGCCACAAAAGGATATGAGGAGTGTGCAGAAATGGACTAAATAGTTTGGAACCTCTAGCTTTATAGCTATTATATAGCTCATCATTCCCGCTAGGACTAGGAAATTGCCATATGCTCAAGAGAGTTGAAAGAACAACTGTAGAAAAGCTTGACAGTGACTAAAAGCGGTGACTACACTAGCCAAGAACTCTTTTATTTTATGTCTGTAAATTAATCTAGCTGGTACAAGCAAACAGTATCTCTGGGAATGTTTGAGTACTCTATTGTGTAAAGAGAGATTTTTTAAGAGTGAAACATGATCTGCTGAAGAAAAGAATTATTGAAATTAAATGTCATTGTTGACAACATATTTCTCAGATATTTAAGATGAGAATAAACTAGAGAGTCTCCTAGACAGACCATCATAACACAGCCTTTATGATCTACCTTTAATTCTCTCTATTTTAAACTTCCTGCTCTCAGCACTATTTTTTTGGAAAACCTCCAATCTTTACAGTATTTGAAACAGATTAATAAGAAAGGAAACTACTGGTAAGTAAATCTGGCAGTTAATTATCCTCCTCTCTGAAAAGCATTGTCTTATTATTGTCAGAATGAATCCCATTTCAACATCTAATCAGATCTGTTAAACATTTGTCCAACAGATCATTTTGAACATTTCTCCAAAAGAGGAATACATGTTTGTGAAAGCTCCTCTTTGTGGCTAATTATATTGTGACCAAGTCATCCTCAAGCCTTCCTTTTATGTATAAATTGATTCCCTTGAGCCTTTCACACAAAGGCACACACTTTTCTACTCTATAATCCCTTGCTGTATGGCTATATGTCCTCCAAATCCTTTTTTTTTTTTTTCGTATCCTTTTCCTAAGGATACTTATATCTAAAACAAGGGGCTTGAACAGACATTGGCTTGCACAGTTGTAGACTTCTTTAAGCAGAGTGCATATTGGGATCATCTAAAGCTGACTGTAAACCAGGCCTCAGATATCTCTCTGAAATTACTATCGCCTTGCTTGGGCAGCTTGACCTATTTTGCCGCCTCTTACTCACACTGTGTGAATGCTAAGGAGCACTGAAGCTCCAGTTCTCAGAATAGCTGTTATAATTTTGTTGTTCACCACTCCCCTCAGTGTTTGTGTTATCTACCAATTCCATCAGTAGGCCAGAGAATGAATGGGAAAGAGAGAAGTGCCAAGAAGCCATCTCATGAGATTGGCTGATTCCCCAAAGACATTTTTATTTGAGGACCTATTAGTTAGCCCTTTAAAATGCATTTCAAATGGGCCATTCAAGTCTGAATAATTTGTTTGTTTGTTTGTTTGAGCAGACTTGGAAAGATTCAAAGCCACAGGCTTTAGATCAACAGTGTTGTTTACATCAGCATTATTACCTTTACTAGTTAAATTCATAAATGCTCCAACATTATAAAATTATTTGGATACAATACAAGTGGATTTGGATAGTTTGGATACAATTTGAATGTATTATTTTCCTTTAATTCTTAATAAAGTCCCTAAATAAACATTCTATTATTTTGTCCATGTTCATGTCAGGCTGACAGGCTTACATTTATTTATGCCAGCCTAGTTGCTCTCTCTAAGTACTGGCAAAACATTATCTTACCTTCACATCTCTAACTTTTCTAGTGTTCCAAGCCATATTTGAAATCAGCAGCAGGGGTTCAGTGAACATCTTTGTCTCTTGGATGCAAATTACCCAGGAACTGCCAATTAAAGATATCTAGCTTTAGAAATTATTGCTGGAAATGTTTTGTTTTCCCATAAGATACAATACAGTACCTGGCTTTTTCCCAAATATGGGTTGGGAATATTTGGTTGACATATTTACTTCACTGAAATTATTATTGACAGTCTTGACATGTCCATTCATTAACAATGTAGTACCTTTGTGATGATCTCGATTCTATTTACCTTACTTTTAAAACTTCTACTGACTGTAGATTTCTACTTGTATTCTTGCTTTAATGTGATAATATTCAACCTTTAATTCTTGCTTGTTACCTTCAATTTACTGATTTCTTAGTGACTTTACTAGATAAATATCTTCAGTACAGAATCACATCTTATTAACCATCAAAAGATCAAAAGAGAAAGCCTGTAGAAGTATCCTAAAGCCCATGTCGTATCGGACAGCCAGTGTTACTTTATGAGGTGTAGTTGCAGTCTGCACTCATGACAATGCATTTTTCAGTCCTTATGCAGCATAGAGCAGTGCATTAACTTCTCTATGGCTGTAGAGTTGATGTTGGTGGAATCCATCTCAGGTCCAAGGACACTAATCCATAATCAAGTGAAATTACTCATTCTGAATTGCTATTAATGTGGAAGCAAGCTAAAATGCGTTTCTCAAAGAATAAGATTCCTCATTAGCTTTTGAAATTCTCAGTAAAGATTAATAACCTTCCTGTCAGATTTCAGTGATACTGACCAGATTAGATTTTAAAAAAACCTTGCTCCTTCTAAAGCAACAAAAATTGCTCTCAGCTCACTGTAGAAACAATTACAGAACTTCTTCTCTTGGTTTATAAACTCTTCTTTTTTCCTGAAACTTTCTGAATTTATGCTAAATGAATGATCAAATCTTCTCTTGTTTGTCATCCCTTTGCTCTGCCATTCTCCATGAAGACCAGTTCTCCTGAGATGGAGGTTCTGCAGTCCACTGCAGCCCCCTCAGTGTAGAGCAAAGCCAGATGAACCACAATCTAATGAGAGATCCTCTTGGCATTTTAAATACTCAGTGGTAAATTTGCTTATGAAACCAAGTTTTTAGTTGTTTGTCACGTAGCACAGGAGACAGCCTGTCTCAGTGCAGATTGAATTATCATAATGAAGCAATCATTCTTTTACTGCCAATCTACTGTACCCTAATGAAGTTGTGCCAAATGATAAACATACATGATAGTGAATGAATCTAAGATAGTGAGTTGCTCCTTTCCTAAAGTCCTTTCAGGTCTTTATAGAGGCATGGAAAAAGGATCTAGGTTCTGCAGAAGTTCAGTGATAATTAGGATGAGGGTAAAGATGCCATTTTTCTTTGAATATCTCATTCTTTCATTAGACTTGTCAGGATAGTCTGGCTGGCTTTCATTGTTGTTTTAACAGAACTTGATATTCCCGTGTTTGTTTCCTTGTTGATTTTTGGTTTTGATTGAAAAAGCACAGAAATAAAAAGTTAACCTGAAATAAGCCATCATTTGATCACAGGGACTATTAAGCTTGTTGCCCACATTTATTAGATGATGAGGTCAAGGTCAAAAATTCTACAAATCATTCTCTGAAATAAAACTTGGGGCTGCACTTGGGCTGATGGCTTACCCTGATGGCAGGGCTGGAATCTACCTAAGTGAAAAACATAAAAAGGAGGGCAGAACTCATCACATCTATGTATAGGTTACTAGAAGGTGCATGTTCACAAATTTTCAAAACATTTACACTGTTTTCGTCATCACTGGAGAGCAGGTTTGTGTAAGGTTTCAGTATTCTCTTCCAAAACAGTGGTCCAAATAGGCCAGATTAGCTGTGTCCTGTCAGTGTCTGCTTCTCTTTCTTGACAATAAAGAGAATTGAGCTGCCTAGCTCAGACTCTGGAGCCCGACAAAGGCCAAGTGGAATGAATCCCAGTCTGAATTTCCATCTTGAGCACCAGTAGAGCAAGTGTATGCATTCATCATATTTGTGATATGCCACCATGGTCCTGTTGATTTCCTGGGTGCTATTCCAATGCCTTTAAAAAATTATCTAAATTTTTTATTGTTGTTAAGCTCTTTTCAAATGGGGCCAGGATCACCATGTCAGGCACAAAGAATGTTAGAAAATAATGCTGTATTTTCTGATGAATGAAGAACTGCCTAGCTACTGCTAAGCTGCTTTGGCCCACTTTTAACTAGCTACACCAGCAGCATCAAACATGGTGGACAGCACTAGTTCCTTCAACAAGACTGCCCAAGCAGTGAAGTCTTATCTGAGCTGAGTGAGGCTGACAGAATACATGGATCATGATTTTGCATGTGTGGAAATTCAATCCATTTCTTCAGATTTTAGAAGTTGCAAGAAAACAATACAATCCTGGCAGCTCTTCCCTTCTGAATATCTTGCCTGACTGGAATGTTCCTCAGCCATTTGGGAAGGTATTATACTTGCAAATCCATTTATTACTTTGACTTTGGCATTCTCATTAGAGCCCCGGCTGAAAATCTGAACTATTACCCCTGCTCAGTTTACCTTCTTGTAAACTTTGCTGATATGTGAAGTGTTGGATGGGTCCTGTGCAAAGCATATTGTCCTATTAAAACACATTTAAAGAGTCTTGTAAACCCTTGAGATTAACCCCAATGTTTATGGAGAGTTATAGATGCTAATTCTTGCATAGTTGTCATTCCAGAGCATGGCCTGGTGGCAAACATTCTTTCTACCCCACAGCATTTACGTCAATGGGATTTGTCCATGCTCTGATTCCTTAGGACTGAAAAACGAAATGGTGGGAAAGTGAGGAATATGGGCATTTACCCTCCTGGATTACATTAGCTGATCATAAAAATCCTGTAGCTATCTTGTAACAAGAGACCTCAAACTGGAGAATTAATGAAGAACCTACCCTAGAGGATAGCTGAGTCTAAAAACGTGTCAGTGAGAGGTTGTCTTGTCCTTTTAGAAGAAGGATTTTTCCTTTCGTTTTTTTATTAATACGTCTCTGATGGGGCATTTCTGTCTTCAAGCTCCTTGATCTGCCAAGCAATATCTGAGGGGTAGCAGCAACCTCAAAAACCTTCACCTTCCTTACCAACTGTAGGCATCTTATTCTGTCCAGGAAAACCACCAGTTACTTCTCTGGGTTTAGCAGGTTTTTAACATTGGTAAACTTGTGTCTGACGGTAACAGTAATTAAAAAAGTGATGAAATCAATTGTTCCATAGTTCACACAGCAGTATGAGAGGGGATCTTATTAAGATGTACAAATACCTGAGTGGAGGATATAAAGAGGATGGGACCAAACTCTTCTTGGTGATGGCCAATGATAGGACAAATGATAATAGGTGCAAATTGAAACACAGAAGTTTCATCTCCACATGAGAAAGAACTTCTTTCCTTTGAGGGTGACAGAACCCTGGAACAGGCTACCCAGGGAGGTTATGGAGGCTCCTTCTTTGGATATCTTCAAAATCCACCTGGATGTGACCTGGTGCCACGTGATGTAGGTGCCCCTGCTTGAGCAGGGAGGTTGGACTAGATGATCTCTGGAGATCCCTTCCAACCTCAATCATTTTGTGATTCTGTGATAAATTGTCTGCATGAAGTTAGGCTGTACATATTCAAGATGCCATCAATGAATGAGCTGGTGTTATTTTCTTCTTAATTTGACAACATATGCACCCCAAATTTTACCAGATCGCTGTGATCAAAAAGAGTGATGCTCTTTTTTTTTAACAGAAAAGCATCATTGGATGTTTGAATGAAAAACAGAAGTGCTCTATACAATTGGGAAGCCAAGATGAATCAGTAATAGTAAGAGAATTAAAGGAAGCAGAACATACAATTCTTTCTGGCTAGATTACTACTTCTAAAGCTGGGCTAATATTTTTCAGACACACACACACAAAAAAAACACCAAGAGAAGAACCTCCCCACATTATAGGATTTCATCTTTATTTTTGTTTTCAATATTTTTCCAAGAGATCACTACTCATTCAAATGCAGGCATTAACCAGAAATATTTTGTGGATAACTCTTGAAGAATATTTCTTAATCTCTTTGCCTAGAGCAACTCACAGTGAGTAATAGATATTTAAGGTGTTTTATTTATGCTTAGACATCTAGCTTGCTTGCACTATCAGGCTAAAATAAGTGCAACTTGAAGAATCATGTTTCTGGTAATTGTGTCTATGTCTTACCTATATGATATAGCACAGAGCAATTTCAGATATACTCACTTCTACTGAAAAGGTTTTATGAGAAAAATAGGTGTTAAAAATCTCCTCAGTTTGGCTTTTAGAACATGATTAAGGTTCTTTGTCTCTAGAGAACAAATGTGAGAAGTTCCTTGCCTTAGTGCACATTTGGCAGCCACTCTATAAGCAGAATATTGTTAAGATAGGTGGGTGGAATAACTTTTGTCCCCATTATGACCTGTATGCATGTCCCTAACATTTTTTTGTGTTTGTAAAGCAGAAAGCTGAAAAACGATTAATAACATATTATAATAAAATTATATTATTAAAATATATTATATTGTTAAATTATATATTTTTATATAGTAATGATAATATACTTTTAATCATATAGTATTTATTCGTGCCTATGAATATGTACTAACACATTTACATATTCTTATAAATATTACCTGACATTACATACATATATATAGAGAGAAAGATGAACAAAATATCATAAGGGAGTGACTTCTCAGTATGCGAAACTGCATCTACACAGGAATGCTCTGGGTACTCTTGAGAAGAAAATTGCCTCCCAGTTACTAACTTTCAAGTGGACCTTCAGGTTTGATGCTCTTGAAACTCCTGGGAGAGAGCATGAGCACATGCCATGTCTGAGGCTCCATTTATAGTGCACTTAATTGAAAACCTGTGGTCAGCAAGGCAAAACTTAGCCCTTTTTTCCCCTATGCTTTTTAGCTATCATTTATAATAATTGTATTCCTCCAGCTACAGATGGGCAGGTACTGCATGGAAATGTACTGTCAAAGTCTGAATTTCACCTTTTGTCTTTCTATAGCATTTCTAGCCTGATAATTTGTCCCTGCTCCAGACCACTTCATATCTAGAGGTTGAAATTTTCTCTTAAAGGAACAGCATATGTATCTTGCTGATGCACATGCTTTCACACAGAGCAAGGATTATACCAAAAATGAATGCATTGCAGCAGCAAAGAGTTAAAAACAACTTTGCCTTCAGATCATTGGGAAACCTGAGTGAGTTTGTTATATCAAATAGTTAAAACACAGAATACCAAAATTACTTTGTCTTAGAGCATACAGAGTTTGATGAAGGCAGATCCTCCATAGAAGAAGAACAGAAAAAGCTCTCCTTCACGGTCATTCATTATTTTCATGCCTTACATGGGTTGGCCAATAGCTTCACATAACGAATCCATTTATTTTATTTGCTTATCAGAGCTGAACTGTAAGATCTTACAGTGGAGTGTGGGCCAAGGTGCTGTGTGCATTTCCAGTGACTATGCCAAGTGCCACTTAACACCAGGGCAAAGGCAGAACTTGATTCCTGGGGCTATTAAAACAGCAGCAAGGCATGTACTAAGTGTACTGCATGAATAGATAAACTTGCCAAAAAAAGAAAAAAAAAAGACTGGTAACAAGTTCAGTGCCAGAAAGCTTGTTCATGTCCTGGGCATATTACTATCTGTCAGTAGTGGTCTCTCTACCGATTTTCACTCAGTGGACTTATTAATACCTTTGTTTTGCATAAAAAAGTCTTATGTACAGGTCCTGTTTTGCTTAAGCAGAAGTTGTTTCTACGGTCACAGGAGCTCTTCACAGCAGCAAGTGGAAGGGCACAGGAATGTTTGCAGCCTAAGCCTTTCATGTGGCCCAAAAGAGTGTAAAAATCCTGGCCCTGCAATCACAGGCTTTGTAGTGTCCTGGGCCATGAAACCATGTGGAAAGGGGAAAGGATAAGGTGAAAGTCTGAAGCTTCAGGATTTCCCAGTCACACACAGATACATGTTGGTTGGATCTGGTTTATTACTTTCACAGTGAAGAAGAGATGGTGTTGACTGGGTTTATAAAGCAGGCAAATCAGAAAGAAACCAATGGAGCTGAGCCGCTCAAAAGCTAAAGGAACAGGCAGCTATTGAGTTTGGTTCAGTTGAATGACTGCTTGATTATGTGGTTACAGAAAAACATGTGGTCTGTGTGGCTTCACTGCCGATACAAGTGGTTTGTCGTAAAGCGTTGGGAGACGCTGGCTTCCCAGTAACTATAATCTCTCTCACATGCATTTGTGAACACTGAGTCCCCGGGGAAATGTGAGGAAATGTGGGCCTGGGGACTCAGAAGAGCTGGGAAAGGAAAGTTTGGCCAGCCTCAGCTTAGTGGAGGATGGGCAGTGGGCAAAACTGCTGATATGACATCAAATGAGTTGCATGCAAGTGCAGAAAGACAATGAGAAGCCCGAGGATGTTAGCTGCCCTTGGACTTTGCAGTAGACAAAAATGTGACAAGTAAAATGTATTTCAATTGGAAATGCACGCTCATTACAGAAGTCACACATGCAGTTTCATTAAACAAACAAGTGACAGTCTCAAATAACAATCATTTGGTGGAATGAATGGAATAAATGAAATCAATGCAAGACTCATGCTGTTCAGGCATGTTCCTCTCCGCCTTTCTACTTGTGAGAGCTTCAAGATTATTCTCAGCAATGACTACAACAGAGGCACCAACAACTAGCACATTGTGGGAGAGAGAGGTCCATGATATTGCTTATTACAGTGGCTGTGATCAACTAGTCAAAAGAAATCTGCTGCCTGTTTTGCAAATGGCATATTTCATCCCTTCCAATGCTCTATCTCCTGCTGCATGGCTCTATCTGGAGAAGTAGAGCAAAGATAGGCTGCTAATAGGTTTATTTTAATTTGTCCTTTGTACTGGATCCAGTCTGTGTGGACCTGGGAATGCGCTGGATAGGCTGTGACTGGGCAAGGGCCACCCATGGCCATTTCTCTGGGTCAGTTCAGCACGGAGACTCCTTCAGAAAAGAGGACTAGAGAGCTATGGACCAGTCATCTTGTCTGGTCCTGCCCTTGAATGGTATTTTCCTGTTTGGATGAATACAGCAGAGCAAAGAAGGTGCAGATCATGGGAAAAGAGTTAAGAGCTTCTCTAAATGAGCCAATTTTCCCCTCTGATTGTGTCAGGTGACTCTTTTTAAAACCTTAGCTTGTACTCTTGGCAGTTTAATTTTAGGCTCATGCCTCCCACATATGCTTTTAAACCATGGGAAGCCTTCAGAAATATCACACTTAATCTGTTTATTCTTTTTTTTTTCTTGCCAGGTTTGCTATTTGTTTTTAATCAAAAACAACTTTTCCATCATCTTATGCGTTCATTCAGCTGTGGGATCATGTTCTGCGCCAAGAAGTCACTATGTGCTTCTCACGTCAGTTCAAAGTCATGCTTTCTGAGTTGAGTGGCAATATGATGTTTCCTGCTGCTGTCCCTGAGCAACTGACATGGTCCTGGGGCAACAGAATGGAATATATTTGAGTTTGGACCTTATCAAAAAAAAAAAAGAATAAAGAAATTCCATATATGACAAGGCCTTTAAGGATGCTCAGGGAACTTCTTGTATGAGGGAAATTTGTAATGGCAGAAGATCTCTGTCTGAGCAGTTGTGCATGTGCACATCAGGAAAACCACAACAAGGGGAAGCTCAGCCTTTAAGAAGACTGTGAAAGTGTTCTGAAAGACTTCCATAGGAAGCAGGATTAAATTCACCTACTTTCAGCACAAATTAAGCATATTCTGTTAAAGCAGATGAAATGAGTGCTGAATCTGAAAGACAGATCCAGACTCAGAGCTACTTTTAGACATATTTCTTGGGAGCCTACACTGAAATAATGGCTGGTTTCGTTGCCATAGCAGAAGAATGCAGGAATACAAATGCAGGAGTTAGAGCTCTCTAAAACTCAGGCTCAAACTGGAGGAACACATGGATTCAAAGAAACCCTCTTGCTTCCCTTACAGCTGCAGAAGTCACAACAAAGAGAAAGCAAAAATGCTTGTCCACAACACATATCCATACAGTGAAAGTTTGAAGTGTACTACAGTAAACAATTTCTGTGAAAAGGTCTGTAGAAAGATAGGGAAAGAAAGATATATATAGTTTTCTTGTTTTGCCATCATGTTTTAAATGACTCCTTCACTTCAGCTGATTATTTCAGGGGATATGATGTGTGTTTGGGAATATCTGGCACATATGTAACTTTGTCACTATGTGATGATTACCATTTAGAAGTTAAAAACGTTTTTCAGTGGTCTCTGTTGTTTTCTTGGTGAAATATATGCATGGGTGAATGAATCTGCGTTCCCGGGAAAGCTGTCCAAGTGGGCTCTATTCCGGATTCAGACATATTCCTTGTAGAGCACCAGCAGTCACCAGCAGTTAAAGCTGTATATCCTGAGCCTGCCTTTTTGAGTCCTTCTCCTCCTACATACAAAATGTCATGTACACAGTGCATAGTCATAGGGGCAAGGGTTAGGTGAGACTTAATCATGTCCAGTTTCTATTTCATTCCTCCTCTTCTGCTTCTGGCCTCTACTTTAAACACAATCCTTACCTTAGTTTGTAAAGGGCATCGTTTAATGTGGCAAGCCTTATAGTGAGTGCTGTACAACAAATTTGGGTTGATTCTTTTTTTCCTCTTTGATGTACCAGCTTGGACATGGGTTACCAAGCAGGGCTGAAGAGTGGAGCTGCAGCTGCAGAACCAATGTGTGTGGCTGTACTGGACACATGTTGCTATTGCCTTTAACCATAGCTGCAAAGTCAAACTTGACTCTTCCTCATGTACCTCCTGCCAGAGCTTGTGGTCTTACTGGGAGGGAAACCAAGCCCCTAGCTTGTCTTCGATCTGTGCCAATGAACTGCATGGGGCTTCCAGCCTTGCTGCTTGTGCAAATCAGGGGGATGAAAGAGAACAAAATCTGCCTAGATTTTACTTTTCTGGAAGATATTACAATCATCCATGTCACTAGGAAAGTGATGACATGATAAAAGCCAGAGCATGACCACAGGACTCCAGGGCAGGGAAGACACGCTGAGTGTGATGGTTTGCTCTTCTCTGGGCCAAGGCTTCTCCTCTAACAGGTCTCCTAGAGCTAACTAACAGTGTCTCCTACGATGGCAACTGGCAGTTTTGGTTTGGTTTCTGTTAGCTCCTCCATGTTTCAGTGACTACATAATGCTATAAACAAAAGTAACCATAAACATGGAAAACTTCCAATACCCTAAAGGCAAATGGCAAACACAAGTCTGCAACATCAGTAAGACTTCAAGAACAAGGATGAAATTTGATTTTGCTTTCTGCGATTTAGACAGAAGCTGAAAAGGTGTCCTTAAACATTGATCTTACATAACACTTGCTAAAACAAGTATTATCCCAAGTTAAAATAATACATCTTTCTTAAGCCATCGTTAAGTTAGTCTTAACCACATTTCAGATACTGGAGAAGCAAAATGAACCAATGATGTTTTTCAAGGTCACAAATCAAATGGCCACTAATTGGCCCGGTTTAAGGATGTCACCAGAAAACACCCCAGCTTTCCCATGGGCAACACTGTCGTGGGAGTTTACAACAGGCCTCCTGACCAGCAAGAGGAAGTGGTTGAGGCCTTCTACAGGCAGCTGCAAGAAGTCTTCCGATCACAGCCTTTGGTCTTCCTGGAGCACTTCAACCACCCTGATATCTGCTGGGAAAACCACTCAGCCAGCAACAAACAGTCCAGGAGGTTCCTGCAGAACATTGCAGATAACATTTTGATGCAGGTGGTTGACGAGCCAACAAGGAGAGGGACGCTACTAGACCTGATACTAACTGAGATGATCTAGTGGGAAATGTGAGGGCTGGAGGGCAGTCTTGGCTGCAGTGACCATGAGAATCCCCTGGGTCATGGTCCTAGAAGGAAAGGGAGTCCAGGAGAGCTGGCTGATCTTCAAGTACCACTTTCTCCAAGCTCAGAATTGGTGTATTCTTACAAGAAAGAAGCTGAGCAAGGTGGGCAGGAGACCTGTGTGGATGGGTAAGGAGCTGTTGGGTAAATGTAAAGAGAAAAAGGGAGCGTATATAATGTGGAAGAAGGGCCAGACCACATGAGATAAATATAGGAACATTATCAGAGAATGCAGGGATGTGATGAGGAAGGCCAAGGCCCATCGGAAATTAGAGTTAGGGAGAGATGTCAGGGACAAGAAGAAGAACTTCTACAAATACATCGTCAGCAGGAGGAAGACTAGGGAAAATGTTAGTTCACTGCTAAATGGGATGGGTGCCTTGGTGACAGAGGATGCAGAGAAGGCAAAGTTACTAAATGCCTTCTTTCTAATGCTTCTGTCTTTACTGCTAAGGCCAACTCCCAAGAACTACAGAGCCCAAGTAAAAGAGAGATAATCTGGAGAAAGGAAGATGTTCTCTGGTTGAGGAGAATTGGGTTAGGGATTATTTAGGCATACTAACACCCATAAATCTATGGGCCTGGATGGGATGCACCCAAGAGTGCTGAGGAAATTGACAGGGGTTATTGCTCGCTGCTGTCCATCATCTTCCATGATGGAGACATGGAGAGCAGAGGAGGTGCAGGAGGACTGGAAGAGAGCCAATATCACTGCAATCTTCAGAAAGGAAAGAGGGAGAAGCCGATAAATTATAGGCCAGTCAGCCTCACCATCTCTAGGAATGTCAAGGAAAAGAAAGTGATCAAGAATAGTCAACATGGATTCACCAAGAGGAAGTCATATTTGATGAGCCTGATAGCTTTCTGTGATGGGAAGACTGGCTGGCTGGATGACGGGAAGGCTATGGATATTGTCTACATTGATTTCAGCAAGGCCTTCAACACTATCTCCCATAACATACTCTTGGGGAAGTTCAGAAAGTGCAGGTTAGATGAGTGGACAGTGAGGTGGTTTGAGAACTGGTTGGATGGGAGAGCTCAGAGGATGGTGATAAATGAGGCTGAATCCAGTTGGAAACCTGTGGCCAGTGGTGTCCCCCAGGGGTCAGTACTGGGCCCGGTGCTGTTCAGCTTGTTCATCAGTGACCTGGACAAGGGCACAGAGTGCACCCTGAGCAAGTTTGCGGATGACACCAAGCTGGGTGGAGTGGCCAACACTCTGGAGGGCTGTGCTGCCGTCCAGAGGGACCTGGACAGGCTGCAGAGTTGGGCAGAGAGGAACTGCATGAGGTTCAATAAGGACAAGTGCAGGGTCCTGCACCTGGGGCCGAATAACCCCAGACAAGGATTTAAGAGTCCTGGTTGACACCAAGTTAACCATGAGTCAGCAGTGCCCTTGTGGCCAAGAAGGCCAATGGGATCCTGGCCTG
>JAUBOD010000375.1:1874275-1888516 GCA_032353885.1 Nothura maculosa
AGGTCGAGGGAGGTGATTCTGCCCCTTTACTCAGCTCTGGTGAGGCCGCACCTAGAGCACTGTGTGCAGTTCTGGGCCCCCCAGTATAAGAGGAATGAGAGGCTTCTAGAGAGGGTCCAGCGGAGAGTGACAAAGACGATTAAGGGACTAGAGCATCTATCTTACAAAATGACTGAAATGACTAAAACACAGCAGGTTTTTTGGGTTGCTTGAAAATAAGAATTTTCAAAGTATTTTGGATGAAAAGTGAAATCTTTTGAAATAGAAAAAAATGGCTTTCTGTGCCTGAAATCAAGTACTTCAAATATCTTGGTGAATGCTGAAAACTGCTGTTCAGTCACAAGAAACAAAACATTTCTTCATAAAATAATAAAATTAAGCCTTTTTTTTTCCTTAACCTTGTCAACATTTTTTAGAGTCTCATTTTTCTGGTCAGCACAGTTAGGCAATTTAGGATATAAATCAGTGCTTATTTTAATCAATGTATGTCAGTATTTTTCAGGAGAACATTATAGCCAAAAATGACAGCCTTGTTTCAAGCCAAAACCAATGTTCTTGTAGATGCGTGATTCATTGTGTGATGTACATCCTAATTTATATATGTGTGATTGCAGTCATTGGACTGTAGCTGTTATGAAACAATCACAGACTCTCAGTCTTACAGAAGAAGTTCTTCATCCTTTGAAAATAATATTCCATTGAATTAAGAAGGAATATAATGGGATCTACTCTCTCCTTGGAGTACTTGAGAAATAGAAAGGTTTTTCTCTAAAGTATTAATGTAATTTCTGAAAGCAGTTATGTAAGCTATGATATCTACTACACCTACATGATATGAATAAGTTTGTAGACCTCAAGATAATAAATCCTTGAGTAATGCAATCCACTAGCATTTTTAATGCTAGGGAATCTTCCATCTCTGAACTGACTCTTTCTGAAATATGCCAGGCAACAGACTATTAGCAGCCAATCTGGAGGTATTTTAGAAAGCTACTGAAAAATGCACATTATGTGTTATTGTGCATATTAATATTTTACTGCATAGCACATTCTAGGTTATTCACTCTGTAAAAACTTGTGTTAAAATATATGTTGACCTTTGTAGCTTTTTTAATTTTTTGTTCTTAGATCTGTGAAATATATGACTGTTGAAATCACAGTATGTTCTTATCTGTGACAGTCTTGTATTTGGGAGCCAATACTGGCACAGAAGACTCATATAATAGGGAACAAATATATCTGTCAGCTTCATATTTCTTTCTGGCATATTAATTCACTTCCTAGGGTGAGGTCCTCAGTTGCTGCCTGACTGAAGATTGGGTCCCTGTCTGTTTCCTCTGTATGTGAAGTCTGCTGTGTAGTCCAATAGTTGCAATGAACAACAAAGCAAACCCACTAAGCCTGGAGCAACCAGAGTATTTTGCAACCCAGAATACGAATATGGTAGTTCTGTCAGGACAGCCAGAGGAGCTGTGTAGAAAGAAAGCCTGGTCACCCGGCCAAGAGTTTCACATTGTACCTCAGTCAGTGGAGGTAGGGACTTTGTGAAAGTCAGCATTTCTATTAATTATGATATCCAAGAAGTTTTTGCTTTTGATCTGTGTCATCCATGGATACATGTATTCAAGCTAGGGAGTATTCCTTAGATGAGGAGACCCACAAGGCTTTTCCTTTTCTTGAATTTCTCTCATAGGAGTAGATCCCTGCACATACTGGAAGAAGATTTTTAGAGAGTTACTCAAATATTTTCTTGGCCAGAGATTGTGTACAGCCCCAGGAAACAAACACAGAGGACAGCATGGAAAAGCAGCAGGCTTTAGAAGCACTATCACATGCTTCTCTTTCATCCTGGGAAACCCTGGTAGCATGCTCTTTTTCTTCTGTGAAGAAAACACTAGAAGTGGGTGGAAAAGTGTCTTTCAGTTAAATAAGGATACAATTTCTCTCTTCCCTCCTCCATGAAGGACTGGAATCCCTTTAAAGAAGTCCAGGGAGATGTACAGTCCCAGAAGGATGTGTTATTGGTAAAATACGCTGCTTTGTATAACTTAAAAAGTGTAGAAGGCATGTGCATTAAATCATGTACGGTGATGAGTAGGACATTTCAACTCTGGGTAAGATTACATCTTTGGTTCTGCAGTTTTACTATTCAGCAGGGGAGCCTCAGAGAAAGTCCCAAGGATTCTTGTATTTGCTGTGTCATGTAAAAGGGGACGGTCAACATCTGCTGGGCCAGAAGCACTGGGCCAGTGGCAGAAGCAGGGTTGTTCGGTGACATGTGGAATGCCACAGATCTGAATGGGATCTGTTCCATGATCCCCATCAGAGGAAAATGGTTCAGAAACTCAAATAGGAAAGAGTTTGGGGAAAATATATATACATATATATTTTAAAACCTCTGAAACTAATTAAAAATAAATCCTTTCCAGTACCAGGCAAGTCCAGGCTCCTGCAGTTTGGTTGCTCAGGACCTCTGCTCCTGTTACTTGCTCAGGCTGTGTTGCTGTCTGCAGATGCCACCAATTTCCTAGCAATCCAGTGTGGGCAGCAAGTTAGCAGCAGCCCCAGTTGCAGCCATGCACTGGCCAGCAGTCAGCCAGTGAGTGAGGGCCGAGTGGAGGCCTGTAGAAAAGCAACCAAGACATAGCACGCAGGGAGGAGATTCCCTGCACTTCTCAGCACGTGTGGGATGGTGCCCAGCCCTATTTCACTGTGCCCTCTTCATCGGTACAAACGCAGTGAGCAGCCTTCTTGGTCTCAGGGTATTTTTCACAAACCTGTGAGCTGTTTCTCAAACCAAAAGCTCAAGTGGAGAGGAATGTTGTATGTAAAGCTGGAAAAGTAAGTGAGATTTTGGTTTCCCAAAACGATGACACCCTCCATATCCCACTGAAATGAATGTAAATCAGCAGAGGTAACGCCAGACCTTACCAAAATCCCCCGACAAAGGGGAAAGGCAAATGATCCTCATCCTTCAAACTAGCTTCTGCTCCTATGAGGAGACACCTGAGCAACAACAGTAACTTCTCATCACCACATGCACAACCTTCTCAACTGACTTGATTAATTCTTCTTGTGGCACTAACCCTTCTGCAGACTCTCTTTGCTCCACAGCCAGATATGGTTTGTTATGGTCATTTGTTTGTTTGTTTGTTTTGTGATAGAATCTGTTTCCTCCATGCCCACCCAGCCCCTTGGTGTGCTCGGTGCAGACAGGCTGACAGCAGTGTCCTGTCCTTCCCATCCCACATGCCTGAACACATCTTCAGAATGACCTGATTCCATTTATGTTACCTAAGAAAATCAAATGTTGAAATGCACAGCATGAGGCTCAGCTGCCTGGGCTCCTTTCACCAGCACAAGCTGAAGGCACCCCTTTAATGGAAACTAGTAGCTCTGATGTATCTGGCTTTCAGTTAAATAACCTGGAAAGGTAAAGAAATAAATATAAGTAACATCTGTGATAGGAAGGTTGTTGCTAAAGCAAGCCCAGGTGTTTCTGCATCACTCCGGATGATTTAAGTGTCCTGCTGGCTCACCAGCACAGACCTCTCATAGGTCCCTACTGCACCAGCAAGTTTGTGAGTTTCAGCATTTAATACTGTTCCAAGAGACATTTCTGGTGGACTCCTTTCCCAGCCTCAACAAATCTATCCCTTCAACTTTTCCTCATTAATCTTGTGTTTAAACTTGCAGCTCTTCCCATTCCCCTTTCATACCCTCCCCAGCCCCTCCGCACCCTCCACAAAGGCTGGTGCCAAGAACTGACCGCTGCTTCACGGCCGCTGAGGCCTAATGGATGCTGCGCAGGGCGCAGTAATTGTTTACAGCACTTGTTAATATGTCCCAGAATGACATTTGCCTTTTTTTGCAACAGTATCATATTGTTGATTCATACCAAGTCCCTTGTTCCATCCACCCCCCAGATCTGCTTGCACAGCAGGGCTTTCTTTCTAGACAGCTATTTCTTGTTCAGAGCTTTGTGCATTAAGTTTTCCTTCCTAAGTGTAGCACTTTGCATCTGTCTTACTAAATTTCATCCTATTGATTTCAGATCAGTTTTGCTTTTCTTCAGGACCACTTTGTGTTCTATTTTCGCCCTGGAAAGTGCTTTTCAGGCCTCTCCAGCCTCACTCTGTCAGAAGCCTTATTAATGCCAAGATGTATCACATCTACTGCACACTCCTCTCCACCAGGCCCGTAGCCCTGTCAGAGAATGAAGTCAAGTTAGTTTGACATAATTTGCTCTTGACAAATCCATATTGGTTGTTTCCTTTCACCTTTATTATCCTCTGAGAGTTACAGATTGATTGTTTTATAATTCGTTTGAGTATTTTTCTGGATGTTAAATTTCAGCTGGATGATCTATAATTCCCCAGGAGGTCTTTTTCTTCCTTTCTAAAGTCAGGTATCCGGCTCTGCCCTCAGTTAATAAAGCCCACATCTCAAAATTCATTTGCATCTAATTTGCCATGTGCACTAGCACTGGGATTTAAAATGGCTAAAGGAACACTAGCACTGGGATTTAAAATGGCTAAAGGAACACTAGCAATGCATAATAAACAATCACTCCTGTAGGTAGACCTATGCATCCATTCCTATTAGCTTTCAACTAACCATGTGTTCCTAAAAAGCATTTTGCTGCTTTCTAGCACACAGCAAAAGTGCTGTCAGAGCAAGAAAGTTTGCTCCAAATCAATGAGCTCAAAATTTGCTATGTAATTCCGGGAGCTGAATTTGTCTCATGATAGCAGGATCTCCACGCATTGATTTGGAAGGCAGCTTACTCTTGTGCTAACCAGAATTGCTGTCTGTTTCCATTTTGGGGAAAGTGTCACAGGGAATTGGTCCCCTCAAATGCAAACACTATTGTGCAGCACCTTCTCTTTCAGCTCTATTAAAACGTCTTCTGCTGAAATCATAGTCAGTTGCCTTGACATTCACTGTGGAAATTTTAGCACTTGGGAATGACCTAATTTCCTTGCTCTTACTCTGGTCCTCAGCCACCTCATCCAGTACTACTTGCATCTACACACCTGACCTAAACCCTTCTGTGATATCTTTTACAGCCAGCTTCTTTAAAGATAAACATATGTTAGCAAAATAGTAAAATAGCACATTACTGTTGCAGGCCTTTGCACTCGTTAACACTCATCTGGATCTTTGCAAACTCTTTTTTATGTCTATAATTTTATTTCCATAAATTTTAAATCTATTCATAGGCTTTGGGATTTACCCATAGGTAACTAATGCTTTTCTTTATGAATCTTACTGTTGGTGCACTTAACTGTATAGTACAAAGTGCAAGAGGGGACCATATGCTAGAAGTATAAAGTTCTGACATAATGCCTTGGCCCTGCAGATCACCACAGTCTGACTGCTGTTAGATCATGGGATAAATATTGACAAGTTCCAGAGTATTGTTTGAGCCTGTTGCTATAGTAACTTGAAATTTTATTCTATCAGCTTCATAAAAAAGGGGATTAAACAACATATTGTTATTTAATTCTTCTAAATTTTGCTGTGTTGGCAACACTCAAAACTTTTCTTCACTTAAAAGTGAAGCATGGACATCTATGGACCGAACTTCTCTGCATGGGCTTCCACTCTGGAAGTCTGTTTTTTTTTGGTGTTAATAAAGATGAACAGGCTTTTTCCTGATACCCCAGAAGATTAATTAAGTTTTGCGGTTCCAAAACAGATGCGACTACGTATTACAGGGGGCCACATAACTTTATAATATTATGTGAAAGATAAGTGCTTTAATGGGTAATTGCAGAAGGGCAAGGGGTCATGCAGAGATCTTTCTGAGTACTGAGCACCTAGGCTCTGAAGCACAGCTCAAGAATATATCATCCCTAGTGGATGGACTACCCCGAAGCAGACCTTTTGCAGTGTGAAAAGAAGGTGTGAGTGCATAAGGGAATGGCAGAGCTGAAGGTCAGGAGCCTGGGCAATCCTGATGGAGCTAGATAAATTGTATGATGTGACAAGGGATCAAGTATTGACTCTTATCCAAGTTAATTCTCAAAAGCCCCATTGAGTGTGTGAGAAAATCAGGCTCCCTAACAGGACCCAGCAAACTGACTGGTGAGGTTGTTTCCTTCTCTCTTAAGCACTTCTTCATTTACCTCTATATTCAATCCAGTCTTCTGAGTCTGTATCACTCTCTTTGCACAGGTACAAAGTTTTCAACGAAGTGTGTGTTTTTTGCAAACAAGTTTCTTTTGTGTTTTCTCCAAAGTAGATAATAATATTTTTCCCACTTCTGTGTTTTTGTTTATACTGTTGTCTTTATAGTCTCTTTGATGAAACAGTTGAAGGTGTCTTGTTAGCATTTGGTGATATTAAGGCTTCAAAAAGGTAAAGGAAAGTAATTTTCAATCCATGGTACACACATTGTGCTGGTCTGTATGGCAGCAGACGGGTGGCCTTTGAATGGATTAAAGAAATAAATAAATCAAAGAACACTCATACACATCTGAGAAACACACTAACTAGTGGGGAAAAAGAGACTTAAAAATGAACATTCAAAATTTAGCACCACTTGCATTTGGCAGCAAAGAAAAAGCCAACTGGCAGGACTACACAAGCTGCTCCTTGATTTCTTTTTTTTATTCTTTTTTTTTCTTGAAACATAACTATCATATTAAAGATTGTTAAAAAGCATTGTTGGATATTATTGACCATACTGTTGCACAAAAATTAAAGACAGTGTAACATGTAGCACTGCCATGTACATTTGGTAAAGGCCTTTATATATCAGAGAGTAGTTTATTTTGCATCTTTGATTTGGTACCAAACTGCAAATTGAAGCATATGGTGGGCTAATAACATCTCTGCCTGCTATGGATTTACTGCTTAAGTCCTTTGTAGGTGAAGACTGAAAATAAAAGTCTTTAGTGGCTCATAGAAACTGGAATTTGCTTATCTGGTGAGCTTTGGTATTTGCTTGTGAGAGCAGCCCTGGAAGGGTTAAATCTTTTCCCTGTTAGCTATTGACTCATACTTTTGATCTCCTCTTTCTCCAACAAGCAGCCTTTAACCCTTTTCTGTGCTCAGAAATGGGAAGGCTGGCGACCTGCCCATGGCTTGTTTCTCAGAGACTGGGATTCTTTCTTTTCTGAACTCACCAGTGGACGAGCAGCAAGTGCCTGGCAATGTCCCGGCTGGCTCAGCTTGCCACTGCAGGAACACTGGGACATGTTTCTCATGGTTCTGGTGATGTGCTGCTTATATGGTGACCACTCTCAGATCTACTCGGTGACAGCTTCTTCTGTCACCTTGCAGCTCTCGCAGGGACAAATTATTTACCTAGAACTCATTAAGCAATCTTTGTGAGACAGTCTGGTTGAGGCAGTGGTACAAAATGTGGTACAAACACCATCCTCATGCTAAGGGCACCTCAGTCTCTGCAACCACAGTGAGCACCTCTGTGATCTGCCTGGTACCTAGATTTCAAGTGTAAAAGCAGCTAAAGAGAACTCAAGGGCTTCTTATTTGCATCTGCGACTCATTTTGAAAATGCCAAACTGCAAGTGAAAAGGAGAGGTTAAGAGAGGTTTACCAAAAAATTTACCCTGAAGCACCACTGCTCAGTAAGTAACCACTAGCTCAGTAATGGGGCAGACTGGGGCTTTTGCACACTTGTTAGACCTCATATTTGCAGGTTTCCAAACTTAGCTCTCATCTGGATCCTGACAGATGGATTTATAAATATTCAAAAATGACCATCTTTTTTTTTTTTTTTTTTTTTTTTTTTTTTTTTTTTTTTTGTATTGTCTGGGCAGTAGTTAACTACAGCTGCTACTCCACGCTGGAAAGTAAAGACCCTTTCCTCCCTTTTTGCATGGGAAACAATGGCAGGCAGTTTCATTCAGCATCACTAACAATGTCCTGCCCCAGGCAGCATCCAACCCCTCCTGTGGAAAAAAGCATTCGGGGAACTTTCTCAGAGCTACATGCTGTGGTGTGCAAAATTGTCTGCTTGCCTGCATGATGCAGCCATGCTGAAGCTTTAAGTGACTGCATAGCAGCTGCCTCTTAACGCATCAGAGAAATGCTCAAGGTGCATAACCTCTTGCTGGCTATATTTAAGATCTGTCCATTATTTTTCCTGCACTTTTTGGGCCAAATTTTCTCTTGGCATAAACCAAGAGAGTGCCAAGAACCCAGGTAACGGGAATCAGGTATGTACATGGAAGGATCTATAACACGGGTCAGTTACAAGCTTGCTCTCCTGCAGTGATACTGGGCCATGCTATCTCCTTTGAGCCTGCTTTTGCTCCTGACTGTAAGCAGGGACTGGCTGGAACTAGCACCGCCTGTGCCATATTCAGTATTTGCCAGTGTTTGCTACTGATAGAACTGAAGAGGAAAATTCCTTACAAGAGAGGGGTCCCTGCTGCTCTGGCAACATGCCAAAATGCACTGGTGAGGAAGCCATGGCCTCTGGATGTTCCCTATCCTTGCCAATGCCAGAGCCTCTGCCTGCCCTCAGGATTTACAGGAGGTTCCTCAGGTGCCAAAGCCTCAGGGAATGGTACAGATGTGGGTGTGGGAAGGGGGTGGAGGAGGAACACAACTTCTGAAAAAATGAACACATCAGAGTCACTAAAAATTAGAGGCCAAATCCGGCAAGAAGCACCATTCTGCTGACACCAGTAAGAGTCAATGGAACATTTAGCCCAGATAGTGAGACACGAGCTTAGAAATAAAGCTGAAATGACTTGGAAAAACAATACATGCTATGGACAATTCAAAGAAAATGTGAATGAAAGGTTTAAGAAGATGTTCACTTAAGTGCTTCAGAAAGGTGCTGGGCACTCTCAGCTAACTAGCATATGCAAAGGAGTCTTGCAGGAGTTTATAATTCATTGTAATTTTCCTTAAATATCACTTTTTTTTGGCATTCCTTCTTTACAACGCAAGGATGGTCTCTGAAGTGCCTCTGTAGGGAATTATAACTCTATATAAGGTATTTGTGAGTTCAGGGAGGAAATGTGAACAGACCTATGTAGACATCCTCTGAAAAAAGAGTTCATGGAAAGTGAGGAGTGACCTTGTAAAACTGAGATGCTTGCTAATAGCTAGGAGCAGTTGGCAGATGTAAGCATTGGACAGGGCTACAGGCAGGCATGCATATGCAAACATGAAAACAGATATAAAAACAGATAACATTTATTTTTCTTAGTCTCTAGTAGAGGCACATTCCTGAAAGTAACTAGAGCACCTCATCTCTCCTGTATTTGCAGGAAAGCTATTACCGCAGCTGAGACCATCCCTAGGGGAAATGTGCCCTCAAATATGCAGGATTTTCATATTCATGACATAGGCTCAGGACTACGGCTGGTACTTGGAGCGCAGAGAACAGAGCGTTGCATGGGAACCATCCAACTGCGACTGGGCATGGTGGGGAGGGCAGGCGCTCTTCGCATGTTGCGCATCTGCCCATGCGACTGGGTGGTCTCCAGTCCCAGGAGTGAGCCCAGGCATCGTGTGCTACCCTGGGGTCCTGCCAGAGTAGCCAAACAATGGGAGGAGGCAAGAGCTGACACCAGCTACATCCCTTTGAACCAAGGGCTGGGAGCAGGGACTCCGCTGTAGCGCTCTCAATAATAATTTGCTTTTCATTATGGTACTCTTAACCACATCTGTCTTTTTCTGCACTGAATGCAGGCCTAGGGGTCCAAAACATGCAAAGTGCCTTAAATTTACGCCCCATGGTCCGGTGGAGCATCTGTGTGGCACATGCATGGCCAGTTCTTCCCATAGCAATCCTGAATACTCTATCATGGTGTGAAAGGCTCAAAGTATGTGAAGGTGAGTGCAATAAAATTCATTTTGCCAGGTTCACAGGCAGAACCAATATCTTTCTTTAGCCCAGATGGTCTAGCTGGGAAAGAAAAATAAACTAGTGGGCACATAGATCTTTCTTTCAGACTCAGAATGAAGCAGCATCTTCCAGACTAAGCACGAGTCAGAAACAATACCTCTTTGCTGAACCTGGTTATGTTAGCTGCCTGGGCAGCTTAAGAAAGGAAGGGCAGTTACAGCCTGTGGAGTCAAGAGAGGATTTTAGCAAGGAGGGAGGCAGTAACCTGTTTATTCCCTCAAAGCAAAATGAGGCAGAAGGGTAGGCACCCTTTGTGGAACTAACGTGATTCATCCAGACAAAAGGAAGACTGAAGTATGACTTAGAAACAATGTCTTTGTTGAGTCTATGTTTTTCTTTTTTCTTTTTTTTTTTACTCTGGCAGAGTCAAGCATTTCCCTTTTCAGGCTTGGCTTTTGAAGTTGTATTGGAAGTCCCCCTTCAGGATGACCCTCTGAGAGGTCAGAGGGAGCACTTAGTGAAAAATATTCTCCACATGGTAACTAGATGCTATAGCCCTTTATTAATTGTCCAGCAGAGTTGACTCCAGTGCATAAGAGTTGTTCAACTGCATAGTTTCCGTAGGTCCTTTAGAGCATGGCATAGAGTGTGTCATGTTTCATGGTGAGCATGTGAAGGCTCTGCGGATCGCAGTGGGTGATGTTCGGAGGGCAGTCATTGCAGTGGGTGTGGAGATGGGCTTCCAGATTTTTTTTCCTTTTGTTGCTATTCAGTTGTCAAGACTGGATTCAGTCTGATTTGTTTCTGATTATTCATTTTCTAAGGCTGGGCATTATTTGAAAGTTAGAAAGTTAGATGCTGGGCAAAATTTTGTTCAAAACATATGGTCTTCTAAAGTTGTGTTAGTTGCTTCATGATTTTCCATGTGTATTCCATTACAGTGCAGTATGTGAAAAGCAAGGGATAGAATCAATTTTTTTTTTTATTTTTCCTTTGCATTGAAGTATGCCATTGGTTTCTTGTTCAATGAAAGGCAGAATAGTTTCTCAGATGGGCAAAAAGTAGCTTTATACTAGTGAAGTGAGTGTCATGAATTCTTTCCTCCAAGTGACTAACAGTGTCTGAGAGCATGCAGTAAGTCTCAGCATTTTAATATATTTTGAATGGCTGCCAGGTCTAGATGTGTTGAATTGCAGGCATTTTTGTGCATTGTAGGTTTTAGTGTGTCACTTGTGAGGATAGTATCTGAAGCCAATGCAGGTGTAAGAATTTTTCAAAGCCAGCTTGATGACATTGGTGATTGCTGAATTTGCGATGGGAATTATTAACAAAGCACAGGTTTCCAATCCAGATGGTAAGGATGTGATTTCGGAATGTTAGCTAAAGCCTAGGCTTGGTGACATAGTTACCTTAAAAAAAACCAAAACAAACGAACAAACAAAATGTGAAAAATCCACACCTTCTGTGATGTAGCTTATAAAATGCTTGGTGCATTTTATCAATTATTAAAAAGATAAAAGTTTTAGTCAGAGATGAAGTAGGTGACTTTGATGGTGTGCTTGCATTGTGCATTTATGACTATATTTTATTTTGTAAGTTCTTAAGCCAATCTGTGATGCTGTCATTGGGGATGTTGTTGTGCAATTGGTGTATATCTATGATAGCATGAGTAGTACTAATTTGAGGTGCTTTATGTTACACAATCCTTAGGGAAATTCCTCCCCTTTTTGTGTAAGGAAGGGCTGAGGATAGTTGATCTCCCTTGTGGTAATTCTTCAGGCAAGCTGGAAGATCTGCCAAGGTTGTTGGCTCTGCAGAGCAAGAGCATTGACTTCAAATTTGCTGTGTCAAAGCAAACTTTGTGAGCCGCAGGACTTCCCAGCTTCTACAGTGAGGTCCCTGGCCAGCCTCTTCCAGGAGCTCAGGCTCCAGGCTCTGTGCAGTACGTGTGTATGCATGCAAAGAGCTGAGTGTTCAGCCATTTTTCTGTGACTCCTACTCCCACTCTTCTTTTTTTCTCTTACAGAGGAAGAAATTTCTGCAAAACCAAGGATCTGTGTAGAGAGGGAGTGAGATTTTCAATCGTATTATCCTAACTAGGAAAGCTGGTACTCCAGACAACTAGTCTGGAAAGAAGGCCTTAAACTGTAGTACCAGCCAGTCATATTAATAAAGATGCCTCTCTCAATTCTGTCTGTAGTGTTGTTCATCTCTAATGAAACTCCTCTGCAAACTTGCCACAGCAAACTTGGCTCTCAGTGCACCAGACCAGCAGTATCAAGCTTGTGGACATGCAGTGTAGGTGATGAGTTCCTGCTTTTTCCTCATGCCTTGAGTCCTGGATCCTTCTAGCTCATATAGCTCCTAGTTCAGAGCCTTTCCATTCTCTCCAAGTGTGACAGGCTGAAGAGGAGCAAATAAATGGTGGGGAGTGTTTCTTGCAGCTCACATTTTTCAGTGGCCTCGATGGTGTTCAATTAGATGGCCATAAGACTGTCTCTCCAGATAGGGTTGCCTTGTGTCAGATCTAGATATTTTCACCTGAGAGCAGATGATGGTGAAAGAGCTTTCAGAAACAGGGCTGGCTCCTTAGTCTGTAAGGAAGTGAAGTCCTGAGCTCTTCACCATACCAAGCAGATTTTAACCGATTTATCGGGAGACTCCTTCTAATTCCTCACTGCAACTGCAGAGGGAGGTTGGAGAACAGCACAATACACTTGAAAAAATAGACCCTACAATATATGGAATAAAAGAAAGCACGCCTATAGAAGCATGCACTGGATACACGTAGCATGGTGCTATGTGGAGCTGTGATGGAGAGGACTCTTCAGTGTGTACACAAAACACACTTCCAGACTCCAGGGCACTTTTGATGAATTTCTTATCTCATGCTCCCATCCCCAGCTGCTGGGGCTGAACATCTCACCAGGGCGACTAACCCTGCAATGCCAGGGCAGCCAAAGGCTCTCCTTTCAATTCCTGTTGCTGAAGGCTTTAGCTGGAGCTAAAATAATGCAAATTCTCTTTTCTTTTCTAGCTGACTTGGCATGTATTTCTACTATTGCAGTTCTTACCACCTTAGTAGAAAATCAGAAGAGCTCCTCTTCCAATTATTTCTCTCCAACTTGATCTGCATTTCAGAGCAGGAAGTTTTAATGTGGAGGTTATAGAAGCCTTTTCCTCCTCTCTGGCTCTACATCTCAGCTCTGAAACATCCCTTTGAGGCATTCATCTGCTCCTGGCAAACACCAATCAAACACCTGGGAGCCAGATGTAAACAGCTGCATGGTAGGTGCCATTTGTGATCCAGCCTTAATGCAAACCATGCTTAGGAATGGTTACAAATGGCTCCATAAAAAAGACAAAACACATAGCACAGGTAAGTAGCACCTCTTTTCTTATTTCATCTTTCCTTTTATCTTATTTGCTTTCATATCTATGGTATGGAGGAAACCTTTGTATGGTGAGATGAATAGCAGCTGAGTCAGTAATCTGGCCTCAATGTACTAAATCGCTTAAGTAAATACTTAAGTCACATGCTCAGTCTAAATTTGTTTAACTACTTTCTTGAATAGGGATGCTTTAGTGAGCAAGAGCCCCCCTACTATTTATTTTTGCTAACATTAGTGGCTAGTCTACTACACTGGCTAGTGCTCTTTTTGATGTTTAGCTTGGTCTGTGTAAGATTACCTAATCTGAATGTTTATGATAGCAAATCACTTAAATACTGTAATCCCTAGTTACTCCAGGTTTTGCAAGGGCATTGCTATAACTTAAGATACTTGTGTGTAATAGCCCTTTTGCCTTTGAGAAGTGAAATAGAGCTACAGCTGCTTTTATTCATCCCTTTAAGGATGGCTTTTCACTACTTCTTCCCATTATTATTATTATGGCTGTTTTTTGAATACTTTGGAATGATATCAGAAACTTTTTTGTTGTTGTTTACTTTAATTTTAAGCTTGCAGCTTCTTGTCTTGTCCAAAAGCCAGTATTAGCAACTGTGTGGAATGCTCTGAAAATTTCTTAGCAGTCTGTGTACCTTTGCTGACAATGCCAACAAATATATTGAATTTCAGTCTGGATCATGAGATTTTATAATCTCACATTTTATAATCTTACATTCCAGGCAGTAACAGTTTGATACTCCTGACATGGTAAGCTATTCATACTTTCAATAGGCTGCTAAATAGTTTATGCTGTGTCAGGTCATGATGTTTTCTCTGCAGTAGTCTCATTATAAGCCCCCAAGGAAACATATTCTGAAAAACAGGTTTGGCTCAGAATGCATGTTAAATCAAGGTTATAAAAAAGCTTATATTTTTATTCTTTTTTTTCCCTCTCCTCTCCTCTCCTCTCCTCTCCTCTCCTCTCCTCTCCTCTCCTCTCCTCTCCTCTCCTCTCCTCTC
>JAUBOD010000375.1:1889824-1925641 GCA_032353885.1 Nothura maculosa
AGGAAAGGAGAACAAATCTCCTAACAAAACAAACTAGGCTATTGCCTTTCAGAAGGCTTTGCTTTAATAATTCAAAATAATTATTTTACATAACACACATAAACAATAATATTATGTAATTTTTTTCTTCCCGATATCTGAAAGGCGTTTACCTGCTTCTGATACAGGCCCTGCAACATTTACCCACTTCTTGGACAAATCAGAAAGGTGAATTTGCATAACCATTTGCAGAGGAAAAGTCCAGGGTAGGGAAACTCAGTCACGCACAATGAGTGTAGAAATGACAGCAGTGGCAGAGGTGCAGTAATCACACACACTGCTCAAAGGATTTTCGTAGCACATATCAGTCTGCTCCGTGGCTGCTGCAACTCTATCACATTGTATTGTGCAGAGCACTTCCACATCACTAAAACAGTTAGTTTTGACTGTATCTTCTTTATGAATTTAAATTTCTAGGCTTCCTATTTTAGGCCAGAATGAAAAACAATTTAAAAAATCAATTTTTACTGACTGCCCATCCCTTTCTGTGATGAACAACAAGAAAATTAACTACAAGCATCATGTCTGTAAAATCCAGAGATTTTTAGAAAACCTAGAGCACTGTTGTTCTTCTTTCCGAGATTCATCATAAGGGATTAGCATCCCATGGTGCAGCATTTTAAGCATTGAAACAATACAACTGTTCTACTCCATTCATTAGATTTATTAGGTCGATATGAATTGAAAATACCAACTTAGATGCTATTACATAACCAGAATGGCAAATATATACAGCTAGTGTAAATTTCAGTAAGCCTTATTGATGGAATTAGTGCAAACAGGGTTAACTATGAGTCTATCTTCACTTTTTTGCAAAAAAAAATGGTGCCCTTGGCACCTTATTTTCTTGAGCAATCTTCCAAAATTCTAGGGGTGAGTTTAACAGGATGAGACAGTCAAATATGAAATAATCTCTTACAGTCATTGTAAACCGATGTTTCGGCCTGGAAGCTTGCAACACAAGCATGATCTTCCACAGGTTTTAGCTGCAAAGACCATTTTTTTCATAGTTCATCCAAGGATCCTTTGAAGGCACAGTTGAGGAGAGGATGAATAACAAGAGCTTTTGTTAGCTTTGGACAAGTTCTGATGACTCCAGTCCATAGTGCAGAGCTGTCATCAGTCCCAACTCTGTGTGTACGACGTGCAGCTCTAAAACCACTTGTGGCCAAGCAACATGACAAAGATCTGTCTCATTCATTCATTCATTCACTCACTCACTCATTTACTCATTCATTCATGCAGTGGATGATTTATAAGTGATCAACATTGCCTACCAAAAAACCCCTCTGTGATTCACAACCATTAATTTCAGCTAGGTGTTTTAAAAATACCCTAAAAGTCAGATTTCCTGTATCTTTCCTATTAAGTTAAACACACAGTAATCATTGCAGCAATAAACAAGACAGAAGTTAAAGACAGACAAGCAATCTACTAATTACTGATCTTAGTTTCTGAAGAGCCTCTCTCAATCATGTGGAGATGCTGGTTTGACTGAAGGGTCTGTATCAGGTTTTTTAGTGAATTTTCTTCTGTCTTGTGCTTTGGAACTCAATAGTCATGGTCTGCTGCAATAGCCTGAGTAGGGTTTTACACAGATTGACAATTACATGCATCAACCTGTACCTCAGGACACACTAGTATGTGTCATGTCATAAGGCTGTGCTCCTTGTCAGATGTTCGGTTGCTCTGTAAGGTGCAAATATCCAGCAAAAATCAAATCTTTCTATCCCATCTCCAGGTCTTTTCAATTCCTCAGTTCACATCTGTATTGAATATGCCACTAAGTCTTAAACCCAAGGCCACAGGTTCACAGCAAAATTGGCTAGCCTCATCTCTGTTAGATTTGTCTAGAGAGAGATAGAACTTTCTAAGACCTTATTTTAGGACTGGAAGCTTTTAATGATTTCTAGGAAGTGGGAAAACTAAGTCCAACAGGGCTGACAGCTTAAACTGCTTCCTGTGAGTTAAAAACCTCAGTAGTCACAGTTCATGTTCTAGCTAAGAATATCCAGATTTGCTCTCTTATTTGTTCTCTGTGCCATGCATCTTGCTTAAGATGTCTCATGTATCTTGCCTAAGTTGAGGCTTTGCCCCTCTACACATTTACTAAATACTCCAGAGAGGGAGCAGGAAACACTACACTTGTGCCTGGCGTGACTGTAGTTAATAAATCCTGCCGTTACTGCTGGTTCCTTCCTCTCACCTGCCTGCATTCAGAATGACATGCTCATGTGGACCTTTCTCCAAGGCTGGTGGTGTTCTCTGTTCAACTCACAAGTAAAGATAAGATAAAAAAAAGAGGGCTTTTTTCCTATTCAGTGATACTGAAACTTATTTTCAACTTAGTCAGGCACGGTCAAGGATTCTTTATGCATTCCTTGATACATTGTTTTTAAAAAGAATTCTTCATTAAGATTTGCACATCATGAGCACCTGATAGAGTTATCCAAAAGCCCTGTGCCTTGTCAGCTTGCTGGTTATGCATGCAGATTCCCTACAGAGTACACAAATTCAAGGAAACTTTTCATCCTCTCCTTGCCTATTGAGTTAAATGGATAATGATTTCTACATTTTCAGGATCTGTCTGCATACCTTGTTGCAGGGAATTTGAAGGTGTTGCCAGCTTGGCTGGAGCCCTGGAAGCTACAGCCATTTTCTGACCTCCAATCTAGAGATATTCTTCCCTTATATAACAAAATTGTGAATGGAAACCAGGAAACTCAGTAAGTCAAATGGTAGATCTTCTTGAGGGGGTTATTTTCCTGAGAAATACCTCCACTTTTGATTGCTGCCTGGACAGCAGAGTGAGGCAATAGCATTTCTAAAAAGACAATATTGAATATATGTCAGTCTGTTTCAGAAAGGGCTCCTGTCCAAGAATTCCTGTCCAGTGTCTTAGGTGTAGTATGTAGTGTCAATCTTCTCATAAAGTCATTTCCCTCTGTGGGAAAGGAAAATGTCTTCTATCTACAAATTTAATTTTCCTTAATTGCACGTAAGTGATGTTTCTTCCTGTGGATGAGTGTAGAACCCCTCTACTTGCTTAGCGTTTCCCTGGATTTCTTCTGGTTCTCAGAGCAATTAGCCTCCAGCTTTTATCCCCAGCTGGCTGTGAGAGGGAGTTTCCCTGCAGCAAGCATTGGGACAGTGATAAAACTTCTGCTCTATGATGTACTTTTTGGCACTCATACTTTGGATAAGATCAAGGATATGACATTTAAAAAAAACTCCGACACTGTTGAACTCTCTCCTTCTTTTATGGACTCCTTTATCTCCTTCAATGGGAAGTAGCCCAATGCAGCCATTTTTTCTTTTTTTTTTTTTTTCCCTTGCCTTATGCTGCCTGTAGCTTTTATTTCAAGGCTCATAACCCTGTCAGACACCACATCAGCCAGTGTAGTTCTGTCCAGCTGAAAACTGATTATTGCCATTTGCCCACGGCATGATTGCCCATTTATCTTACACCACAGCATTTTTCACTGTGCCTGTGAATAATTCCCTTTCCTCTAATGGTGCTGTCACCATCCTCCTCACCCATGCTGTGCACCGCAGGATGATGTTTATTCTTTCACAATGTCATCTGTTGTGATTCTTGCATCTTTTCCTGAATTCTGATCATAGCTATGCCTTACCACAGCATGTGCAACAGATGTGCTCTTTCAGTGCATTCCAGCCCCGAGCTCAGCTTGTCCTTTTCTAAGGTATGTTGGAGTCTCTGCCTATCTTCACATCAACTTCAGTTTGCTCTGGTTGACATCCTTCACTTAGCCAATTCTAGATGCTTTCTCCAGAATTGTTTCTTCTTCTTCCTGCAGTAACGTCTCAGATTTTCCCCCAGGTACCAAACTTTTGTCAGGGAGGTGGTTAGCTCATGAAGCTAAAGTTTCTTTTTTTTTTCTTTTTTTTCTTTATTTCTTTTTGCAACCTTTGTTTAAAAAGCTGGCATTTTTCCTTTTAGTTTTTAGGTGAATACAATGCTCTCATTTTCTGTAATGGCTTCTTTGCCTGGCAGAATGGAAAATGACTGTGGGGAAACACAAAGTGTTCCAGGATCAACTCTTGTCAGGAATACTTCTTTCTTGTGCCTTTCCTCTCTTTTTCTGGCAACATCTCTGACCATGCTGCACTGACCCTCAATAGAGAGCAATTTATACACCCTTTTCAGATGCGCAACAGCTCCAGTGTTTAAATTCTCTCAAGCCTTTTGGATCCTCCATTTTCACGCATAGAATATTTTCTTAGTTCATTTTGTCCCAAACATGCATGTTACTGTCTCTGCTATCCATAAAAAACTCTCCATACTCTTAGTCATTCACAGTCCAAACTGGACTGTGGACCTTTTGTTTCAATGACTTGTCACCCTTCAGTATCCTGCGCGTTTATGTCCAGGTAGTTCATACCTGGATAGCAAGGCCCAAGGGCTCCTCTGAGGAGAGCTGGCAATTCATACGGTATGCAGAGCCCCTAACAGCATAGGGCCTGCACAGCACCTTTCCATTTAGAAAAGAATCCACATTGCAGCCTTTTCAAAAGTAGTAATGTGGCACTGTTTTAAAGTGTTTCTCTCAGGTTCAAAGGTGTTTGAATTTATTACTACATGAGCCTTTATGTTTTTTCTGTTCCTGAAGTCTGCCTTTGATTTACACCTGCAATTTGAAGTATATTCTATATCAGAAAGATGTTCTTGTTTTCATTAAAAAAGAATCATAAACCCACTGTAAGATGATAAAACTTCACTCACGTCAAAATCCATAGCAAGATCTTTTTAATTCCTCATTCTGGACTTATAGTATGGTAGAGTAACTAGGTTCACATGTTCATTTTGACCGAGTAAACTGCAATCCTCTAAAGAAGTGCAGTGAGATGCGCCTTTGCTTCAGGGACCACAGTATCCAGCTATTAAGTACCAGGAGGCGGTGAACTTAGTACGGACTCACAGACAGCACGAAACTGTTGCTGTCTCATGCGAGGTGAGGATCTGGCCCCCAGGCTGCCTCCTTCTATGGTCTGAATTGCAGCAATCGCCTTTTGCAATTTTGGCATCTGCCAGTGCAGGCATGAATTGTGCTGAACCTGGAGTTCGCCTGCAGCTGTGTGCATGAGATGTCCTTGGGGCTCTGTTCCCAACAACTGCTGTGGCTGAAGGAGTTCATCTGAGTTCAAAGGGACTTCTGAGTGTGTAAGACTAATGACTAGCATAAGTACTGGTGCAATTATGAGGCTGCCCACAGGGAGAGCCAAAAAAAGGACTGACTCCTGGCCCCATTTAAATCATCGGGAGTTTTGATGGGGACATTTGTGAAGCCTGGATTTGAGCAAATAGACCAAAACAACCATATGGCCAAAGAGTTACTTGAAAAGAGGTATTACATTGCAGACATTTTGCAATAGAGGGCACAGTCTGAGCATCTGACCATTTCACTTTAATGACTTGTCCCAATAATAACTGAAACGCTTTCCTAAACATTAACTTGAACTTGCTCAAGGGAAGGGCCTTTCTTTGCATATAATAATTTCACATGAAGTACAGCATGCACATTGGAGGGTAACTGGAGTTAATGTCAATTATGAATCACTAATTTCCTGCTCTAAAAGGCATTTCATTTCAGTGACTTCACACAAAGCAAGCTGCCCTGTAATTTTAAGTTAAATTGTTCTGCTGAGGCTGATTTGCAATGATTTCATTTTGAATGTAAGGTTTCGCACAGAATGTCCACACAAAACAAAGTGGTGAACAAATTAATTGATTTAATCATTCATAGCAAATAACATGGAAAAAAAGAAGTTTCCTCCACCTTGCTTATTGAATTTTTACAGCGATAAAATCACATCATGTGGCTGTTGAAAGCAAACTAACAGAATATGGATGCGGTTTTAAGAATCTGGCTATATCTTGCCAAGTCATTTCTTATAGTGAATTTATGAACTTATAGTCTGTTTCTTTCTTTTTTTTTTTTTTGCTTTGTTTTGTTTTTATCATTATAGAAAAGCTGTTTGAATCATATTCCTAAGGAAAATAATCATGCTGATTTCATGTCAGTGGAGATACTCCCACTGCCTTGGTTAGACTTCACATCCATAAACCATTATAGATGTGAAGCCTTCTGTTTGACCCTCAGTCATATGCAAGCCACAACGTAGCCCTCAGGATCTGACTTATATTGAAGGAAGCTATTTTAAATGATATTAAGAAATGCCACCCTGCAGTTTGTACTCAGGCCAAAGTTTGATTTATGCTACTGAAAACTGTTTAGGACTTTCTGTCACACTGAGCTCTTTGGGAACATGAAAGACAGGGACCACAATGGTAGTATTATTGTTTATGTTTTGAGAGAGTCAGGTTGAGAGACTGACTGTGGTACTCGAGATGCATATTGAAGAAGCAGAGAAGAAATTTCAAGAGACACCATAATATGGATATATCCAGTGGTGGCAAATCCCACAGTTGTAGGTTGCCAAGAGAGGTTGTGGAATTTCATTCTCTGGAGATCTTCAAAATCTGCTTGGATGCAGCCCTCTGCCACATGCTCTAGGCGACCCTGCATGTGCAGGAGAGTTGGACTAGATAAACCTTAATGATGCTATCATTCCACAGGAGGATCATAGGAACATGCATGATTACAGCTCCTTCTTGCAAGAGACAGGAGTTAATATGACTCTGTTATCAATAAAGATAAATACTTAGTGCCAAAAGACAAATCCATCCCCTGATCATTAGCAAGAGAACAGCACTTTGGACAATACTTGCTTGTGGCCTTTGTTGACCATAAAGGGAGCCTAAGGTGACTAGATAAGATTGAGGTATCTAACTTCTGGTAGGACAGATACGTCTCCCAGATGTTTGCAGAACTGTCAGTCCAATCTGCTGTGATTCACAGAAGCAAAGAAGATTTCCTCCTTTCACATCAGATAAAGATATAATGAGATAACAGAAATGTTGGCCATCATTATAGTGCCCTAAAATTTGAATCATGAATAAGGATTAAGGAGCAAAGTTTTAGCACCAAAACCTCAGACTAATCACTGAAATGATGCAGAAGGCACTTGAAAGTGACACGATAATGCAGTTGCAGCAGTCCCATTGTCATCTTCATGCTTGTTTTATCCTTAACATGACGGATCCAGAATGGTGCAATTCATCAAGAGATGTTGGAGACAGGGATTTTTGTTGGCTACAGTTTCTTCCAGGAGAAAATGCCATCATATTTTAGCAATATGAAGATAAGAAAAGACTCCTTTCTTTCTTATTTGTGATTTTATCATAGAATTGGCTTGCCTTTCTATCTGTGTGACCTCATTTATTCTCTCCCATTGCCTTTTCAACTAACTGGACAATTTCAAACAGATTTTAGCAGAGAGGCAGAGGTCTCAGAAAAAAAAGTAAGTTCTGTACAAGTCTTTGGTCATGTAAGGATACTCAGGTGGTTGTTATGAGTGATGCATCCTATTGCCATGCAGAAGGAAGCTCTGCATACACAGTCTAGCAGCCTGAGCAGGTGAGGAGCTGCAGTGTGCTGGATGATGAGGATGTTTGTAGCCAACAAGAGCGCCGTGTTTCTTGCTCAGTCACCACGCTTTAGAAAGCCTATGTTTTTTGAAAGGGAACAAAGGGTCCTATAGAGCCAAACTGAAATATTACAGAAGATGTGCAGAAAAGTGCAGAAAAGTAGGTACTGTAGTGGCAAAATATGAGTGGGTACGAATAAGAATTGTAGGATTATAAGTAAGCAGGAACACAGGCTTCTTAACAGCTATGCAACCTGTTTATCACGGCTCTGTGATGAATGCTGGGAAGTTTTAGTCTTTTAATGGCAGGCAGAGACTTTCATTAGGAAGAAAGATCTCAGCTATACCCAGATTGCTTATTCTAACTTTCTCATCCTAACTACCACCCTGTAGCCAGCATATGGCACAGGAGTCATATGTGATTGGCTCCCAGTTCTTGCTGAAGGAATGAGGGGGAGAATCAGGTCCTGGTAATGATGCAAACTCATTTTCAAGTGAATTTCAAAAGTATAAGGATAGTCCCTAGGCAATATGTCTTTCTGAATTCTGCGGTAAAAAAAAATGAGCAAATAATTCAAAGCAAATTTTCACACAATCTCCTCCATAGCAGCATTATTTCCTAGATAAAATAGACTTGAAACACAGCTTAACGCCATAAATAATGGCATATGTGTAAAGAACTGAATTAACTACTCTAAACCTGCATTTTTCCAACACATATTCATCAATATATAAACATACATTTATAAATGTATATATAAATATATAAACATTGGAAGAAGAGGCTCAACGTATTTACGTATTTAAATATACTTGCAAAATGAATCTAAGAGAGTGCACAACTGACTGACAGAAGATATGAAAGGCATCAGTTGTCTAAATAGACATATGTGCTATCTGATCCTGTATTGATGTATGTGTGTGATTTTATTTATATAACTATTTAATATTCATCAAGATTATTAAAATGACAGAATATAGTTCCTCTATGAATTCTGGGTATTGCATTTCTGTACAAAGTATTTATACATCATATACAGATAATCTCCCTTGTTACTATAGACCCATCCTCATCACTACCGTAAATTCAGTTCCTTCTACATTCCCAAATATGCAAAGCACAAAGCCTAGCTCATAATATAAGCCACCTTTTATCAATTACCCATTATCAATAATGGAACAAGACTTTTTTCCTACCATAAACTGCATCCCTATCTATTCTCCTCACTCCAAATATTTGCAGTAATAGTTTATATCTGTGTATGAATATATTGCCTCTGCATATGTATTCTACTCATGGTCTTTGCCGAGACTACCTGCACAGATACCAAATAGTGCTTCTTCTGACAGGTTTTTTTGATGATACAGAGGTCTATGATCCACTGTTTCAGAAAGCAAAAGTTATCTAAAGTTTGAAATTACAACACTGGAAGCTACTTCAAAAGAAAACAAAGGGTCTTTTTGATGCAGAATTCTGAATGTTTTTCATAAATCCATAATGAAGAGGTAAAATCCTGCTCCACTTAGGTGGTAACACAGTCCTTAATTATGTCAATGGGGCAGACAATTAGATCCTGTGAACTTTAGCTAATGGCACTATAATGCTAAGGTCAAACACTGGTTTTGTAGGACATATAGCAGTGGAATATAGAAGAAATGGACTCCTGCAAGTTTGCCATGCACGTCATGGGATGGAGTCAGGGAGGCTGGTAGAACTCCATGAAGATTTGGATCTCCATATTTTCAAAATTATTACTTGAGTCCTTAAAGTTGGAAATTATCTGCTCAGTTTAGGTAATGAAAAAGTAGGTATTTAATCAAAATGATGCGAGGTATCTTTCGTTGGTCACAGTGACAAAAATTATTGTTAAGGTATTAAGGTATACCTACTTTAAACTAGCTTGAATTGAAATTAATTCAGGGCAGTATGTCTCTCCATTAGGTATGGGGGAGCCTAAACTTAGTTTTTAAGGAACAGCTATGCCAGATAAGCATAATCTAATGGGAATTTATATTAAATTTGTTGGGATCTGGATACCTTAGATCTGGAAATTTTATCTAAAATCAGTTGTCATTGTAGATATCGAATCATAATTGAAAATCTAGCTCTGAGTTCCTGTGCTTTTGCTTTCTTTAAAATATTTGGTTTTACAGATGGGATTAAATTGCAGTGTTTGAAAGATAACGAAAATTTACGAACAACTATGAAAAAGTTATGGACCATAGTTTTAAAAGAGGGGATTACATTTTATACTTCTGCTTTTGTGCTTGCAAACATGTGTAAGTTCATTTAGGAGGCCACGAATAGTGTCAGTTTATAAGTAGCCAGGTCAGGTATCTGCTGATACACTGTCACTCACTTCAAACATAGACTTGAAGCTGAAGTTGAAAAATAAACTCAAAAATGAAGTCGAAAAGTAACTTTTTCAAAAAAAAAAAAGGGAAATCTAATACCAGCTGTGGCAGAAAATAGCTAAGCACCACTTCTAAAAAATATCACTGTTTGAGGCTATATTGTTAATTGTTAGTATTAAAAATGTGCTTAGCACCTAACAAACAGCTAATGCAGATACACTCTCCTTTAGCTAACACAAAAGTTGCAGACCTAAGCTTCAGTCTTAAGGAATTTAAGAAACATCATTTTCAGCAAGGACTGTGAGCAGGACATCTACTGTTTCTTGGTGGCTTTCATCCAGGAGTTACTTAGCCAGTCTTTTGTCTTTCACATTGCAGGTCCTTAGTGCAAGCAACTAGACCATGCAAGCCACTTTCTTTCCCATGGAAAAACACTGCTCTTATACACCAGTACAGTAGCAAAAGCGCTAGTACCCTTAGTTTTAAAAGCTGGTCATGGCTAAACTTAAAAAAATAAAAAAAAATCTCAAAACAGCATGAGACATATGTGGCATTTCTATTTATTTAAGGTAAATGCCAGAGCATTGGTGACATTTGAGCCCAAGGCTACAGTGAAGGTGCATGAGGCACAGGTGCTGGTGTATTCATGACAGGTAAGAGAAATGCCAGGCTGACTTAAAAGGCAAAACAATGTAAACACTAAATATGAGGAACAAAATGTGCAGCAAAACTCACATCTTGAGAATCTTGGTCCTAAGTGGATGACTTGTTTATCCTGCCAGACAAACCTGGCTCCACAGTGTAGTAAGCCAAAGAATGTCTCCTTTATTGTTTCCATGATGCTTAGTCATCTACAAGCCATTCCCCTTTTAGATTATTCTATTTTTAAGGCATAATTTCCATCTGTTCTTTGATCTTATACCACATAAGATATTTAGCTAATAACATCATCCATCAAATACCAACTTTCTTTCAGAGTTCAAACACAATCGACACAGGACTCCGTCCATCTGCTGGCCAGTGCCTGTGAACAGATCCAGCTTGTGAATGGCCAGATATGTATGTAGCCTATTTTTTAATTAACTAGATAAGGTCTGTTCTTACTGGTGGAGTGTTCACTTATCACAGCAGGACTACTAGGGGGCAGTCTGAAGTGGAATGTGTTGCCATTCTGGAAGAGAAGAAAATACTTTTGTGGATACAAAACTGTGCACAATCAAATACATTTGAGATGCACTTGTTATACTCCTTTACTCCTTCTTTTTCTTTTTCTTTTTCTTTTTTTGCAGTGGATTCAGCCTGTTAGTGATTTACATTTTGTGTAAAGGAGAGATTATCTATATAAATGGATTGGATGATAATCATTTTCAAACTTGGCATTCGTCAGAGAAAACTGGATAAAAACAAAAAGATAATATTTACTTGAAATCTCAAATAACCTGGATTCTGTGAGTATATAAGCATGGTATTATTTGAAGGATCTGATTTCTAGATTTGAACACAGATGTATCTGTATGGATAATGCTTATCCAACTGGGGAGCTGGGGAACCTCAGGTAATTCAGGTGACCAATTATAATAAAGCAGCACAGCTTGAATTTAGGATGTTGGAGATCAATCACACTTTAAAAAATGTTAAGAAAAACTTGTCCAAAAAAACAGACTAAGTAAGTCGAGGAAAAAGTCAGTTTCTCTATGGATTTTTTCCAAGTCCAAACATATATCACATTTTAAAAATTATTACTTTCAGATTATTCACTTAGCTCTAATTACTTTGCTTCCCAGTGGATTGCTTTATCTTACACAGAGTGCATTTATTTAGAAAGGAATTTTATTCAGGACGTATTCCACCGGCTTATATATGCCATAGCATATATATCTCCAGATCTGAAGCAATAACAACAACAAGAAAAGCCTACATTTCCTTCTATTTCCTGGCTTGCCAATAATAAGAAGTCCCCGCAGGAGGGGAGCTTGGCTGGTGGCGTTTTGTGATTTCTCAGATAACAAGAGCTTCACATTTCTGTGGAATTCCCATTTGCCAGCGAGCTGCTGCTGCCGCTGCCCTGATTGATATATGACTGCAATGGCACTTTTCCATTTGACATTCTCTCTCCCTCTCTCTCCCGCTCTCTCTCTCTCTCTCTCTCTCTCTTAAACAACAGCCCTAACTTTTGTGTGTTGCAAATATAAAAGGCAAGCCATGTGACAGAAGGACAGAAGAACAAAAGCATTTGGAAGTAACAGGACCTCTTTTTAGCTCTCTGAAGAGTTTCAGTGAAGGAAGGAGCAGTGCATTTTCCAGAGGTAAGTGCATAAATAAGAGATTCCTCTGGATTTTGAGCATTACGTGGGCTTAAACTGAGCACGTAGTCTATTTATCTGACAAACACATATTCTCTGTGTATCATTTTTTAATATTAAAATGTCTTATTGTAAAATGAAACCCAGTTCCGGTACCTGCATCTCCCTCTTATGCTTGTATCGTTCATTATACATTCCTTCGGAAGGATGTCTGTGTGAAAACAAATACGTTGTGCAGTGTGGTGCTAAATGACGTGGTTAAACATCTACTTTTGTGGATATGCTGAGCTTGTGTTTGCAACTTTGCACTGATTCTATTTGTGTGACTTTGGAGTGAATGGAAGTGCTGGATTCTGTCCTGAATTCATAGAAAGAATGTGAGTGTCGCCAGGACTGTCTTTGTCCCACTACAATAGGGCTCTATGAACACAGGCAAGCCTGCTAGTTTAAAATTGAACTGTTTACTTTTATTACTACTTATGTATGCTGTTTTCTTGCCAGTCATCTGCTGGAGTGCTTAGAATAATTTGAAACAATAGGCAATATTTATTTCTAGCTTTGTGTGTCATGCTTCACAAGAGCACTTTTAATTTGCACATTATTATTTATCCAAACTCCTGGGAAGCTTTCCTATGGACTGGACAGCACTGTGGATTAGGATAGATTTAATGTATGTCCTTGATTGGTTAAAAACCTAAAGGAAAGCCACAGTGTTTGCTTTTCCTGTAATACTGAGGAGTATATTTAGTAGGTAGCCTATCCCTTCCGTGCTACTCAGTGTGGATATGAATTTGGGAGCTCATGCGAAGGGATGCTGCTCAAGACTGTCTGCTGAAGGAGGCAGGGAGCCTTTCAGTGTCCTTAAAATCCTTCTTCACCAGGAGGACACTTCCCTGTGTGTAAGAGGCACGAACTTAACTACTCTGTGTGTCATCGGGACAAAGAGGAGTTTCCCTGTTACGAATCAAGAGATAACCTATCGGAGCATAATGTAAATGCAATTCACTGGAACGGATGGAGCTCTGGGAAAAAAACAGATGAGGAGGAAAACTGCATATCCCCAGCACAAGTCAGGTGAGTAAATTTGTCCTTATGTAAGATTAAATTGATGAGTTTAGTAGCAAGAATCAGAGTAACAACATTTAATTGTCTGAAGAGTACTCTTAATTATGTTTGCATTATGGTAATGAAATATGTGGTATCAGACTCCCACAGAATATGTGCTGAGGGGTAATTTTAATGCGGCAAATCTGAATTTGAAGGACAGATTCTTTCAAGGGCTAACTCTGGCGGCAATGGCAGACAGATTTCTTACCTCGCCCTTCAAATTGATTTGAACTTCTCCCACAGTCTGCCTATAGTGTGTTTGAATTGTTTGTACCTGAGAGAGATGGCATGATAAATAACTTGTAATTTTTTGAACATGTAACTTTTTGAAGGAAAAAAAGTATTTTATAAGTATTGAGTATTAATATTAGTTTCTAAGTCTTTGTAACTCTGTTCTAGTGGCTAAGAGGTGGGAAAATTGCATGTTGGAAATAAAACAAAAGATTATTTTTAGAACAGCAATGAGTATAAGTTCATTTTGAAACAGTTCTGCACTGTAAAGTTAGTTTCCAATGGAAGAAGCCCAGATGTCTAGGGTCAATAAATGCTGTGGGGCTAATAATTGTCAATATAATCACAATGCTGTTCTTCCTCAGAAGAATGACTACTTTTTAGGACTTTTTCTTCTGAATTGTTGATGACACTCACGCTTGTCCAGGCTGTGAGAGTTTACTCATATTTGTGTGCAGTTATGCACATGAATAATACGCTTGACTTAAATAGAACTATTTAGTGAGTAATTGCTTACTAACTTCAATCAGGGACTGCCAGTGTGACTTATGCATTGGCATACTCTTGCTGGAATAATAAAATCTTATTTGCAATACAAATACTATGAAAAGATGCTTTCCCATTAAAAGAAAATAAGGATGACATAGAAGAGGTTGCTTCAAATTTAGAAAAGGAAGAGCAACTTGCTTTAGTTAATAGATACAGTTAGAGGATGTAACTGATTCTTATATACATAAGCTCAGATCGCTGCTTGAAGGTGATTCTGTTTTGGTGCAGCACCAAAGCAGATTCCTGCTTTCAGAGCAGCATATCAACCTGGGATAGCCATGCACTCCTTGCCTAGAGAGCTACAGTGAGCTCTCTGAGCGTGGCCCTGTAACAGCCATGTGCCCTACTTCTGAAGCCACCTGAAATGTTTTGCCAGTTTTATTTGCCAAGATTGTAGTTTCTTTTGCTCGGAAGGGAGGGATGTGAGACACCAGCATGGTACATCACATTGGTGTATTCAGTGAACCACCAGGGAGTACCTGTGGAATCAGCTTCATTGCCTCTTTCCTCTGGAAAAAGTCCCACCATGGAGTCCCACCATATTTCTCCCCTAATTTGTCTGCTCTCAGATGAACTAGGAAGTGCTCTGGGTTGTTCTTGGACCTAAGAGCTGGATGCCTACAGTGCAATGACAGGATAAATCCACCAGGACGTCTGATTTTGAAAAGAAAAAAGTGTGGTGAAATGTTTATTTAATCAAAATAAATAGAAAAAAAACCCCTCTTTTAAAAACTCTGCAGTTGTTTCAAATGTCACAACTATATGGATTGTTGTATTACAAATATCACAAAATTCTCTGCCTCTAATGCACTGACAGTTATCAGAAGAGATCTGTCTCTATGTGTTTTAGAAAAGTTTTGCTACATAAGAACATGCCACAGTCCTATATATTTGAGTAGCTCGCTTCTGAGTATGGCTGGAAGCGGTCACATAAAAGACAGATAGAGAAACTCTGTGGTAGGAAGCTATTGGGGTAACTTGCTGTCATGAAGTATTTTTCCCTAATCCCATCAATTAAACTCTCAGAGTCTTTGCAGTTTATTACCTTTCCAAAACCTCTTAAAAATAGCCCTCCTTACTATTGTAACCCTCACATATGTAGCCAGTCCTTTCACTGAGCCCACTCAACTTTTGCCCTCATGATATCTTGTTCCATTGGATCATTGTCGGTTGTGTAAACACATGTTTCTTCTCATCAGTGCTATATGTGCACCCTCTCAGTTCCCCTGCCCTTCTCTAAACGCTGGTATCTGGGGATGAGGTGAGTAGTTGTGTCCTGTTCACCTTACTACCCACTTAATAGGCCTTTCGTTAAAACCCAGCTTCACGTCAAAACAAAAGTGTGGCATCTGTAAATTAACTCATTTGCCAGAGTGTCTTTGGCCAAGATCACCCCACTTTGCCCACAGATTTGTGCATGTGTATGAAGGGATGCTGTGGTCTGTGCTGACTATGATCAGCTGTTATTTCCTTTTTATATGTGTCAGTATGGAACATATTAAAATTTCTCAGTAGTGGTATGTTTGGAATCCCTCTGATGCCCCACCTCTAACTTAGCAGAACAATAAAAGCAAGGTTGTAGTAAGCCTTTGAGCAGCTGGCAGTCTATATATTCCTTCTTTTTTCACATAATCTAATTCAGACTATTATCCGGGCAGCAGTGGCACTACCACTTTGAGACACCATCAGTGCTTGTCCTATTTACTGGAATTTCCTTTCTACCACCGACAAGTGTAGTCTTTCTTCTGGTATCACAGTATTTGGCTACTGATGCCATGGAGACACAGCTCTAAGGAATTCCACAGCATTGTTTTTTTTCCAACTACTCTTTGTTATTTTTTGATTTGCATCAATCACTGTTATGGTTTATGCTTGTCACATTTTCATGCTTATTATTGCTGAGCCGCAAACTGTGTCAGTATGACAGTGAGGAGGCAACACAGGTTATGTTGCCTTTTAAGACATGTGAATTTAGGATCAGAGTTAATGCCTCAGCTCTGGTTTGGCAAAGGTTAAGCATACCATGGCAGTGACAATCACATTACTGTCATAGCAGCACAGCACAAAGAGAGTGAGACCTAGGGGAGCACTGTTTCCCTTGTTAGAAGATACAAAATTATTATCATGAGCCAAATGGTCAGGTCCTGAATTACCAGAGGCAGAAGTGCATGGACACTGCTCTGAATTTTGACTAAAAATAAAAAGCAAGAGAGAATTTCACCCATAGGGTTAGAAAAGAGGCAACATGCCATGAAGTCATGTGCTCTCACCAGCCTGCGTAGCCCTCTTCACTGATGCTGGTGGGAGGGATGTCGTTGCCTAATACTTAAGGATAAGAGGCTCATCCCTAGTCCTATAGCTAATGATAACTACATTTACTTGTGTTCTCTAGGAAATGCATTACAGCAACCTCCAACTGTGAGGCATGCAATGTAATAAGGGTCAGAGAATGAAAAATGCCCACGTTTTTGTAAGGCACTCCAGTAGGTGGTACCAGACACATGCTCGAATGCCCTAGACTGCTCAGTCACTTGCAATTTGGCCAAGAGTCATTTTGTCCTATGTTGGGTCATAAGACTAAAGTAGAGGTAATTACTGAAGCAAATCCTAAAGCTAATGCTTGCTGGGGAATATTAGCACTTTACCTGGCAGCTACCACCTTGTTGATTTAATGTCTGAGAAAGAGAGGCAACGTCATTACTTAAAATGCTCAGCTCTGCATATTGCTTCTTCCCTGAGAGTTGATGCCATCCAGCAAATTTGGATTAAAAAACCCCCAAAACAGTATTCATGTCAATTCCTGCCCCATACTCAAATTAGGACTATTCTGATACTTAGTAAAACACAAAAATAAACAGACTCCAAAGTTCTCCTCATATCTTCAGTGGCTTGAGGGTTTATAAGAAAGCTCTATCAGATCCTGGTTTCATCTGAGTAAGATCCTATATATGCCTCTAATGGATCTATTTAAAGTTTCCAGGCACTGGGAAAAATAAAGAATAAAAATATAAACTCCCTTTTGTCCATCAATAGTTATTCTTTGTGAGTGTATTAAAGCATTTTCTCCATTTTTGTCTCTGGCTGTCTGCTGGCAGAGTGCCAGACTGCAGTCCCTATTACAGTTTATTATTTCAACAGCATAGTAGAACCACACGATTAGCTTTCTCCCCCTTCTTTTTGCTACCTGAAGGGCAGGAAGTATTCTTGGAAACTTCAAAAGGAGAACGAAGATCAGCCAGCTCAAGGCTGTTCAGTTTTATGTGTTCCACTTTACACACTGGTTCTCAGTCTTGTGAGACTCATGAACTTACATGAGCAACCACAGTAAAGTCAAGGCTCATCCCATGCCTGCATGCAAGTTTGCAGTCAGCATTAGAGACTTCTATTACATTTGCTGCAATGGCTGTTTATGTTTTGCTTTGCATATCACCATCTTTCTGGTTATTTTTTTTTTCTGGTTATTTTTTTTTTCTGGTTATTTTTTTTTGAGCCTTGCAGGCTCAAATATTTACCTCCTGATACATTAAAACATTAGAAAAACCTCCGAGCAGTAAATGATGTGTATGAGTTTCTCAGAATGACCAAAGGAGTGTCTGACATTTCTGATTACTCAGAGGCTGTTCTCATTTTCTCATCTTAGCTTTTAAGGGACACAAACATGCAGTTGTCAGCTGGCTGGCTGTAAGACCTTGGCAGGACTAGAAGATGTACTTCTTTGTGGACACTCAGAAGTGGACACTAAGCCCTTTCCTTTGGGTCTCTTTGCCTATTGTCTTCCCTGCTCCTGTTGCCCAGAAGTTATCACTAAATCTAGCCTGGAGTGAGCTGCCTGGCCATTCTCTCTTGCCCCTTACATCCTCGCACTGCTTTCATGCTGTGGCGGTGAAAATCAGTGTGGTGGGTCAGCGTGGATAAAGCTTATGGCCTGCTTTCCCTCTGGGCCTGCTTACTCATGTGAGTGCAGTCACCCTATCCCACAACAACCAGCCGGCCTCTGCTGTGGCTGCTCAGGGCAATTTGCCTGACCAAAACTATCTGGGCAGGCAGAAGGCCGCCCTTAGGATGGTGACAGGTCACCTTCAAACTGGCTGTGGAGCAATGGTGTGGGACAGCAGAGAGCAACAGTGTAGGTTTCAGGGCAGGGCAGAGAAGAGGAGCACAGCCAGATCCTATTCAATGTTACATGGTGGGTCAGTTGCCCAAGGGGACCACAGCAGGGTGCAAATTACTTTCACACCCTCAGCAAAGCACAGTGAGAACAAAAACAGCCTCTCCCTGTCCTGTCCTGTCCCCCAGCACTTATGGGGCACGTGCTGGCCCATGATCTGGTCCTGGATTCAGACACATCCCGTATAATAGGTGATAAAATTCCTGCTGATGTCAAAGAGGACAAGCTTCAGCACAGCTGTATGTCAACAGGGCAAATGCTCATTTAGCACAACAAGGCCTCAGGGAAACATTTCACTGATTTAGACCTGCAAGGATCACACTCAGTTATTTACTATGGTATTTGCCCTGTCTTGGAAGGGGAGTTAGCCTGTTTAAAATGTGCATGGGGACATTTTATAAACAAACTTGTGTTCTTCAGTTTCACCTGTTACTTTCTGGTTGCCACATGGATGTTTAGCAACTTGGTCTTGTATTTCAAAACAGGACTAGAGTGTGCGGCACAGATTTTGAATGCAAATATAAGAAGCCACACTATTTGTTGCTGGAGCAGAAATGGTTGTAGTAAAATAACTAAATGGAAAGAAAATCATAATTGTTTACAGAACTAAAATATCCACTGGAGCTGATAAAATTTCTCAGTCCATTTATGTGAAAGCAGAATCAGGCACAGCATTTTAGGTTGTCTCTTTCAGGAAATGTTCCTATACACTTGTGCTCTGCCATCTCCTCTGTTAAATTGTTCAAATGGCTACTCATATGAATTTGTCCCACAGCATCCAGTGGGACTGGTGCTCCCCAGCATGGTATGAGAGTATGCACGTGCTGGAAGACATACGGTCTGTGAAGAGCAGCTGGTTGGCTGGGAGCTGGCTGCTCCACGCTGCCCATCTGCAGGGCCAGATAGCCCCTCCATATGAGTTTAACCTCCTAATGGATACGTAGGTTTAGAGCAAAACTAGGGCTGTGCACTTGCAGACTGATGTCCGTCTTCAAGATGTAGCTGCTAGAAGGACAGTGCTAGTGAAAGGGCAATTCGGCTGCCACTGGAAGCTTCTCACAGCAATGGCCAAGCTGTGGCTTTGCATACAGGATCCTGAAGCCCAGTGTAGAGCTGAGGCCTTGATAACTCATCATTTCAGGAGCAGAAATGATTGTTCCCTGAGCTCTCTGAAAGCTCTGGTTTGTTAGCCAGGGACCAGCATGATAAGCTTGCTCTGGGACAGGAGGCAGCAGCTGGTAGTATTGGCTCTATCCATGCCCATGACTGTGGGGCTTGGTACTCCCAGTGTCTCCCTGGCTTCCCAACCCACTTTTGTGGCCCTTTGCATTGAAAAAGAGTTTAATCCTGCCAGAATGAATGGTGATGTAACCTGACACTGTATCTTGACCAACGCAATTTTACATTCTGGTCCAGATTTTAGGAGAGTAAAAATTATCCAAATTAGAAACTTTTTGGCATAAAATTTTAGAGATATGATCAATTTTATTTTCATAAAGATCAATTACATATATATATAAGGTTAGTGACACTTTCTTTACAGCTGGAGTTTGGAGAAACTCTGAGTGCTGTTGTAACTTTTCTGTTTACATAGCAAATTCAGAATGAGGGAACCACATGGTAGGATCCAAGTAATTATGTTTACTAAATATGCACAACATGCAAGGCCAGACTTAGTTATATATACACACTGCTGCTCCAACTGGATTTTGGCAGCTTCTAAAACATAAAATACATTGAGTGAATTGAATTGCACCATCATCACCAAGCAAGCCTCTCAAACATGGAAAATACACAGGAAATGAAGGCCAAGTTGAACATACGTGCATGCCTAATTTTTTAGGGCTTGTGGACAGGAAACAGCAAAATCAAGTACACCATGAATGAGCTTTTCCGTTGTTCGCTTTCTATCTTCCAGCATAAAAGCTGTGCAGATGCAATAGACTTTAGGAGAATTCCTTGGGTCTTTACTTTTTCCAACACACATAGCAAAAGGGGATTTCTGTTTACGTTTTCACAGAGTGACTGGCTAAATAATTCCAGATGATGGAATTTCTTTTCTGTCCTGAAAGCAAAGCAAGATCTTAACTTCCACGGCTATCTAAATTAATAATATGGAGTATGATAAGAAAGTTTTATTTCAGCATTTACAATACAGTTAAATATTATCTAAAATTGGAAAAATAACATTGTCTGATCTTATATTTAAGTAAAATACAACTGTTGATTACATATTCAAATGATATTCCTCTAAGTTACCTTCTGTTCTTCTCTCAGGTTAAGTAACAGAATCAACATCTTTATGCAAGCTGCGTTCATATGAACTCATGAAATTTAATTGTATGGAAAGAGCATCACAAATATATTAATATCATAATATAACAGCCATATCAGTGAATTCTGTAAATAGTAAGTAGTGATTTTCATCTAATATTAGGCCAAATATCATTTAGCCAATTTTAAGTATAAGAATATGGAGTGACCTTAGTGTCTTCCTCTTTATGGTATGTTGTAAAGCAGAAGGATTTTAGCTTTCTCTTTGTTAGTTTGGCAGATTGACTGTTAGCTACAATTTTTCACATAAAAAGAAATACCAGGAAAAAATTACCTAATTACAATAGTTTTATTTTATGAAAAGAAGAAAATTTAATCAAAAGAAGTGTATTTTCCAAATCAACTGAAACTCAAAATATCATCCAAAGTACAACTATAATGGTTATCAATTACAAGTTTGCTTGTTTCTTCTTTTGGTCAGAAGGAGAGACTGGAAGGTACAGATATATACAGATATACAGATATGGTTGGACTTGATAATCTTGAAGGTCTTTACTAACCATAATGATCCTTCTACTCCTGATACACTGTATTGTTTAGGATTTTATAATTTCAGACAGCATTTCAGAAGGAAAACAAGCTTAAAATACTGATTTTACATGAAATGCTATTGTAATATATCAACTGGAAATGGAAAATGTCATGTCAATATACTTAATCATGATGATGAACCTGAGTGAAAATATTTAGACATCTGATCCTGATTAAGAAGGACAAATTCTTCCTGCTCCAAGTCCAAGCTAATTTCAAAATATTTAAGCAATCCCGTAAGTCTTTTTTTTTTCAAAAGAGCTCAATTATATATGGTATACATGTACTTTTACATAAAAAATGCACATACACTCACATAGCTATATCAGAAGATAACTGGAATCTACAAATTTCACAGTATTTTCTGCTTTCCTCTTTCCAGTACTTACACATTCATTTTGCCAATATGTCTATCAGCAATTGAACACCAATTTTTTAAGGAAAGGTGGGCTACATTAACATCTGTGGGGTCTCTTTTTGCTTGCAAATGTTCTTGTATTCTTGTTTTCTTTTGGAGTTTTGTTATCAAGGGCTACTACATTTATTTTACTGCTTTTCTTGTCATAGAAGCATTAGGCTATTTTGAAAGATTATGAGGCTGTACTGTTTTTTTTTTTGGTATAGATTTTATGTTATGCTAATGCAAATGAAGGTTAGGCTTTTCTTTTTTCTTTTTTTCTCTGCTTCCTTCCAGCCTTTCAAAGTATTTTCATGTGTGTTTTCTAATTATTTGCTGAAGAAAAATAGGAACATAAGCCTTTGAAAACTGAGCAGGACTCCACATTTCTCTGACTCAATTCAAAATTTCTCTGACTCAAAATCAATCTGGTCAAAACCATGTGAAGAATTAGAAACAAAAAATTAAACTGGGAGAAATAGAGTAGGAAATGGGGATACTTAGATATAAAGTCAAATGAGATGGGAACATCACATATCGAGTACACTTGTTTGGATGGAGAAGGAATTACTGGGTGTGTAATACTGGTTAACTATGTTGGAGAGAGTCCTTGCCAAGCAGAGTGTTCTGGTCAGCCTCTTTATAAAGAAGAATGGGAATGTAGGCGAAAGGTTAAAATACGGGGGGTGGAAAAAGTGCATTGCTCCTTCTGTTAACTAATGCTTGGGCATCATCTTCAAGAAATGCAACTTTGCATTTCTGTTGTATTAAGGACTCAGGCTAAGGTCTCATGCATTTGAGATTTTTGTCTCATCTTGTTTTGAGTAATATTTATTAAGATCCGTGAGACTAAACAAACGGATTTGTGATCCTAAATATTTAAATTATATCCAGGTCACAGTCCAGACTCAAGTTAAAAAAAATAGTTTGTCCTCTAAATACACATTTGCACCACTTTTCTTTTTCTATTGGGGCATATGGACAATAGTTTTAGACCCAAAAAAGGCTTCTGCAAATATCTGATACACAGAGCATCACTAATTACAATTCTTCCCAGCATGAAACTTTGTATGTCACTTCAGCCTGACAAATCCTGACTCCCAACTTGGATGAACTCTGGAACTGTTTATCACTGCTATGCACTCATCTTACAAAAGTGTTTGAGCAAGCTACAAAGCAATCCACAAATCATTAAGTTCTCTGGTGGGGAGGCCTTGTAATTTCAGGCTGTTTTGGAGATGAGTATCAGTCGTGCTACAATATTGCCAGCAAATCAGAAAACGTTTTTGAAAGAGGCTTGTATAAGGCAATAAAGACACACATCATCTCTTTAAATAGGCAAGACACTCTGGGAGACTATTTCTGTATGGCTAGTAAACTTGTTTTATCATCTCCTTCTTCTGAGAGACCTCCTGCTTTTAGCTTTACTTATGACTGTTCTTTATTTTGTGAGGCTATATTTAGATGGATAACTCACAGATCTTTCAGGCTAAAGCTATCTGTAGTAAAAGCAAAATTAAATCATCCATTTCAGACTTTAGCTTGTAAGAACAAGTAAGGGTGTAGAATGAAGGAGCTCAGGGAAGTGTCCTCCTTTCCATGTGAGCACAGAGCTCCAGAGAGCCTCTCCACAGAGGCCTTGGGTCTGTTTGCTGAGGATCTCTGCAGGCTTCCACTGTGCACCAGAAATCCAACTAAGTGGTATTTTCTGTCACTCCATCTGCACATATTTTCCCAACGGAGAGGTGTAGTGTACTTGGACATTATGGACTACAACGTATTTTTCAGATCCTGCTGTTTAACAAATGGGAAAGAAACTGAAATTCAGAAAGTGTGACATGAAGAGAGAGTGAGTTTTAGGGTATAAAATTAGTATACAGGAAAGAAAGAGAATAAGAACTCTATGCAGTACAGCACAGGTGGGAGGTGCTCAGTGATTTTCCTAAGAGTCTGAGGTGTTTCTGCAACTTGTCTTGGTCTTCTGTTGTTCCATCACCCTGAGCCCATGCCTCATCCCTCCAGCATAGTGCTGTGCAAGATTGATATGCTGTCCAGAAAACCAGGATCAACTACCTCTATCATCTCCATTTGTTACCTAGCTCAGAAATCCCCATCCTTATGGAGTGGGTGGTCTACCTGTGTCACAGTGAATGTGCCTGCCAACATTTTGGAGTGGATATACAGTTCCTACAGTCTGCATGATCTCTGATCTGTTACAGATCACCAGTTCAATATGAATCCAATAGGCCATCATAGAGTAAAAATACTGGCATTACAATGCTTATATTATTAAAAGTTAAAATGTGCTGCTTAGTAAAGTGATAGAACAGTAGTTAAAGAAACAAGGCCTTGACCTGTCCTTCCTAATCCCATATATTGTACCTACCGTGCAAATGATGTTAAATCAAAGTGTTTTATTTTAGCTAGCAAAAATTCTGTGAGCCTTATTATTTATGTCTCTTTTTCTCTAGAGTTCTTTTTAGTCAGGACTGCAATTTATGTTTTTTTTTTTTTTTAATTCCAGCTACGTAGGAGATTCTTTGATGGATTACAATTTCAACAAACTCTAACTCAAGAATGACAGTTAAGAGAACTAAACCTCACTTTTCACTATCCTGGAAAGGAATGGGATCTCAATATCTGGAGTTTTTTTAGTACTCTATCTCCCTCTGCTGTTATCACTGAGAAGTTGTTCCACAATGGGAAATCATGTACTTGCAGCTTCAATTTCCATGCTCTCTCTCCTGGCAATAATGGGAGACGCGGACAGTAAAACAGACAGTGCCTTCATGATCGACTCCGACCCTAGTCGCTGTATGAGGCATCACTACGTCGACTCTATCAGTCACCCGCTGTACAAGTGTAGCTCAAAGGTAAGGACTCCTCTTATCCCCAGTAAAGAGGATGTTACCATCAGTGGAGTCTGGAGACAAAAAAAAAAGCCATGTTGGTTAATCATCCTTACATAAATTCCTTGCTAACAGAACACAAATCTATAGATACATTGACATCTGGATGCATAGGTCAGACATACAGAGAGAGAAAAAGGCTAATGAGTCTTTGCACCTTTTCAAAAGGAGACACAACATCAATGATGTAAAACCAACAAGCAATAAACTGTACAATTAAAAGCAGCAAGTTTGTTAACTGCTATGCACCAAGGAGATGAGCTGATTCAGACATGTAGATCATCCCAAACAGCTGATTCCTTCATGTGAGCCTTTAATCTGGAGTGCATAAATTTAAAGCTTTTCATTGCCTATGTACTAAGGTAAAGAATCAAGCTATAAAACAGTTATGAAAATGTGAGAAACATTGCTTTTTTTTTTCCATTTTAGCATCAGGATCTTTGTCTTCATGTAGAATGTCATTTAGGATATTTACTTTAGGGCTTAAAAGCAGAAGTAAATACAAAATTGCCTTCCATTTGAGATGTCAGGCTTGAAAATAATTGTGTCCTAAAGGTTTAGTAGCCTAGTCATTGATTTCATTGTGAGGAGAAAAAGAATGCAGACAAACAACGGGGAAAATCTCGGCTGGGCCCTAATTTTCTTGTCCTAATTTGTTCTGACTGAGTTAACCCAGTGAGTATTCAACGTATAGTCTCTGCTTTGACTATCCTTCGTGGAAAGTGAATTGCCTTATTCACATAGTTCTCTAGATAAACAAAAGCGGACACCAGGAAATGCTAACACTTCCTCCAGCCCCGCATCATTACGGGTGCTACAGGCCATGCGTGTGGGATGAGGTTTATGACTAGCAAGCTGACTGCAGCTACTTTGTCCAGTAGCAAAAACCAGCAGCAATGGGTCAGGGAGCATTTTAGAGGAGAGGGTGCCTGTGCAACTAAAGCAGACACGATGATGGCAGCAAAGACTCTTCTTACTCTACCAAATGCCTTTGTGGGCAGAGTGAATTCTTTGTTTTGTGTGATCAGCACTGGGATGAGGTACTGTGACTGGCATTAGTAGCATATAAAATTTAAAAGAAAGCACAGAGCAGAAAATAATAAGCCACCAATGCTCTGGGCTCCTTTGAACTGCCAGGATGGCTGCTGGAGTATATGGTTCCTGCAGTGGCTGTGCATGATGGATGACAGAGCATAGGCTCTGTGCTCCCTTACCTTGTTTCACACCAGTATGGCCTGCCTGGCTTTGTGCATCACTCCAGGTTCTCAAGTGTGTGTGACTGAAGGTTTTTTCCCTACCACTTTTGAATTCAAAGAGTAAAAGTACACATAACCTGCAATTCAGGGGAGAACTCGTTCTTACTTTTGGCCTGAATTAGGCCTTTTTGCCCTCTGTGAAACATCCATCATTAAAATACATAATTGCAGAAATGCATCTGTTTGTGCAATATTGATTTTATTGCAAGTGGTGAAAAGTGGGTGTGGGAGGTGGCTTTTCTGTATTCATAGGCAGGGCGGGTAGCAGCCCTTCTCCTGCGATGCTGTTCTGATCACCTATAACAATAGAAACACCATTGCCATCGTGATGGTTTGGTAGGGGAAGGCAGTGGCCTTTGGTCGCTGCTTCCTGCCCTGCTTGAGGGCAGGAGGAGCTGTGGTTGTGTGCATGGCAATGGCAGGTGGTCCAATTCTGGCCCTGCAGAGCCTTCCAGCTCTAGCTTTGGGGATGTTCCCCCTCTGCCCTCAGCACACAGAACAGCAAACGAATACCAAATGGCCACTTGGTTAGGGCTGTGAGAAATGTACATGTATGACTGCTCTGGGCACACTGCCCCGGGGCAAAAGCCTTTCTGCACAGTAGGTCGCAGGCCAGCCCCTAAGGCAGTTCAAGCCTGGCAGCTCTGGGCCTTGGGGCCAAAGGGCTCCGGCGTCCAGGCCCTCTCCTCTCCTCTCCTGCAGATCCACCCACCTGCCAGGAAGGAGGGATGGAAATTCACCAACAACTTGATTTCTTTGGAGAAAAGCACTCAGGCCTTTAGGAGTGGAACTGATGGGAAAAAATACCAGGGAAGTTTTCTAGTTAAAAACAGATTATTTCAAAATAGAGCATTTAGAAAATGAAACTGCTGACATGGAATTTAATGGCAAAAATTGTCCATAACATTTTAAAAATCAAGCATTTAATAGAAATCATGTTCAAAAAATTATCACATCTTTTGGCTTCCCAAATTCTACAATGGCTTCAAGATTATTATTATGATTATTTTTAATAAAAGGTACTTTCTCCTAAATAATAAATGGACTTTCTCATGAAGTGAAAAACAAAAACAGTTTCTGTACAGTGTCAAATAATTTTGACATTTCCTAGAAAATTCTGTTAAACCAAGCCTTTTTTTTTAAAAAAAAAAGAATTCAGAGATCTGAATCATCTGCTGGATATGTGACTTTTCTTCTGGATTTAGCATATAACAATCTAACAATATAACAATAACAGAACAATGTTATTTTGCTAATGAAAATTAACAATGTCCGTTCCTAAATATACTGTAATAAAACATAAACAAATAAAAAAGGGAAGGGTTTGTTGGATCAGCTGTGGGAATTGTGGTCCCTCTTGTCTCCACTGCATTTCCCTTGTGGAGCTAGGACTGATAATTTGTGTCTGGCAGAGGCTTATCCCTTTTAGTATGATACATTTGTTCTACAAAGCCATCCTTTTTCACTCTATATAATTTTCCCTTTTACTGCAGCATAGAATTACAGAAAAAAATCAAGCCATATTATATTTGCCATCCATCTTGGTTAAAAAAAGATTATGCCCACTGTGCTTCTCTGTGGAGACTGCCAATTGTGCCCACTTGGGAACAAGGTTGGTTACAATCAAATTCCTCTTGCTTGTAACCTAGGGCAGATATTGAAATCCGGCTTCCAAACATGAAAAGCCTTTGGAAAGGTACTCCATTATAGTTACAGAATGTAAAAAAGATTAGTATCCTTGTGTCAACTCATAAGGTCTTCCCTGACCAGGTCTTCCCCCTGATCCTGCCTGACCTCTGCCAGGGAGGTCTCCTAATGTTCGATGCACTGGATCACCTTGCCTCTGCATTCAGAGCCTCCTGAATTACAGTGTGGGTAGTCACAAGCATTTCCTCCAGATGTGCCAGAAGAATTCTACAATTGGCCACCTAGCAGCAAAGAATACAGAGAGGGACATCCTGTATGAATAGTGAATGTTTTGAAAAGCAGTGAATGTTTTGAAGATAGTAGTAGAGAACAGGGCTATCTCATGAGTTTTTCCGTAATTCCTGCTTGTAGCCAGGCCATGAATACTCTGTGGAAGTCTCTTCTCAAGTATTTAAGCACATCAGCCAGTTGCTAATGAGTGCAAGAAAGAGGGCTACAAACAATAATAATAACAAATCAATTCATCACTTGTAAATTTCTAGACTATGGCTTGAGTGACCAGAGTCAAATATTTTCTAAGTCTAAACTGTTATAGGAAATACTCTCTTTCCTGTCCATTCAGATACCTATTAAGAGATTCCTGTCTACAAGAACATCTACTTTCTGAGCTAGTCAAACATCGCTGCAGTGGGGAGCAAGAACTCCCCACTGTTCCCACATGGCATTGAACTGTACTTCCGGGAATAGCATCACAAGGTGACATGCACAGGCTCATATGCGTGGGGGAGGAGGGAGCAAAGAGGCACAGATATCAGGTTATAAAATACCCACACATTTTAACTATATATACGCTTACTGTATTACTGTGCTATGCCATCATATCATGACTAATTATTTAGGCGATAATCTCTATTCCGCTATAGTATACGATGCAATAAGCAGCTGGTGCGATTGATTAAATGGCAAAGCAAAGCTTTTAAAGTACAGGCTATTTCCAGCTCATTTGCACACCTGCCAAAATCTGCTGATGGTGTTCTTGATTCATGAGCTAAGCAATGCCGAGGACTTCAGGTTAGTCCAGAAGTTTAGAAAGCCACCAAATAGGAAGTGCAAATATTTTTAGTCCTGCAAGATTGACATGATACCCATGGTGCAATGCCACATGTAAAAATTTACACTCTAATTGAAAAATAGGGCATAAAACCAACACTCAGGGTAATTTTACATGAGATTAATACTAGCTATCCTCTTATGAAAAACTAAGTAGCAAGCACAATTTGAGATAATTAGAGTCCTCACAGAATGAAATCCGTTTTTAAAGACAAGGCTTACCAAGCAGTTATAAGCTCAGTGGCATATTGAAAAAAATATTATTTTTGCAGAACAAAGCTTGCTGTTAGTAAGAAATCCATGGTGATGCATAGATAGAGGAACATCAGGTAACTTGGCCTTCTAATTACATTTTTGTGACTCTTCTGCAGCTTTCAGTCATGTTCCTTGTCTCTTGGAGGCTGGATGGGGAGGTTGATAGTACCTGCAGACCCAGGAGTAGACGTGTGACATCAAAGGATCTTAGGATAGGAGTACTAGAATGCGCCAGAAGCATTAACCGCCATGTTAGCTTCATCAGCCACATGAGATGTCACACTGGGCTTAAATCACAGAATCATCAAAATATTGTTTGAATGGGACTTCTGGAGATTGTCTGAACTGCCCAAGTGGCAACTTGTGGTTGCTGCTCTTGTTTTAGCTCACTGTTGAGTTTGTCTACACTGCCTCTGTGATGCCTCTGCCTCTTTGAACTGTTGTAGGCTGCTACTTGATTTTTCCTTAGCCTTCTCTCCAGCTAAGCAGTTGGGAATAGTCTTTGAAACACAGTAGTAGCAGTTGGTGGACACTGCTCAAAGCAGGGGTATAATGACAGCCAACAAGTTGTGCTGAATGGAACTAATTTAAATTTACTAAGCTCCCAGCTTTCATTTTCTATACACACAGAGTTAGATGCTGATGAAAATCTTCACCACCTGCGTGTCCACCATTATGAGAAAAGGGCTTTGTTTATACAGAGGAGGCTAGTGCCTCTTTCTCTCTTAGGAATTGGGTGTTAGTAACTGAAATAATTGCAGCTTTCAGTGTTGTATATCACAGATTAAGTTACTGTATGTATATATACCTATTATGCTGATATTAAGTAGACTGACATAGCTGATGGATGTTTGAAAAGCTGGGATGTGGCTGAACTGTAGACTGAAATTTCCTTCTTACCATTTTATTAGTAACACAGAAACAAATCTGTTTATGAATAGCCAGCATCACATAAATCAGATAATAAATTTATGCTATGAGTCACAAAGGTTGACAAATCTACTGAAAAACCACAAGAAATCATCTCTTTAACTCAAGAAGAAGATGGTACCAAACTCTCATGATAAACTCATGAAGGCATTTTCCTTGTGCTCAATGTTAAATGCAAGTGTATTTGTTAATATCCTAACACCATTCAAAGCAATTCATTTAGCATGCATGACTTGAATGAGTCATTTTTAAGCATTGTATTAAGTTCTTTCCTTTATGGGCAACCGGTACCTTTCCCAAGGACATAGGTAATGCTGGTATTTTCCACTTGCTACCAAGAATATTCTCTCTTTCTCTGTCATGATTCTGCCTAACAAAGAATGCTTCTGAAAATTAAACATCTGGTCTAATAAGCTGAATGGATCTCAGAAGTGTTTAACACTGCAAAATATTTACTGTCATTGTCCCTAAGATATGTGTGTAAGACAGTTAAAATGTAATTTTACTCTTTGGTTATAGGATCAGAGTTACCACAGTTTTACTGTCTGCTTTCTCACTTCAGCAATATTTTTGCCTTGTTCGGATGATACAGTAAGCTGAATTTAGAATTTGTGTTGGTTAAACAAAATTGGCTGATTTGGATTAGCTAATATTTAAATCTCCATTAAGATGTGCAGCAGTTTGTTTAAGATCCTAAACGCTCATCTCTAGAAGGTCTTAAGACCTGTTTCTAAACACATAGTCTGATGAGTTTCCTTTCCATGTTTTACATAGAGCTAAGGAAACATCACCACTGCTCAACATGAGATTGTTAAGAAGGGAAGCAAATTATACCCCATGGAATTTCCTTAGTTCCTCCTGTTGTGTAAGTTATTTTATTCTAGTCACAGCTCATTGGGTGAACCCAGGAGGAGAAGAAAGACACAGCATGTGTTATATTTTTAAAATCTCACTGGTGAACTTTCATATTTGCCAAGTTCTTACTGATTTATATTTTCACTGCTTTATGATACGTATGACACTTTTTATATAGAATTAATTGTATATAATTACAAAGTTTTCAAGGTGATATTTGCAAAAGAAGGAGCTGGAAACTTACTTCTTTAGAAGCAATAAGTTGACCATTTTCTTCATATTTCTACTTTATATGTTCACATAGTTAAGCATTTCAGGAATTCACTGGCCCCAAGGACCAGTTCAGCTGATCATTACTATATATACACAAAGTATTGGATAATATCCAACAGAAGTATGAGTCTGGCTGATGATTTAAGGGTTTGACTGTCATGAATCTGAGGTAAGCAAGTCACAGTTGCAGTCACCGTGTCTAGAAAACGGGGCTGCCATTGATTTGAGCCTCAAGATCGGCTTTCAGAAAAGCAGGTCCCATACTCCTTATCAAGATGTGTGCAATTCCAGGAAGAATCTCCCTTTTGCCTCATGCCAATCCATATTGTCTCTGAACTCTCCCAGACCTGTGTCTGAGGCCAGTCAATCTTATGGAGCTGGGTACTGTCACCGTGGTGGAGAGATGCCCAAAGTGAAGTAAGACTGGGCAGGGTGAAAGGACCTTCACATGTGGTGTTAAGTGGGCACGCACAGCCAGGGCGGTGTGTTCCCTAACCCATCTCTGTTCATTCGTAGATGGTGCTGCTGGCTCGCTGTGAAGGACGCTGCAGCCAGACATCGCGCTCGGAGCCGATGGTTTCTTTCAGCACGGTCCTGAAACAGCCTTTCCGCTCTACGTGCCACTGCTGCCGGCCCCAGACCTCCAAGCTGAAGGCAATGCGGTTGCGTTGCTCAGGGGGCATGAGGCTCACGGCCACTTACCGCTACATCCTGTCTTGCCACTGTGAAGAGTGCAACTCCTAGGGACACATGTGCCACGGCAGTGGAAGGACAGGGATGCTGCTGGCAGAGAAGGCTCCCAAGAAGTACCCTAGGTGAGGGCAACGGTCCCAGCATATGATAACAGGAAGGGCAGGACTAATCAAGCTGGATTGCATTTAAATGCTGGAGCGTAAAATGTCCTGGGGCTCTGGATGGTGCCGGTACGGAAGTGCTCTCTGTGACAAAAACAGGAGGACTTGGTTTTAGGAAACCTTTCTTTTTTTTTGAAAGGATATTTTTGTGAGTTTCTTTTTTTTTTCAGGCTCAGCTCTGACAACAGAGAGGTGGTTTTACTTTAAGGCCCAGGCCAACCAGGAAAAAGAGGAAGATCAGCTGGATGACAGCACTGCACTCTGGAAGCTGGCATTTGGCAGAGGACGGACACTGGTTCCCACATAAGGCTTTTAACCTACCAACTTATTCTCAATTTCTTGGTTATACTGGGCTTCAAAATGAACTGGGTTGTCAGTAAGGGTGACGTTACTACTAGCCAAGCACTCAGAAACTTTAATGGTGGTTTAGCAGAAATTGCAAATAAATCGTTGAAAAGTGAACTGGATATGTAATGTAACACTGGGATTACCTTGTCCGATCCAGCTGAAATGCTTGTTTGCAGTGGACTGTATCACAGTTCATTAGCGGAGTGACTTTTGAAAAGTGAAAGGTCACAAGACTCGTTATTCCTCTCTAAAAGCCTGGAAATGTGACACATCACATCTGTCACAAAAGCTACTATTTAAACACTAGTAACTAATTAAGATTAAAGTGACATATACTAAATGGAGTCTTTTCTTGGGTAAAAGATGTACAAAACTACAGCCAACAAAATAATAATTAAACTTAGCACTTACTTTCTTCTATAGCTCTCAGCCTATTAAGTATCATTTTCACCTTTTAAAGAATCTGAGACCCAGGGAAATCAACAGACACATCTGCTCTCCTATAGGAAGTTTAAGGCAGAGTTTGGTCACAGTAGTATCTGATGGATTGCAAAGGCCATGTTTGGATTAACACAGTAACTTGCTGCTACCTTAGATCTAACCATCTCTAACTTGAGATGGCCATAACTTGTCTGGGCAATATAGCTGTGTTCTTTTTGCACGAACACAAGGGCATAGGAGGTTGTGGTAGGGTTAGAGTGTTCCCAGACAGCACCTTGGTAGGAAGCTGGTCCAGAGCCAGGCTGTCAGCGAGGGACAAGGCCGCACTTCTGGGCCCTGCAGGATGGGGCAGCCAGAAGCAAGGCAGATCACGAGCTGCTTTCCCCTACAAGACCATTGCAGAAAGAAATACCCTGATGAGCTGAATGAATTACAGTGTTTGATAGTTGTGAAAGAGTTTTAAAATAACAAGGGATCTGAAGATGTGGAATGCTATTTGTGTAGAAACTCTGGCCCTTCTCCTAGATGTGATGTTTTTGGAAGGTTCAGTCACAGCCTTTTATGACCAGAAGGAAGTAACACAACATCCTACAGTTCTTGTCTCCTTACATGGCAGTGAATTAAGTCAATCTGCAATAGGTCATTCACATAAACCTGGACAAGCCATTCTTTGTGCAGAAGTCATGCAGATGCTAGGAGCATCTTTGCTGTACAGGAATTCACATTCAGCACAGTTCCTAATCCTTAGTGTCACCAGCATGTGTAATCCCACAGTTATTCTGCAGGATGGGCTGGGGCAGCTCCACTGCACAGCAGTGCTGGAGGGGGCTGGTGAAGACTAGAAGTCCCATCCAAGCACAGTGGTGAGTCCATCTGTCCTGTGCCATTCAGCCTGTCTGCAGCAACTGCCAAATTTAGCAGCTTGTTGTCTCGCATGGACATCGCAGGGATTCCCCTGTGTGTGCACAAGCAGTCGCCAAGGCCTGCCTGGGAGGACTGCAGTCCTGTGGTTTACGCAGGAGTTTCTGTGGCTACTCAGGCCAGGCCAAATTATTTTGCCACTGTTTCCTCATGAAGAAAGCTGGAGGTGAAGATAGACATTAATATCCAAAAATGGTGTTGTGAGCTGAATCGTGGAGCAGGATGGCATTCTGAGGTGGAAAATTAATGGGAATGAATACACACACAGACACTCATTAGAAGTAGATCTGTAATATATGGAATGGACTGTCTTTGCCCTCTGGAGAATGACTTACAATGATGGACAGTTATCAGGAAGAACATAGAGCTGCAGACAAAAAAGGGTGAATCAAATTGTTAGAAGCTGGGGGGGACTAAGATTAAAATGTCAAAACCATGACTGAAGAGCCCCAGTGAGGTCATTAAACATCGCTCAATGTTTCATCACTGTCAGTCATTCTTTTCATATCTGATGAATGGTTTGAACATCAAAGACTGAGAGATGTGAGTGTGACCTGGGCATTATCACTAGCCTACTTAATATGAAAGATCATATGTGTGTTCTTTTTCTGTTATCCTTTAACCTTCAGCATCAAAAAAGCCCATTATCCAAAAAAGCACCACCTCCTACTGTTAATTATATATAGAAAATTCCGGTCAGTATCTGAACCATCAACAATAGCTTTGATAACCAAATAACTATTACTCAAAATATGCATGACCTCTAAGCTTCAGTATAGAGACAAATGCACACAGACTATACTATGTAGTTACCTAAGGAACTGGGAATGTTTTGCGGGTCACTGCTATATTCAGTGTCACTCGCCCTGTGCCACTGTTGTCCGTGAGAGTGCTCCAGCACTTTTCTCCTTTTGGTGAGAGAGAGGAGGAATTTGAAGCACACTTTCAAGCCTAAGTCAATTTTGGGGAAAAAAATAAAAAAGAAAGAAAAAAAGAGAAGAAAAAAGAAGAAGGAAGAAAAGAAGAAAAAAAAAAGGAGGAAAAAGAAAGAAGAAAGAGGGAATATATAGTGCGGGAAGAACTTGGCTCGTATTTATTCCCACATCTTTTTGCTATCACACTGCAAGAGCTATAATTACTTAAATAGGTTTCACAGAAGATATTTCTGATTTAACAAAAATTTTTTTTTCTTCTCTCACACCCCACATTCTTTCCACTTTTCCTTAATTCCTCTAATGAAATCATTGCCTTGTGGTCTCAAAGACTGTTGCCAGGCATAAATGTTGAGGTGAATTCAACATCATCTAACTTAACTGTTGAGTCAAATAAAAACAGAGGAGTATAGTAGAAATTGACATAGCAAAACATAGTTGTAAATAGTTAAAAATTGACATTAAACTATGAATGACATTTTGAATTCTCTTAGTTTTTGGTTTGGCTTTGCCAGAATCTTCATCCTAAAAAATGAAGGAGCTGTTCTCCAAATCCAAATGTTCAAATGTTCTTAAATCCATACTTATATATACTTACTGATACTTATATATCAGTATTTTAGGCAAGCACGTGGTGCATGAAGCACAGTTTGTTAGAATTCAGAAGACATAGTGAAGCAAAAGGAAATGAGGCTTTGGATAAAACTGCAGGTTTGAGCTCAGGGTGGGAAAGAATCTGAATAGTATGTGGAAATAAAAAGGCTTCCTGTCACCATTTTGGATACTTAATCTTTGCTTTTCAAGTTTGATTGCTCTGTAAGCACTTCTTAAATTGGGTTCTTTCTGAACAGAGAAAAGACTAGTTGTCCTGATAATGTTGTGGGGCTTTTTCTGTGCTAAAAAAGCCTCTCCCCAAGATCCTGACAGGGACAAGTTTCTTCTTTCCCTCCCCAAGTGACTCATCCTTCAGCCCCCTCCTTCACCCACAGAAAGACGGGCTCAGCTGTGACTGTTCTCTAGCTTGCTCAAGGCAAGATGCAATAGAGACTTCTGACTCTCACCATCCCACTATCCTCCTTTCTTTTGATTACTATTCCAAGACCAAACTAGCTTATTTTAATAGCCACCTATCTCAGTAGTGGTGCTCCTGTTACACTGATTGAATGGGTGGCCACAAGACAGAACATTAGAGCTCTCCTGATACCCTTTGCTTGTAAGGAAATATAATATAATGCAGCATTTAGTGTCTACTGGAATTAAGTAGTCATGTGCCAGGGTAAAAGAGCCTGTGATCTAGCATAATTTAAATATTCTGATTCTAGAACCAATGAGGCTATTCCACCACATAAAACTGCACGCATACCTACTTTGCTAGTTCAAACCATATATAAAGCATAAAACTTAAGACTGGGCTTTGTTGGAGGTGTCCCCAGTGATTTACATTTTACTTGGCTTCTCAGCTTGCAGATTTTACTACTAGATCACCTCGAGGGAGGTGATTCTGCCCCTCTACTCAGCTCTGGTGAGGCCGCACTTGGAGTACTGTGTGCAGTTCTGGGCCCC
>JAUBOD010000375.1:1928209-1939553 GCA_032353885.1 Nothura maculosa
TAGACACTGATCAGGTCCCCCCTCAGCCTTCTCTTCTGCAGGCTGAACAGGCCCAGTTCCATCAGCCTTTGCTCATATAATGCATATATATTTATATACTAATATAAATATATTTATATACATGCACAAATGCCCTGTTTAGACACATCTCTCTTCACCCTTGCAGCCTTCTTCCACTGCTTTAGAGCTTGTTAGCTGGAAAGGAGAAAATATCTCCCCTAGATTATCTCCACTGCTCTTGGAAACCTCTCTATTTTGCCACCAGTTGCTCAGCCAAACAAAATCTGGTGGTGCTGGCAAGCAGGTGGCCTGAATATCTTGTCCTTCTCCTGAGGTGACACATCACAGTAGGCACCTAAGTCCATCTCAGTCCCTCAGCTGACTGTTCAAATACAGCTTGCTGTGGCTGCATCAGGGACATCTGTTGGAACCAAATAAATATTCAAGGCATAAAGTTTTGTTATTCCTTGTGTAAGAGGTAACAGGATGATCTGTTATGAAGTCACATGCCTAGAAATTCTACATTTACCTTTCACATGGACTTTTTAATGGGCCTTTTATTTTAGAAATTGCATTTTTTCCTGACTCTAATTGTTTAGATACTTTTAGGTTGTTGACAGAGACAATTACTGTCACTTCAATAAAGCTCTTGTAGAGCATTTAGAAATTGTGCCACTCCTTATCTCTGGAACTGTATTAAAAGAGTTAATTCTTCCCTACAGACTGTACCGTGGGAAAAAAAATCAGCAGAGGATGATATATGGCAAAGGATGCTGGTGGGAACAAAGAAACTGCATTTTACACTTTGATGAAATGACAGTAAGGAATCTTCTTTAGCTAAAGAGATCCTTCAACTAATAATTAAATCAGCACTAACTGAATTCTGGGATGATGGGCAAAATGAGAGGAAAGGAGGATCCTCCTCAGGATGCTGACAGTCCTCAGTGTTCACAAGTCAGCTGCCATTAAGTGAGGAAAATTCAGCCTTATTTAAGTTTCCACCACTTTGTTTTGGCTGCTCTGCTCCCCTCCGCTCTGTACCTCTAATACATGGGAATAATGCATCCCGTAATACATCCCTTCTGATATGCAATTGCTAATGTCTCTTCTCTCCATGCAGACTTAAAATTGACTCTAGATTTTATGAATTACATCTCTTCCAATACTGCAACTCCAGGGAAGGTTTTTACTACAATCTTTTCCATGTTTAGTTCACAGTGAAGTACAAGAGTCCCTGTACTGGAAGAACTGATCTCTGGGCCTCCTAATGTCACCCATGGTGTTTCTCTGCCTCTTGTTCTGCACTGGGTAGCTGGTAGCCCACCTCTCTCCCGCTATCCTCTCCGGTCTGAAAACTCCTTCAGAGAGAAGCATCACCCCCCTCTATAACTGATTCTGTATAATCTCTATAAACTCGGTAATTTTTTACTTTTTTGCATCTTGTATCACAGACTGAATAATGCCTCTATTTTGGCTTCCTCCTTGCAGGCTCCAGAGAATTCGGGGCAAGAGGACAATCTAATTTGTTTCCTGATGCTGGAAATTCATTAATGACTACTTTCTTTAAATGAGATATATATATATATATATACGTAAATATGTAGAGAGAGAGATGCATGTGCACACACATAGATGGACATATGGTAGGCTGAGACTGTTTATTCTAGGACTGGAAAAGTCTAGTGATTCTACACATCACTTGGATAAATCAGTGTTTGATAGGAAATGGTTTGTATTACAGTCTTATAAAAAGACAGAGGAGAGAAACACAGAGACATCTACATTTATGGATCCATAATATGAGAGCATGTAAGCCACCGCAGTGCCAAAGCCGCTGGGACAGAATAGCTGCACGAGTGACCTTGAACTGCAGAGACATTGAGAGCGCAATGAAATGACAGGGCACAAACACAACAGGCCGCCGGGCCAGGCCCCTCTGCTGCCGAGCTGGCTGGGAGCCCAGGCGGAGCTCGCGGCGCCATCAGGGGGAGCTCAGGCCTCACGGAGCCGAGACCCCTTCTTTAATATCCCCTCCTTGGCCAGGCTGCCTTAGGGATGGCCAGGGATACCCAGCCTGGCAGGATGGGTGCTGTGCACATGAGAGAGCCCTTGCATAGGTCCCTGTGGTGAGGGAAGCTCTTTTCAGGCTGGTTTCAGGGTGGTCTGGGTTGAAGCAATCCCCCTTGTGAGATGGGTCAGGCTGGAGAATGGGCAAAACCTGAGTGGGAGAAAACTTTATATCAGCAGCAACTCCAGCATTGGTGGACTGCAATTAAGTCATGTGAGGTCTTACAATTTTGTCTAACTAACCCAGGCTCTAAGAGCTGTGCTCACTTCACCCTATAAAGGTGATACCAGGGCATCACAGGCAGCACCTGTGGCAGCTTGGAGGACAGAGTATGAGTGCCCTCATAGCACCAGGGGACAGCATGAAAAAGCAGAAAAGTCCTTAAACCTGCAAGACGTGAAAAGCCCCAATCACTGCACTCCACTTTTCTTACAACATGCTGAAGCTGCCAGTGCGCTCACAGAAAAGGCTGCTGCAACCCCAGAACTTGTCCACTATGTTCTGACAACTCCCCAGCCTCCTGGGATGAGCAGATGGTTGGGACAGCAAGATTTTTTAGAAGGCAGCTTTAAACCGATGGCATTTTACTGCCTGCTGTGGATGTTGAGGAAATTACATGGCATATCTGAGAGGTGCTAAACACCTTGGTGAATCCACTCAGTGCAGTGAACAGAAAGGAAACATCAAGTGGCCCTAGCTTATTGCCACTGGTCTGAACTGGCACTTTTGGTGATTGGTGTGAGATGGGCTGTGGCCCCAGCATGCAGGCAGCCTGCCCAGCCTTGGCTGCCAGGGCAGTGGCATGTGCTAACAGCAGCATTGCTCTAGCCCTTTGTTCTGACCCTTTTCCTGTGTCACATGAGACACCATAACTTTGAACTCTGGCTCCTTCTTGCACTTAACGTAAGTTGACTTTGTTCAGGGACAAAGAAAGCTGATATCACAGCTTCAGTGAACAGAGTCCACCTTAGGGCATCCCTGCTTGGGCAATCTGATAAGCAAAGGGGGAGACAAAGTGCAGATACTCAGTTAAGGGCCAAGACTTCTGAAGCACCAATGGTGCTGGAGCACCCAGCCTCAGCATCATAGTGTCATTCAAGTACTTGTGGGTGAGAGTAAGTGACAGGTGTAGGGGAGGAGCTGAAGTGATGCCTTCACTGAAGAACAGGTTGCAACCACATTATAAACACAAAGAAGTCCAGAGGGAGAGAAGCACTTAAAAACCAAACAGAACCAAAAGTAGACCAAACAGGTTTTATAATTTTTCAGTACACAGAGCTACTCTTCTTTTTTATTTAGTGACTCCTTATTTCAGTTGGATTTTCATGAATCCTCATCTGTGGTCTTTTTCTCTACCTGTGAGCAAGAAAATAGAAGATTGCAAGTATCTATAAACTAGCAACTCTTTGGTGGGCTGTCCTCCAGGGAAAACTTCATCAGCTTGAATGAATCTGCACCACAAATTCCTCCCTGTTTTGTGATCTCTCATAGTAATATCCAAATCTTCCTCATCACAGATGGTAAAAAGAAATTTTAAATAGAAATCAATTTTAGGGAAACAAGTGGTAATGGTAAGTCTCGCTGGTGTTTCCTTCACATTGTTTTTATTACTTAGTTTTCCTCCCTGATCTCCTGCCCTTTCATAGGAATAAAGTCTAATCACTTTATATATAAGCATCATTAGTAATTTTAGATGATCTTAAAGGTCAGTATTAAAAAGACTCCATAATCCTTCCACATGACAGGACAATACAATTAACAGTAGTGGATTCTGAGAACAGTAATAACAAATGCCACTCAATATCCCTTTCACATGACAGGTCACCAGCCATTAGCAGCAGTGGTTTATTGAGATTAGTAGTAACAAATGCTAACGCTGCAGCATTCCTCCTATTTTTCATTCTTCTCACTAGTTTTCTCAGCTCTAAAAATATGCATCAATGCATGGCCAAAATATTTTGAATACTGAAATACTGTACACTATCCTGTGTGTTAGTCTGCAACTTAGTAGGGAGGATTTGGCACATGGATCAGGGCACCTAGATTTAAACCAGGCACCTGACCTCCTACTGCATTCAGTAGAGATCTGGTCAAGACAACTGAGCCTAAAGAGCAATTGAACTGGCTATGCATTAGTGTCCACTTCTTTGGGTGATCTATGCAGCCTTCTAGATGCCCTATCTTGGTTAGATGCCTGTGGGTTGTAACAGGAGATCAGACACCTACCACATATGTAGATTTCTCCTTTGCAGGCTTAATGTGCAAACTAAATCCTACTGTGGATTTTCTTTTCCCTCAAAAAAAACAGTTCCATTAGTATAATTTTATTAATTTTGCTATCATTCTTTGTGGAAAAAGCAGCAGGCACAGATTGATATGCCATCAAAAAAGAAAAAAAAAGTAGCACGATTTAAACTCAGATAATCCAGATTAAAGATATATTATATAAAGACATATAATATAAAGGTATAATATAATATCCTTCTACACCGGCAAAACATCTGAGGGCAGCAATAGGTGTCACACTGAGACTTTTGACATAGTTTCTCCAGCAATATTCTTTTAAGCAAAGCACAGAAATGTGGATAGATGGAACTGAAGAGTATACAACTACTCTCAGAGGGAAAGAGTACTAGGAAAACTGTCAAAATGTGAGGATACCTGAGTTGGCACTCTTCTCCTTTTCACCAGTGGCTCAGGTGGTGGAACAGAAATGCTTACTGTCTTTGTACCTGACACAGCACGGGGGGAAGGCAAACACACTGGAAGACAGGAGTAGTTTTCAGAGCGATCCTGACAAAGTGAAGGTACCACCTAAGTCAACAGAAGGGAGAACTGCATGACGCAGCAGAAATCAGCTGTACAAATACAAGCCATGACAACAGTTCTTCAGAAGAAAATCACAGCAGAGCATAATTCAATAACATCCTGTTGCCATGAGGAAGGTAAAACCGTACTGTGAAGCATCATAAGGCAGCTGGAGCAACTTTTCCACTTTACTCAGCATGAATAAAGCTTCAGCTGGAACAATGGGATCCATTTTGAGCTCGGCACTTCAGGCAGATGGGTGCTAACTGCAGAAAGTACAAAGAAGAGAAATCAGAATAATTGGAGGGCATGAAAATAGGGCCTACGAGAGCAGAAGGGGTTTGGCTAGCCTAGAAAAGAGAAGGTTGAGGGAAAATGTGCTGGAAGTATTCAAGTATGCAAAAAACTTTATTCCTAACATCTATAATGGAAACAAATAACATTCTTACTTAGTGGAAGGCAGTGAGGTACAGGGACATATCATGCTTAGGTGTCTGGGAAGAGACTGGGAATATCTTTATGAACAGTTTAGAGAATTACTTTTCTGGAGATGAAATGGACTGATACAGTCCATTCTACCTCAGGGCCACTCAATGATTAAAATTGTCTCCTAAGGTCTCTTTGAGGCTGCTGGATCTGTGTCCTTCAGCGTCAGAGGGTAACACGACCCCGTTGTCACAAGGTCTTCACCTCTGCAAGGCTCCTGAGGACTGGTGAGGACAGCAGGGAACAGCGGTGCCACCAAGCAAGGGAGGTCCAGGGATCCTTCTTTGCTGCAGAGACTGCTGCAGAACAGTCACACTACATTGCTCTGGAAGCAGAAATGGAAAAGTTAATTCTCATCAGCTGTTTAAACTGAGCAAAAAACACAGCAGGGCCACAATATTTTTAAAAAGCATATATACTGTGATTATTTTTTCACATAAAGAGTGAAGCCAGCAGAGGTCTGGCACCATCTGGCTTGTAGAAGTATAGGCTGAGAACTTCTCACCATACTTTGTTCTCACTATACTTTGTTCTCATTATACTTTGGCTAGAGAGCAGCTAGTTTTAGCTTGCAGCTGTGAGTATGAGCCTCCAGTGCCTATTGCAGATGCCCGTAGAGCTGAAATTGATTGAATCCAAACACTTAACAAACTCTGCTCTTCAAACCTCTCTGAACACCTCTTTGCCTTTGCTTATCTTTTTCTTTTTTTCGCTTTTTCCTCTCCAAGAGTGACTTGATTCTGTTTCTGATGGTTTACACATCCTACTCCTGCTTTGTTTGTCCTCTGCACTTTCCAAAGTCCTTAAAACATTCCAGTCACATAAGCAGCAGGCGGAGAAATCTCTAGAGGCTTAAAGTCAGGGACTTCTAATGGGTCCTTGACACAGCCAGTAACAATGATAATCCTTTCTTAATATAATGTCCCAGCAATAAACAGATATGCTACTGCTCTAAAGTACAATGTAGTGGCTGTAGAAAATAAGATGCTTCTGAAGAAAGGTTCAAAGAGGCTTTATAGCCATGAAGATATATGGGGGAAGGAGTGAGAGAAAGGAGAAATAAGGATTTATGGGACTTAACAAAACTGCCTAAGAGAAAATATTTTCAGGTAGAAGGTAGAAGAATAAGGATATGTCTTTCAACTACAGTGAAAAAAATATATATAAGTAAAAGATAAAAGAGATAAAAGATGATTCCATGGGGAACACACACTGAACTACACTGAAAATTAGGACTGTCGCTTCCTGCGAGTCTCTGGTCATGGCAAAGAGACAGGGTTAAGTGAAGATGTATTGGGAAGATCGTCTTTCTTTCCCTGGGAGAGCTTTACTGCATATACAACTCGCTAAACCACGACAGCTCTGAGAGCCAGATTCAGGAGGCATCTGAGCAGCTTCAATGACCTTTCATAATGCACCAGAATTATTGTTTGTTTTCACTAGGTTTCATTATAACAAGTACTTTCACTTTGAAAGGGAGTTGCTTTCTTATTATACTTCCCTCCCATCATCTAATCCCAGCTGAAAACAAAGTTCTACTTGAGGCCCTAATATTCCCTGCTTTACTACCTACTTATCAGCAGGTCCATGCTCCTCATGCAGCTCCCTTTCAACCAAAGCAACAATAACAAATCCTCTCCTGAGCTCAAATATAAGTTTGGATGGGGAGTAAAAAGAACAAACAAACACAAAGCAAACAAACAAAAAAAACCCCATAGATCTCCATGGAGGAAAGCACAAGTGCTCTGGTTCTCTGGATTCAGCAGAATAGCTCGTCATGCTATATAATGACATACTGCCCTATACTGTTTTTAAGGTATGTGACATATCCTTCTCCTTGTACTGACAGCCAGCAGCAAGGTCCTGCAAGGACCCACCAACTGCCCTGGTACCTTCCAGCCTTTGCCCCAAAAGCAGCTCCCTACTGGCCAGTGTTCAGCACCATCCAGCTGCATGACAGGAAAAGGAGCAATAGGTGTAAGTTGAAACACAGGAGGTTCCATCTCCACATGAGGAAGAACTTCTTCACTGTGAGGATGCCAGAGCCCTGGCACAGGCTGCCCAGGGAGGTTGTGGAGTCTCCTTATCTGGAGATCTTCCAAACCCGCCTGGATGCCGCCCTGTGCCCCGTGCTCTGGGTGTCCCTGCTGGAGCAGGGGGTTGGACTGGATGATCTCCAGAGGTCCCTTCCAACCTCAACCACTCTGTGATTCTGTGATTTTGCTGGCTGGGTCAAGGGCAAGGGGCAGCATGGAAACAGGCTACTGTAGGGAGCTCTACTCTTTTTAGTACCAAAGGTAAACCCTTCAGTCACGGTGGATACACAGACTGCTGGGGAACATAAAATGCTTCCTTAAAACTTATGAAAATGACTGACCTGTCTACTATTTTGAATAGTAACCATGATCAGAGATCATGACCAACATAAACAAGGAGACAGGCTGACATTACCATGCTTCATTTGAAGAGGACTTTAATCTCTATCTTGAAACTCGTGTTGATACAAACCTTCTGGAGAAGTCCACCAGAGAGCACAGTATTTGCTTCTGTCTCATTTAGCTGCCACGGCCTTTTCAAATGTCAACACTGATTTTTTTTTCTGTACTGAGATCTAAATACCAGTTGTAGGTTCAGGCTCCTTGGCTTCGTAGATCAGAAAAAAAAATTTTAATTACATTGAGATCTTTTTCTAACTACGAATCATCAAGAATCAGAAAATACAACTGGAACATGGTAGGAACATGGGCACATGGGTTTCTCCTACCCAGCATGGGTAGGAAAAAAATAATCTCATTTTTGATTAAATGACTGAGATTTTTTGTTTTCCTCCTTCATCCATTTCAAACAGGTTGTTTATGTTTTATTATAAATAAAAAAATAGCCTCTCTGTCTCCTGGCAAACAACATACATGCTTCTCCCCTCCTTTTCTCTCCCTCAGGAGATACTTGGATACTTCAAAGGGAAAATGAACAGATACAGGAAAGGGACAGGAATCTTGCTGGGACAGAAATATTGTCAGGAGAATTGCATAACAGCTTATGCTTTTTGCACTAAATCAGACAGGTACTTCATAGAGACGCTGACATACATCAACTATTGGCTTGCCTACTCAAAGACAAATACAACTGTCACTACAAAAGCACACACATAACATGGCAAATTTTAGGCATGACCTTCAGTGTCATCAAACAAACTTCTCGATACAGAGGAGTTCCTTGGAAGTTCTCTGCCACGGTTTAAGGCATGGCCACCATCCCCCTTCCCATTCAGAATGGCAAGAAAGGCCATTGTGCTAAATGACAACACTGCATACTTGGCTTGGAATCCCTACGCCTTCTCAGCCCAATCCCTCAGTGTTTCCTCACATGGACTGAAAACGTGTTCAGAATTAGCCTGCAAAAGACTAAATACAACCATCTTCGTTCTCAGGAGGTCTATTTGCCCCTCCAGCAACACAGAGCTAATGTTAAACCTGCAAGTTTATCTCCAGTCTTCTGGCCAACCTGAATGCCTGCAGATGCTACCGGCTAGCCCCGCTCTGCAACAGTCTGTGGCAGTGCAGCAGGACGCAGGACCGTTTTACACACAGTGCCCTGCTAAGAGCTTGAAAACGATGCCAGCTTCTTCTGGGAGTCAACCCAGAGGCACAAGCAGAGCGTTTGAAGAGATGACTCCCAGGTAAACCATTTGGTGTCTACCAGCCAGCTCTGCCCAGCTCCCACCACTCACCTTGGCACCAGGTGTACAAACCCCAAGCTCAACAGCAGCACAAAGGGGCACTGGCCAGCATTGTTCAGCATCTTCTCCAGAGGAAAGTCCACACCTATTTCTTAGGGAACAGGATCTTGTAATGCTGTAAATCCAGCATTCACTGAGATATGGCTATTGTACCAATTAACATGATGCTGTTACATCAAATAATCTCTTTTCAGAATAAATTCCCTCACAGAAGCAAGTCTTGTGGTATTATAATGTTTACAACCCGAAGTCTTCCACAAAAATGTCATGTTTTCCAGAAGCATCACATATATTTGCTAATTAATCACAGTGTATTTACTTTTCCTATTCTCTCCTGTTTGCATTGGTCAGTGAATCCCAGAGAAGATACAGACTCTTCTAATGAGCTCAGGGTATTTGAAATCACTAGCCAATATTGCAAAGGCCACTTCTTTCTGGTATTGGCTCTACATACTCTCTAAGCATGAAAGTATGCAAATATACTTGTGTTATTAAAAACCTGCATCAGTGCTAAGGCTTTTATGACTGCAAAATTGCAAGCCCTACTGGCATTGCTTCTTGCAATTGTATCATGGACATAACATAAAAATCACACATGTTTGTGAGAACAACTTCTAGACAAGTTATTTCTTGTACCTCTATCAAGAAACCTGTGTGTTTAGAGAAAAGTCTGTTTAATCTCAGTGCGTTGCTTGTACCCACTAATGCCCTTCTCATCTAAATTCCCCAATGAAGAACAAACCAGTTTTTCAGAATCAGGAGTTTTAGAACAGCAACATAAATCCTAGCATATGCTCTCATAGGAGAGACCCTGATCACCAAAGGCATCTTCCTACTGGCTTGAAGAATCCCTGGAACGAGACCACAGGATATGTCTGTGACCCGCAAATGCTACAAACAGAACATGTGGCAAATGTTGCAGATGGTCAGAAACTAGCCCCTCACACCACAGTTTGTTTGCAATGATGAGAAAATCCAGATAAACAAACTTAGTTTGTGATTCATGAAGAAAATTGCATAGCCACAGCAGATGAAGCAACCCAGTGCTGACCATAAGCAAAATATAAACAAGAACCATAAGCAATACTGCAGTATTCAGGAAGAAGAAATCATGGCAGTTTCCTTGGGGCAGTGATGTGCTTTCACTGCATGCATATGCAAACATCAGAGACAAAGTCTGAGAATGTTGAAGCACACTCAAATATATTATGGAATATCAAAAGTGGGGAACCAGAAGACAACAGGGGGCAAAATAAGATAGATCAACTAGATCTATTAGGCGAGTAGATGACATTTCAAAAAGAGTGAAAACTGAAATCACAGCCTGATTCCAAGGCTGAGGTACCGACACCATTGTGGGAGCTGGTTTCCCCCTGGCACATCACTATCAGACACCAATGTTTCCCTGAAAGGATATGGGAAAGCAGTGACCCCTGCACACAGAAGCAACCTCAGAAAGGCATGTGAGGGCTCAGGACCAAGAATAAGCTGCAGCAGAAGAAACAATTTTTTTGTTTTATTTTCTGTCATCAGCTGTGGAATTCCCAGAGGATGAAGCAGATCTGCTCCCAAGCAAGCAGACAGTAAGGTCAAGTATTACAACAACACAAGCTTCACTCCGCACAAAATGAAAACATCTAATCTAAACTACAGATTTGGATGGCATCTATTCAGTAAGACATTTTGATCCAAAACCCTAGTTCTTAACAACACAACTGGGAGGTCTTTTAGGAAAACTGTTAAAACTGCTCTGCATCCCTGAAACCCCCTTCTCCACAGTCACCAGCAATGGGAAACTACATCTCCTTGGGCTGAGGAGTGGGGCTGAGGCAAAGTACGCTGCAGATGTTCAGCTGGTTGTTTATCTCTGGAAGAACCAGCGTTTGAAACTATCCCATCTAGTTCTGACTTCCTGCAGATCTAACCACTGTGAAACGCAGCCTGCAGCAGTAAGGACAGGCTGGTTAGCTCGTAAAAACAAAATACTGATCATCAGAAATATGGGAACAAAAATCCTACTGTTGCAATATTACGTTTGTTTGTATTTCACAGTAGTTAGCATTAAGAAATATCTTAATTCAAAATACTTTCATTTTATTGAAATTACAAAAGATTTCCTTTGGAGCTCTAAGTAAAAAGACAAAGTAGGTTTGACAAAAACAGGTTAACAAAAAGGTTGACAAAAATCGGTAAAACAAAAAGACAAAAACAGGTTAATTTTACAGAAAACAAGAAGACTTATC
>JAUBOD010000375.1:1948831-1967738 GCA_032353885.1 Nothura maculosa
ATGCCGCCCTGTGCCCCGTGCTGTAGGTGACGCTGCATGTGTAGAGGGGTTGGACTGGATCATATCTAGAGGTTCCTTCCAACCTCAAGGATTATCTGAAGTTGTTCAGTCTGCTTTAAAAGTCTGAAGCAGGCGGCAGTTTTCTTTTCTCCAAAGACACTTGGCTCATGTTGCAAGAGAAGTAAACATGAATTGAATTATCCTCCCTGTTTACTTATCAGTCTCTTCTGTTTGCTACTTGGTAGCTAGTGTTATAATACTCCTCTGTTAAAAGACACATTTTGCCAAATGGGAAACTGTTCTTGCAGAAAGGTTCCATTCTAGTAGGAGTCCTATACATGGAGCCCATTTGATAAAAACACCAGCAAAAATGAAATAACTATGGATGGATTGAGCCCATTTGCAGGAGGGCTATGACCCTCCTGCAGTGTGGTTGACGGTCCCCACTCTGGTATCCACCAAACAGAATACAGGACATTTCCAACGTCATTTGATACAAGGAATCTCTGTGTTTAGATCTTCTCTGTTCTCTGTCTCAATCATCAGAGGGCTCTTCCTTTTGTAATCAACTACTTTCATGGCAATTGCAAAGGCACCTTAAGTAATTAGGTGAAGCCTGCCATCTTTTTTTCAAACATGTTGGTCAAAGTTTGTTTATTCATTAGGAAGTAGTAGTATGGGGGAAATCCTGTGTCAGTTCAAAAAAATGTGAAAGCACCTTGAAAGGGGGAAAGCAGGCAAGTTGACATAGTGAATCTTTGTGCAAGGGATTCTTAGATAGCTATAATGGCAACAACTTCTGGTGCACCCAGATCTGGGTGTAGTTACATGCTCGGATCAAATAAGATTAAACACAAAAGAGGGTGAAAATTCTTTGTAAGGAAGTTCAGTTCATTGCTCACATGAGCTCCTATTTGCAACAATATTATTAATTGAGTAGTTTGTCAGAGTCTGTCTTAGCACTAGCCCAGGATCTAACTGCACTTGAAATGGTGAGGTGGCTTCCTTTACATTAGTTTCTTAGCTCACATCGGGGATGGGCCTTGGAGCAGATCTGCTGGCTGAGCCTATGTACTACTCTGTAATCCCAGCTACTGGTGGGATGCTCAGCCTATAGGACAAGGTAGGACCGAGTCTGGAGTGAAGCCTCTGTAGACACACAGTATGGATGCTGGCTATTCAACTGTTCTGCCCTGCAGATCTTCCCCTCTTGTTCTGTGCTAACTGCTAACAGAGACACTGCTTCCTTGGGATTAGTTTCAGTTTTGTAGGGCACAGGTGGTAACGTGGAAGAGTAGTGTTTCAGTTTTGTGCTTGTCTTCCACTATGGTGCAGTACTTTCCTTTACCATGCTGACCACACAGGGACTTCCATCTTAAGCCTCTATGCTCTCTTCCCTCTTCTTGTCTAGTTTCATTTTTCCCCCTTTCTTCTCGTAATGTCAATGGATTGTCAAAAGGTCAAGTTCTTATGAATTCCGATTCACTCATTTTTACTTCTTGGTTCCATCAAGAACAAAAAGTAATTTTATAGACACACAATCCAGCATATTTTCCCCCTAGTGAGTCTTAGTCTCCAGTAACAATCAAAAGTTAATCATCACAGGAATAGAACCTCAGGTCAAATTGTGGAGCAGCCATAGGACATTTGAGGAGGCTTCATAGGGCAGTTGTTCAGGCCATCTAACATCAGCTCAGAACTTTGCAAGGTCTGAAAGGCAGCTGGTGAATGGAGTGGACTTAGCAAAAGTTGGACAATTATGGCAAAAAGCCAGGCATGGTGTTTGCAATGGCTGTGCAGATGTAAAGCCTGAGCAATGCTGATTTGCACAACTCTGGTGGTTCCAGAAGTAAACTTGCAGTGCTGCAGTATCAGCCAGCAGAGCTCATTCTGTATTTACATATCTTACCCAGAACCTAATGACAACAAGTTGGATCTTGTGCATAGTTTAGTCAAATGACAAGTTCCTTCTACTTCATACCATTTTGCATCTACTTCTTGCTGGCTTGTATATAAACAACCAGGGTGATTTTGGTGTATCCTTCCCACTAGCAGAGTTTACTTCTGTAGAGTCAACCTGACAGCGAAAGGCAAGATAGTTTCATTGCCCATTCACACAGCAAGAATAGTTTGCCTTTGTGCTGTGTCTCCTTTCTGTAGCAGCTACTTCACAGATACAGTGGTGAGTTTTGGCTATAAGAGTTTACTAAGTGACTAGGGGATGATATGTTGAGCTACCAACTTTTTTTGATTTTGTTTTTTTTTTGTTTTACTTTGCAAAGCATATATCCTGATGCACTTGCAAAGCACTCAGTTGTACTGCTTCTGAAATCATTCGTAATTCAATTGGGCTTCAATTCCTAAAAGAAATTTCATTCATCTCATTATATGTTAAATCATTTAATTTTTATATAGCCATTTCTGAAGGTAACATGATTTTACTTCTGAATTGATAATGTATTTCATCCTATGTTAAATATTAATGATATTGCTACTGTATGAGATGTTTTGCTAGAATGTAATTGTTCCTTCATTTAACTAGACTGATTTAGCTAGAGACTGAGTTGTTGCATTTAAGGGTTACAGTTTTGTAATCTTGCATAATCTTTATTAAGGGACATTTTTCACAAATTTCTGTGATCAACAGGAGTGTAGCATTGTATCTTGGGGTTTAAACCATAAATGTCTGGTTTTATTTTTAAATGCCGTTGTTGTCTTATTGGTCCCAGAAATTAATATGTCAAAATTTAAAGCATTTTGTAAAGAATTTGCCTGGCAAATTGGAGCAGATTTAGTCAAGTCACATGTAAAGACATTTCAGCAATTCAGCACGTGCAAAGGTAGCCGAAGACCGAAACCTCATTCCTTCAGCAACATTTGGGAAATGTTTGTGGTGGATCTGCAAAGACAGGACAGCCCTTTCTATCCTGTCAGTTCAAACACCTTGCTTGACAGTCTTGTCACCTTCAAGCCCCTTTAAAAGTGTGTTTGCTCTGCAAACCATTATTTTGATCAGTTTATGGGGCCAGTGCTCTAAGGGAACAGGAAATGAACAGCAGGCATCAGATCTCAGTTGCATATATCTTGACTTCTGGATAAGTTCTCCCCAAAGGAGAAACTGGGATGTGCCTGCCAAGCCGTACTTGAGTCGTGGTCCCTCAAGAAGCAGGGATAACATTGCTTATGTGTTTGCCTAGATGAGGAAAGACCTGGGACAGTGTTGGGGAACAGAGTGCTGATCATCTAAGGAAGAAAAAGTAGCCCCACCTAGAAGTTTTGGGATCTCCTGAGTTACTTTTATTAGCTGGGGGATTTTGCAAAAGACATCATAGAAATGCTGAACTTTAGTGTTTCTAACTGTATTACGCTGGAGAGATTACAAAAGGGAACTTGGTTGATTTTAGGATTTTTACTCTTTATGGGCAGTGTTGTAGGTAAGAAACAGGAATGCACAATGTAACACCTAGCCTAAATGTGAGAGAGGAACATGTTCTTTGCCACAAGAAATATTAGATAGATAATGAAACATATATGCAACAGGAACATATATAGGGTGTAAAATGGCACTGGCCTGGCTAATAGGCTATGGGTTTTCTAAACCCAAGAGTCCCTGAGTAGAAGGCTAGCAATATGACTAATTTGCTGCTGCATTTGGTCAAGTTACCCTTTATATCTTCTATTCCCCAAGTAGAATCATTTCAGTGAATAACTTTGAGTTAATAATATGCTGTCTTTCATCTTGCTTGCCCTTACCATCTAATCTTGGCTTTGCCCAGTCTGTGTGCATGATGGTAAACTGAAGTCTATCTGGAGCTCATTAGAATCTCTTGTCACCTTGCTGTTAAAATGAGTAGCTTATAATGGTGACCGCTCCTTGACGTTTCTTCTTTCAAGTGGTTAAAAAGTCCCATGAAATTTTAATTAATTTGAAACCTGCCTATCGTGCAGACATTTCTTTCTGACTATGCCACTCAACCTCATCCATCATGTTGTTCGGTTATTAATATGTAATTCAACTGGGAGTGAGACAAAAGAGATGCCTTTGTAAACTCCTGCCTCCCAGCCAACAGATCTTTACATGTGAATTAGACCATCAAGATACAACACTCAGTGTGGTCTATTTGGCTGACTGCTCACAGCAACAGCTGATCAAACAGGCGGTTCTCACTGTACATCCTAATTACTGTGGAGCTTGCATATAGACTTGTAGCTTGAGATCCCTGTTTCGAGTGCATTAAATATTAAAGCAAGACACCTCTTTTGTTCCAATATGGATTCATTTTTATAGGGCTAACTTACTGAAAGGCTAAGTCACTACTGTATATTGATGCTAAATACTGAGTACAAATGAGGAAAGAAAAAGACATATGTTCATTTATTTTACACCTTAGACGATTCCTTCCCCTATGCTTTCTTCACCTTGTTTTTTACACATTGTAGCATGATGTAAAACAGATGGAAAACAGGCTGTTTGGCTAATATACCATTTCATGCCTGCACTAGGAGATGAAAAGAATAAAGTTATTTGAAAATCTTTTTTTCTTTTTCAATGTTTATCTTCTGTGCTTTTCTGGATAGCTTTGGTATCCCAGCTCACTTGATTACTTATCTCAGCTGGGCAATAGTTCATCCCGAGTTGGCCTTTAAAAAAATGAAATGCTTCCTTGGAATGTAAGCAAAGAGCTGCTTGGCATGTACTGCAGAGAAGTAGCAGGGTTCATCTTCATTATTCTAACTGTTCAAATTGTTAAAACACAAATATAAGTTCATAAAGCTTGCAAGGATCTGTGTTTTGTGTGTGTGTGTGTGTGTGTGTATGGTTATCTATACTTGTACATATGTTGCTTAATTCCGTCAATGGCATCACACAGTCACTGATCACTGTTGATGGATATTTGGAAGTGACATCGAGACATGCTTTGTCATCATGCACAGCTCTGTGGTTGTTAGATGACAACTGGGTGGGGAAAAATAGATGAAAATGAAGGAAAGCATTAATTGAACAGCTGAGGAATGGAGGCATGGTTGCTGAGCTGGAGATTTTGCTAACTTGCCTGAGAAGTGGGTCTTGGGTATATGCCTGTGAGTTCAGTCACCAGTTACTGAGAAATCTTAAATCAACTACTCCTCTGATGTCAAGGTACAAGAGTGACAGTTTGTCTTTTGTAATTTCAAATCTTTTCTCTGATCATCTGTTTTGAGCTTTTACCCTTGTCCTTAGGAGAGAGAAAACAAGCCATCAGAAAGAAATTCTTTGCTTGAAAACACGCAAGAGTTAGCAGAGCAGACTAGCATTTCTTTTCTGAGGCAACTGCTGCAGAGTTGTATGAAATTCTCCCAGTTTAGCTTAGTCTTTTTTTTTTTTTTTCTCATGTCTGTATGAAAGCAAAACTTTTTTCGTAGGTGATTTGTCTGGCACTTTATGTTCTTTTGAAACTCTTCATAATAGTGATGCCTAAAAGGATGCTTTTGGAAAACAACTGTATGAGCACCTCAACCCAACAGGGGCTGAGTTGGGCCTGTGCACACAGTGCTCAGCTATGTGCTGTAGGGTATGGAATCACAAAATCGTTATGGTTGGAACAGACCTTGAAGATGATCGAGACCAACCATAAACCCATCCCCACCACGGCTACCAAACCATGTCCCTAAGCTCCTCAGCCACACATTTCTTGAACGCTTTCGGGAATGGTGAGTCCACCACTTTCCTGGGCAGCCTGTACCACTGCTTGACCACTCTTCCTGTGTAAAAATTCTTCCTAATGTCAAACCTGAACCTCCCCTGGCACAACCTGAGGCCTTTTCCTCTTGTCCTATCCATAGTTATTGTGGAGAAGAGACCAACCTCTGCCTCGCTACAACCTCCTTCCAGGTAATTGTAGAGAGCAATAAGGGCTCCCCTGAGTCTCCTCCAGACTAAACAACCCTCAACTGCTCCTTGTGAGGTCTGTAGATATGTTTTGTTCAAGGGATACCTCCTCTTGCAGTTCTCTCTATCTGTTTATTTTATCTGTTCTTTTTTTTTTTTTTTTTATGTTTGCAGGCAGCCTGGACTGTTGACTAGCAGAGTGAGGCCAAAGGAGGATTGAAACTGTGAGAGAAAACTACAATATAGGCAGCAATAGCAATAGGTTTCCAAGTAAATATAAAGAAAAGAAACAAACAACTACCTCAAGCAAACAAGCAAAAAACCCTCCACAACTATTTTTGTTCACTGTTTGGGCTTAAGAACTACCACTTTTCCCACTCAAAATTGTCTGGCTGTGTGTCAATTAGCAGTGCTGTGTTTGGGGCTCATGTTTAGAGTGAATGGTTTTACGCTGGTTTTGAGAACTCTATTTAGTAAGTATTGCCCTCCTGTCAGAGAGAAAAGACCACAGTAAGTTGAAGGCCAGAACTAGAATTTGTGCTTATGTAAAACCATATTGACTTGCAGTGGCCGCATTACTGACCCCTGTGGCCAGCTTACACAACCAGCTCAGATAGAAAACCTTGTTGCTTCCAGTAGACAATGAAATCCTAACATAAATAAATGATATTTGCTTGTAGAGTCCCCTATCCTAGGCCGAAATGTTATGTCCTCTGTACAAATATTTTAAGTAAATGTACATTTTAAACAGACAGGAGGATTGATAATGTCTTCGTCTGTTCCTTGGGGTTTATACAACTGTTTTTTTTTTTTTCTTTCAAACTTTCTCGTATTGTAGATGAGTATCATTTTAATAGCATTCATCACTGCACACCAGTGCCACTTTGGAATAAGGACTTGCCCCCTTCTCTTGTGGCTGGAAAGAGTTGATATGGCCCAACTGGAGTGTGAAGAAGTTACCCTTACCTTAAAAGAATATGGATTTAAGTGGAGGAGTGAGTTAATAAATGGCACAGTGCAGATACTGTATTGCAAGGTCGGGTTATACTTGTAGCAATTGTTCCTCAGAAGTATTATTCTCTAGAAGTCCCAGGGTAGCCTGGATACCGCAGGAAGGGACCAGGAAAGCACTGGAGCAGGACAAGTCACTTTTAGTTCTGATTTGTGTGTTCACCAGTTTTGCCATCCTGTGATGCTCTGATATGAACTGAGTTTCAGGCAGTGAAACTCTCAGCTACCTCTGTTGCAGTGCTGCCATTATAATTCTGAGCATGTCCCTTGAACATATAAAGGGATAGTAATTTTCACAAGAGCAAAATCTGTTGACCTTTCTATAATGTGATGAAAAATGTCCCCCTATTTTTTAAAAAAAATCCTTTAAATAAAAAACCCACTTATATCCCTATATCACCTGACCTCACTGAGATGCTGTCAGTATTGCTTTTTTGTTGTTCTTTTGCCTTTACCTGTAAGGCTTTGCAGGCGTTATTGTATCAAACCATTCTTTCAATTAAATTTTAGCTGACTAATGGTGAGTGACAGAGGTAAAGGTGACCAGTGCCAGGTTCAATCTCTGCAAGACAGAGCAGTAATCGGATTGTGTTCATTAAAGCAGTCAGCACAAACAAAAACAATGCTATTAAATACCGGTTTCTAGCACAGTAATGCAATAAAGCAACTGTGGAAGATTTCGAAGAGAAAACCCAGTGGTTCAAAATAGCTGCTCAGAGTGCAGACAAGAACATGTCTTTTCTCTGTGTCTGCCCTGCATCTGTTGTTTTACCTCAGAATCACAGTGTTATGGAAACTGTCTTGTAGTAATGGCAGTCAGCTTACAGGGACAGGTCTGGAAAGGAGATCAAAGAACCGTGAATGTAGCTAAAAGGCTTTTTATTTGACTTTTTGAGTATCTAGGCCTAAGCAAGAGCAAACAGATTTTTTATCTATGAACTAGTTAATTTTTTGAGATTGGGAATTTTGGCAATAAAATTTTGAGAATGGGAATAGAAAGGTTTTTTTTTTTTTTTGCCTTTCCCCTCGCTGCACCCCCATCTCCACCACCAATTTGCCTCCACGCCTTGGAGCATATTCCTTTTTATTTCTTACAGTTACTTTCAATCAGATACTCAGTTCTCCTGAATTGGTTATTCTTGAAAGTTTTGCTGTAGTGTTAATAACTATATTTTCTTTTACTGTATACAGTACAGAAATTTGATCACATTCATTCATTTGCTGTGCACATTTTGTATGGACTTTTGAGGACTGACATGTCAGATATAACAGGTAATGATTACTATATGAAGACATCCAATAGTGAGAGAAGTTGTGGTCCCATGGCAGTGGTGCCAACTTCCATAACTTTGTATAAGTTTCAAGTTTTGTTGTTTTTTTCTTCCTTGACATTTTGCTTGCTTCAATTTTGTGATATTTGCAAAGCTGTTACTGAGAAAAGAAACAAAATTTCTGGCCCTTCTGGTTGAAGAGAGACTTACTCTCGAAACCAGTAGGACCAATAAAAATCTTGAAGTTTTAAATTAGCAAGTGGTCTCACTAAGCAATTTTGGATACTGATATTTGGAAAAAACTTGGAGCCATTTACTTTAGTGCCCTTGAACTCATCCAGTGTTAATTTATAGGAGACATCATCACCTGTAATGTTTTCCTGGTTTTGCCCATTAGTCTTGTAAAACATTCTGTTCTATCCCCCTGTTTCTCCATTAGTCCCAGCACAGAGAACTGTACTTGCTCAATAGACTGAGTTACTATGCCATTTCCAAAGTGCATTTTGAGACAAATCCTCATATTGAACCTTTTAGTAGTTTTATTTACTGCCATGGACCTCACCTGAAATTCTCAGGCTCAAATTCCCTGTCTTTCTCTTTATTGCTTCTGGCTACTTTGCCAGCAGATTGCAGTAAAGGAGAAGCTGTTATCCGGCATCTTTGCTGATAGTGGCTTAGACTTGGCTGAGGAGGTTGAGAGCAAGGAAGGAGTCCTTAAGAAAGGTAGCAAAATGGTGCTTTTTTTAACATGTATTTTAGAGTGGACTTTGCTTGCTCAGGCATATTTGAACTTTAAACAAACTACCTGGAGGGCTGATTGCAAAGAAGCTACGGCTTCTATGAAAATGGTGGGAAAAGCTAGAGCTAAAATGTTTTTTGCCATGGGATTTACTGATAGCAATGATGCTGGGTCAAATATGACTGTGTTGTGGAGCTCGAGAATGAAAATCGGCTGTATCTTCTTTGGAAATTTTTAAGATTCATGGCATTGATTTTTTTGATGATGGCATTAAGTGTCTCACATCTATTATGAATATTAAAATTCCCTGGAACTCTGGTACTTTGTAAACGTAGGGGTATTGCTAAGAAAGAAAAGGAAAAATAAAGGGAAGGGGAGAGAGAAGGCAGCAAAGAGCAGGAAAAAAAGAAAGAAAGAGAAGGGAAATATTCTTTAATTTCAAGGATCTGAGGAAATCAGATGTGAGTCCTATGGGTAGGTGAGCATGCAAAATCAGCTTTTCAAATTTTCCAGCACAAATAGAGCACAAATATGATTTCAGCCTTTCTTCCTGCTCAACACAAAATTTTACTGTTGACAGAGGATCTATTAAATTTATAAAATAAAAAAAATCATTACAGCCATTTTAGGAAGTAGTACATGTATTGCAGAGGCTTAGATGCTTTCCTGTTCTCTCTCCCCTCCACCTTATCGTTTGGAGATGATTTTTATAATTGCATATATGAGTGAAAATGGATTTTCTGTATGAGAAGTGAGGCCATAATCATGGCGGGAGGGGACATGGTAAAATAGTGAATGAAACAAGGTAGATCACAAACTGTAGGATTGCTTTAAAAATTACTAGAGCTGTACCTTCCTCCCTCTGTGATACCACCTTGTCTTTTGTATATTGCAAGGGCTTTAGCTCGTGGATGAAATAAAGTCCTGTTAGACTTGCTGACTGCTGTTGCATATTGATCGTCTGGCCATCCAGAGTATGACAGAGATATGCCACGAATAGTAATAACTAGGTGGAAGGAGAATTGAATATCATTTTGAAAATTATCAGACACACAACTTCCAATCATGGCTTTTCCAGTGATAATTTGGTGGAAATACTATAGTTAAAGGGCATTTCAGTAAATTTTATGGCTCTAAATAGAATCAGACTCGTGTTACAAAACTTGGATCTCTTTTTAAAAATGTTCTTAAAAACGTGTTTTTAAAAAGTCTACTGTGTTTGAGCATACGACTTCCCATAAAAGACTCAGACTGAAGGATAAAAATGTGGTTGTAATTCAGGGCTTGGATTCTGCCCTAATGCAGAAGTTCAAGATTATCTCAATTAAGGAAAAAATCTTAACTGTTCTCTTGACATAAGAAAGCTAGGAAGGTTGGGGGCATAATATGATGGTTTTATGTATACACACACACACACACACACACACACGTACATATGTGGCTGTATAATGGTTATGATGAAGAAATTTCAAACAGGAAAAAAGAGGTTTGAATTAAAGATAAAGGAAATAATAACGATGATGATTACATTTGAGCAAGAGCTGTGTGAATGCCAAGTGCTGCATGAAGGAGAAGCAATTTTCACATTTGGAATTTACATCGTAGGATTCTCGGGGAGGCAAAATCTCTGGCCCGGATCTTGGAGTGGTTGATTTAGATACCAGGTTGCTATGGTAACCTAGGAAGGGTTGCCTGGTTTAGCGCAGTCTCGCACAACACCGTTCCCAGGATGAAGCTGCAAATAAGGCCTGTCATCTTTCCCTCTTTGTTGTTTGCCTTAGTTGTCTATGTACTGATTGTCTAAGAGAAACCCCAGGCAAGGCCTCTTATCTTTTATTTTTCCAGCCCCTTGAATCAAGCTGTCCCACAAAGAAAACTAGACCAAATTGTTATTCTTTCAGGGGTGGCAAAAATAGCCGAGCCTTATCTTTTAGTTCAAATCTGATTCTGTTTACACGTATCAGGGTGTGGAGGAAAAAGTGTCCCTTCGACAAAACTGTGAAAATGGAAGTAACAACAGCGCTAGTCACGTCTTTGCATGAACTTGATGTCTGAGTGTGGTTGTTTGTCCGGCCCTTCTGCAGTGGAGACAAGTTAAAGGTTGGCCTTTTGTTAGTGATCTGTGAGAGAATGACAGGTAAGCTGAGGGCAGCGCTGGAGCACATAAACCTTTGAAGGGTCCTTGACTCCTCAGGATGAGACTTCATATCAAGCATGGTGGATTTTTCTTGATGCTGTCTAACAGGTTTTGTGCATGCTCAATAATTAGGAATAAATGATCTGCATTCATCCAGAGAAGCTGCTCTGGTTCTTGCTCAGAAATAGCATACAGTTTGAGTTTCCTGCAGTAATCTTTCTTAATTTCTTAAGAGCAAATCTAAATCACACACCCTGGAATGATCTGACATCCATCTCCTTTTTAATATGTTTTTGTTGCTGTTTGTGATAGCTTATCTGTCTTTGGCTCAGTGCTTCCCTCCTTAGTGTGCCAGGTCTCTCAGTGTTATGATAGGAGCAGCCCGTGTGCCCAGAGGTGGCTCGGAGCAGAGCCCTGCTCCAGGTAGCACAGGTGAGGGACATGGCAGCATTGACTGTGACACCACCTTGGTTTCCAACACATGAAATATCCAAAGATATCAAAATTCCTTTCCCCTCTTTCTCTAGTTTTATATGTTTGGCTTCTCCTGTGGTGATGAGGGAGGACAGCTAAAGGCTGGCAGGGTCCCCCACCTTTGTCTGCAGAATTTTTCCACCAGAACTTTGGAACAGAACAAAGTTGTTGCCTATAGGTGGATGATGAGCCTTTGAAAAGGAGTTGTGAGATGGTAATTGATCTGGGAGCCCTAGGGACTTGTGCCACAGAGACAGATATCTACCTTTGCAGAGACATAATCTGATGAGAGATGAGCATAGGACAGGAAAATATCACTGAATAAGGGAGGAGAGGGGTTCTGTCCTCATCCTCAGTACTGATTTTTCTGTATCTGCATCAGAAAGACCGTAATGTTATCCCTCTCTAAGAGGCACATCTGAACATGTAGAAGACGGCACTTGTTCAGCAAATACTAATTTTAAGGAAATAATAGGGAGTTGAGGTGTAGGTGGAATAGAATGAATGTAAGATGTATAAAGATGCACAAGGCAGCGTCTGGACTGATCACTGTGCAAATTAGCTGTTTCCCTTGAATCTAAAATTCTATCCTTTTACAAGCTCCTCTGTTCAGCTTGTAGAAATATCCTTACTTTGTTCCTAGCTGTACTGTAGTTGAAATGTTTACTCATCAGGTTTATATAAAAGCAAGTCAGATCTCATATTCCTTAATCAGTGCTTTTAACTGTATGTTATTAACTGATTAGTCAATGCCTATCAGCATGATAAGCCAAAAGAAACCTGCCCTTAAATATTGATCCAGAGCAACACTATAGTTTTAGAGGGAGGAGAGGGAGGTTGCCTATATTCCGTTCTGGAACCAATCTTATCTTGTTAAAAGTTGTCAGAAATTCTGGCCCATGTTTGCACACCCCTACTGTTTTCTGTGGTCTTTTCTTCCTTGGCATCATGAAGTGTTTGTGAGGGTAGTCAAGGCAACTGAGCCAACCAGATCTTCTTGCAAAATAATTTCCTTTATAAGGAAGTATGGAAAGACCATATCAGTGTTGTTATTGTTTTTCTCTCCTGACAGATACTTATGTGGAAAAAATAAGATAAACACATGAAGTTACAGGGAAAAGCATGGTACTGCATGATTTTGATAGAAGTACTGTGTGCTTTTATTCAGAAAAATGTCAATGTCTTTTAGAAAGATAGGTCTGTGCCATTGTGTCTTTTTACAGAGAGGAAAACATGGAGTTCAAGTGGTAAAACTGGCACAACGAAGCAGGCTCACTATAGTGCCGGGAACAGCACCTGGTTCTCCTTCCCAAGCCACTAGTGAATCCACTAGGATGTTCTGTGGCACCTTTAATAGTTCTGATTTTCTGCCTACCTATGATTACTCTCTGGAGTTGCTATATAAGGGCTATGTTTTCCTATTTAATATTTTATTCAGTCTTGCTGTGATAGCTCTGACTGTCTGTTTTCCTGCCAGCACATTTACTGCTTCTTCTGTGGCTGCCTTCTGCTAGGAACGATCTCATTTGACATCTCATAAACAATGAGAGGTGTATGAAGAAAATGGGCAGGGAATTAAGCTTTTTGGGGAGAATATTTACCCGTATTCTTACTACTTGTTGCCACTCAGGTGCACACAATTTATATTTTCTGAGTTGGATCATTTGTCCTTCAGGAAAGCAAACCTGCCGCCTGAGTTTGTAAGAGCTTTGCCAATGCTGGCTAAAATGCTGACATTTGAAAAGTAGGTGACTAGAGTAAGTTTCAGGAAAACTTCTGAAATGTAGAACCTAAATTTTGACCTAATAAAACTTTACTGCCTCCTCTTTCTCTTGAGGCTGTAAAATATGACATGCTGAATTTAGAGGATGAGGAGCTGTCCTCCCCAGACTCTCTGTGTGGCTGGATAACCATCAACAGATGGCATTTCATGCACTAGAAGAGTAGAGCATAAGATGCAAAAGGTTCTCAACACATATAAAATTGCCAATTAACTGTTTTAATACGTGGCTTTATTTATTTGTGGTAAGTTTTTTGTTTGTATGTTTTTCGTTTTTTTTTCCCTCATATCTCCTCCACAGATTCTTCGTATGAAAAATACGTGGTCTGAGTGGTATCTGGCTGAGCTTATGTGTCAGTTCACAAAGCTTCTGGAGTGCCTGTATGGAAATATTCCTGAATTAGTTTTCTTTTTATCATTTAGGTCTCTCAGCAGCCAAACTGCTGACCGAGTGGGGCTTGAATGTGGTGCTACTGGAAGCCAATGACAGGGTTGGAGGAAGAACTTTCACTATAAGGGTAGTTACCAAATTTGTTCATTTTATTTTTATTTACATATATATGTCTGTGTGTTTGTATGCTGGAGTACCTTCTTGAAGGAAAATTTCCAGAGCACTAGCACGTAGGGAGTTTCCTTTACTGTACGAGTAGGGGAAGTCTAGCATGATGATAGGAGAAGAAAATTTCCATGTGATCTGCATAGTCTTTTCCTCTGGGAAGGAGAACATGATTAGTTTCAAAACCATGTCCTTGGGAGAGACACTAGAAAAGCCTCTATTTAAGAAACACCCATAAGGTGAGTGGGCCGTTAAGCCTCTTAAGCTGATTTATTACAAGCCTTGTAAGTAAGGCATGACATAGGATAGAGGTAGAGGGAAGGTGGTTGGGGACTTCAATTGACTTTTCTCACCTGTTACTTCTTCCTTTGGCCTTACTGTGATCCAGGACTTGTCTATTCTTTCTGTTAGAAAATCTCACCTTCCTTTAATATTCCATTTTGAACCAGTCATTGGAAAGATCCTGCACTGAGCAAGATCTCTGTGGTTCTGTGTTTTTTTTCTGTGCCTTAGACTGTCCTCTATCGTGTTTGTTATTTGGGCTGCTGCTAAGTCGCAGCCTCCAAGTGGCAATGAGCTCTGTCACAAAATGTTGACAGTGGCCACTTCAAAACTCCAGCAGAACAATGTGGTGTGGGAAGGGGGGCAGAAATCGGGGCCAAAATGTTCTGGGAGCGTTTCACTTGAAGAATTCCTCTGGATTGCTCGTTTGACTCGTGCTATTTTCAAAGGTCTAATTATTTTTTTTAATCTTTTTTTCCTTCTTCCTTTTGTGTATGTTGTACATGATAAACTAGAATAAGCAAGTTAAATACGTGGACCTGGGAGGAGCGTATGTGGGACCAACACAAAATCGTCTCCTGCGGTTGTCTAAAGAGCTGGGAATAGAGACATATAAAGTGAATGAAGTTGAGCACCTGATACACCATGTCAAGGTAAGATGCTGTCTCTTAACCATGCTGCTGTTGGCAGGTTATATTGATCTCCTTCCTTATTATTTTGCAACAGTGTTACAGTGAAGTATGCCAATTAAGCCTTAATTAAGTACGTATCACCTGAATTTCTCAGAGGAGAATGAATGTATTGGCAATAAAGAGCTGATCCAAATTAATCTATGCATATGCATGCATGTCTGTATTTTTTGCAAACACATCCTGGTAAGTGATGCTTTTGTTCAGATTACAGCTCATACTTAAAAACTCTCATAAAGTTTCCATGTGTCTCAACCATACAGCCATTGCTGTTCTGTGCAGGTCACCTCTCGTATCTCCTGCCTGAGGTGTCTGAAGCCTTCTTGCCTGGTCTTAGTAGCTGAGATATCTGGAATGAAGGTGAAAGGTTTCTCAGGCTTGCTTCCTAAATTGGTGAAAATTATTAGCCTGGCTGAAGTAAATATGCAAAATTAAATCCATTTTGCAGATGGGCAAATTAACCTGTAATGTAGCAAAAGGTAGTGCTACAGGAACTGCAGAGAACACTGAGATCAGTGTTCTTGCACTTGTCCAGGTCTAGTCCTGGACTGTTCAGGATCTCAAACAGGAAAGCTGTGGCAAAGCTGATTTTCTCAGTCTTCATACTGTGCTTTACTCAAAAGAGCACACTTCCTCTTTCCCAGTTATAGAGCAGTGTTGAACTCCCATAAAGACAAACCATCCATGTTAGCATTGTGGAACTGAACTTGGAGATGCATTATATGTTTGTGAAAAGTTATTGTACGATATTGTACAATGAGTAGCAAAATATATGTCAGATAGCAGTTGGTGTTTAATCCAAGTTTAAAGGAAATATTGGCAGATTTGAATAGTAGCAGTAAGAGAGAAATGGTGTTCTGTCATGTTTTCCAACATCTTTTTTTGTTTCCATTAAACTGTTATGGAAACTATGTTATGGGAAGTTATGTTTCAAACAAGGTTGTTACAAAGACTGTCAACAATTATTCCTACGTAGTAGAACTGATAGGTACATCCCATCTGTTAAGTATGGCAGTGGTGTCACCCATGAAGCCAAATTTTATGCTTTTTCTCCCTGCATCTTCAGAATCTCCTTGTCGCAAGTAAGAAGGGCATGTCACAATAGTAAGTTTTAATGATAAATATTGACATGACCAGTATTGAGGACCAACTTTCAGGACAACCTTACTGACCTGGCATAGGTGACTACAAATGCTGCCAGAACTCACGGAAAGAAGCTTGATATTGCCAAATTTGAAGCTGGTCCATCTATCATCAACAGCCACAACCAGCTTGGCTGTTACAAGAAGAGCATTGTGCTATTACTGTGCTGATTGAAATGGTCTATTGTTTTCCAAACGGCTTTTAGACTGAGAACAGAGTGTGGTACAAAAGTAGAGGTTCAGACTCTTACCAAGCATAATCTGGATTTCCCTGACCACAAATGTTCTTTCATTAGTTGCCTGAGGTAGGTCAGATTGCTTGGAACGTTTTAGCATTGTTTAGCCCTAGGCTGCAAATGCTGGAGTGCATCAAGACTCACAGCCTTCCTCATTGCCCAGTACTGACAGGACTTCTTGAAATTCAGGGACATACTCCTATTCTCATCCCTTGCACACCTCTGCAGGTGTGGCAGGGCATACCATGGGTTTGTTTGTATGTTGGTAGTGGAAAGGGTCTTAAATTAGGGAGCTAAGACTTTCTTCTACCTTGTGACTGGGCCAGCAGACTCCTTGCAGGCATGAGGACACCTATCAAGAGAACCTATATAATTGTATGATGCAGAATTGCACTTAGAAATTCAGATATGGAGGAATGCCCTTCTCCAGGGAGACATTCAGGCAATCCAAACTTTAGAAAGGGCAGAAATAGAGTTGTCACTTTGGCTAGTGCCTGCAGCCATGGGTTGAAAAGACTCAGAAGCAGCAGTGAGGAAGGCAGAGGACTGAGGCTCACTCCAGTATCCACTGGATAAGAGTTAAGACCTTCTAACAGAGCCTGGTAGTAGGCAGGTGGTGTCCTCACATATGCCAAGGGAATGGATGCATCGGGCAATTTGCTGCAGACAAATTGGCTTTGTCTATGTGTTGTCAAGAGTATGTGAGATTGGCACTTTGTCTTGCACAGAATTATGGAAAAAAATGTATTGGTGACACTTGGAGGGTCTAACTCAAACTAGGTTCAGAGCAGATTGGGCCTTGTGGTTTAGTCAGGTTGCTCAGGGCCATGTCCAGTCAAGTGTTGAAAGTCTCCAGAGAAACTGATAATCTCTGTGGAAAGCCAAGGCACACTGAAGTGCTCCTGGGGCATCTGTAGGTTAAATGCAGGCAGAGTTGCAGGCTCAGGCTCCTAGCATGGCTGCCCATGAGCATGCACCTGAAGAGAGGTATCCAGCTCTCTCTGGCAGAGTATTGTCGTGGTATTCCTTAGAGTAGCTAAGGAATTAAAAAATGAGCCTTATACATCCTATAGCAAACACATGTGCTCTTCTGTGGCCAAAACAGTGTAGTGCTCTTCAGCCTTTTGCATGCAGTGCAGCTGTAAGACATTCCTAACAGGTCTTTCTCAGCTCTGTGGCTTGCCCATGCTTTCCCTACTGTACTTCACAAGCATCCTAAGTGCCTTAGGCCTGACTAGACAACAGAAATTCTTAAGTGTTCCCTGTAGTCTAAGCAGTACTCTCAAAATGTAACTCACAATTTATAAGCCAGATTCCAAGGTATCCAAAGGTCTGTCTGCTCTGAGTGAATTTGAATTCACTTTACTGGCCCTAACCTTTGTGACTCCAGCCAAATCTAATTAAATTCTAGACTACAAATCCTCTGTGAACCTAGAGAGGCAAGGAAACTTAAAGGTTTTATTTCTTCTCATATTACGCTATCAGGCATCACAGTGCATCTTGTAAAATCAACTGCTGTTTTTGTGTATACCCAAAGGCAAAATCAAGCCTTTCATAGTTAATTAAATTCATTTTAGAGGCTTTTTAATACAAGTAATATATGCAGGTTCTTTGTACTACAAAATGAAAAGAACACATTTTGTTGCTCTCTATGTGGGTTTCGGCTAATTAGGCTTTACTGATTTGATTGGGTTCTGTGTTTTTTCCTCTTTAATCTCCTTTAATGCCAGGTTCTGTTGTGAGATTATTTTTGGTCTTGCCTATATAGGGAGTGATATCTTCACAGAAAATTGAAATTATATTTTTTTGCATTACACTTCTGCTTTTCCTCTGCTTGTTAAACAGCCTTTTTCATGGCCTTTGAAAAGAGATTAGTATGTTCCTTTCATTTGTGTAAATGCTCGTTCATCAGGCTCAGAGAGAAAATTAGTATAGCTCTGCAAATAGTATTTGGTAGGCTAATTGATGCCTGAACACCATCACTTTTGAACAGTGTAACTGAAAGCAGGTTCATAAATTCAGATTTAAGAAACCAAATCAGGACCATCTGAGTTTTTAAAGTCTCCATGCATTGCTCCCACTGAACCAGTGAGCAGATGTTAAACACATACTAAAATTGGCTAACATTTTTAGATACCTGAGAGGATTCAAGATCCTGATTTAAATGGGTAGATTTGCACATTTCAACTTTTGGCTTTGACTTCACTTGCCAAAATGACAGCTTCTGTGTTAGAATAAATAAAAGTATGTATAATTCAGACATTTTCTGCAATTCTTGCAGGACTTGATTTCTTCATATATAGTAGTGAGTATCTACCTTTTTCCTGACTGTGAGGCCAACTGAACTCGCTCTGATCCCATTTTCATTGATGGAAAGCTTGCAAAGAAAAGCTATCAGCACCGCAAGACTTCACTTAAAGGCTGCATTAGACCAATGGAACTTGTTTCTCAAAACCCAGCCACTAGTCTTTGTAGGTTCCCCACTGCCACTGACTGTGTTTGTTGTCACTTATAGACATCTTTTTTTTCCAAAAAAAAACTTTCTATGCGCTAGTATCATGATCCTTCCTGGAGCTTCCTCAGATTACAGTGGTGATGCTATAAAGTTGTTATAACACTTATTCCTTTTAAGTCCTGTGTTGTGTCACTGCAGTTTGCTGGCAGTGCTAACAGTCAGCCAGATAATTAGCTCTTTTGCCAAAGTGAACTGCACCTGGAATC
>JAUBOD010000375.1:1972574-1996243 GCA_032353885.1 Nothura maculosa
CTGTGTTTCAGCTTATGCCCATTTCCCCTTGTCCTATCGCTGGCCACCAATGAGAAGAGCTTGTCCCCTTCTTCCCTACATTCTCCCTTCAGGTACTTATACATATTAATCATATCCCCTCTCAGCCCCTCAGAGAACACAAGCCCAATTCACTGAGTCTCTCCTCATATGAGAGATGTTCCAGTCCCTTAATCTTTGTTGCCCTCCGCTGGGCCCTCTCTAGAAGCTCCACATCCCACTTATCCTGGGGAGCCCAGAACTGCACACAATTTTCCAGGTGCAGATTATTATCATTGCAGCTTATATACCTGCTGATTTAAATGTAAATTTTGCGGAAAAGTAAATGCTTTGTGTATCTTGGTGTATATTTCTTCATCTGCAACTCTTATTTTTCTTTAGAAATTATACATCATGAACAGATATGCACAATGCTATTTCTAGCAGTATGATGGGAAGAGACAAATTTTGTCTAAGCATCAAAAAGATTGTATTTGCAAAAGCATAAATTCCTCAAATGTGGGTAGAGCTGAGATGTTTCAATTTTTTTGGAAGCCACTCAGTTCTCTGTGTGGTCATTCTTTGGTGATGCTGTTTTTGCAAGACTAGAATCTACACAGAAACAGTCATTCTTTCAAACAAAATTCTGATGTCATGTCCTGGAGTGTTGTCTCTGTTGAAAATAAGGATTAGGCCTTGGGTAATGTGTCAGAAGCTCTTGAATGTAGCTCACACAAGAGACTGTCTCCCACTTTTATGATTGCTTTTATTTACCCAGTTTGAGATCTGTTCTTGTGCTTTATGAGACTTATTGCCCTAGATTTTACCACAAGAGACATACCTGTTTCCTATTTCAGCAGTTCAAAAGCAGTGAAATAGAAGAATACTAAAATAAAAATATAGTTTATGTGTCTCTTAGCTGTGCACTCATAAAGAAACACCAGAGGGAATTCATAAGACTTGAATTAACTCAGAGGGAATAACTCAGATAGGATTGCCTCTGGCAGAGCAGGAAGCTTGAAACAAAATCAATAGTTGAAATAAACCATTTTGATGTTGTCCTGGTTTTTGTGAGCACAGCAGTATAGGTTTCATCCATCTAAACCTGGAAAGATAGGTCTCTCAAAAACAAACTGATTTGATTTGCCTTTTCTTTTTTCTCATATCTACACAGCATTTACACTAGGGAAGGGTAGCTCCAGCATTCGGAACATGTCTGCCTTGCTGCCACAGAAGTTACCTTTAGAGCTAATATGCTTCAGAAGGCTCAGAGGTGATTTCTGAAGTGATTAGGATGTTAGTTGTTGGGGCAGGACATTATTCAGTCTGTGAATACTAGGCTCGTCTTTCAAAGCCCTTTGGCAGTAGAGCATCAAGGACTGTCCCAATTCAAATGAATTGCATATTAAGGGTTTTCGTAATAGTATCAAAATGGCCATTTCAGGATTTTGTGTCTGATATTGGTGATAAAAAGAAATCCAGAACACTGAGATCTGTATCTAAAGGGATATTTCTTCCAGCTCCAGTTTTATATCTTTTTAAATATTCGAGCACAATGGCATCAAAAATGCATCTTTCTTAATGTTGAATGAAAACATCTTTTTCCTGACATATTCTGAAATATTTCATATTTTCCATTTGCTGCAATGTCTAATTCTTGGATTGGAAATATAAAGTTTTCAATTTACATACCTCTGGTTCATGAATTCACTGGAGATCTACTCTGATTGTGATTTACAAAAGGAAAAAAAAGAAAACTTTCTAAATTGGTCATATTGGCACATTACTAATGATAAACTATCCTCAGAAGTGCTGCAGAGTAAAACTGTTGTTTTGCAGGTACTTTATGAGTTTGTTTACCAAACAACGAATTTCTTTCCTCCCGCACTTAGTTTTCTTCCTAACTTCACTTACAAAAATATTGCTTACAAGAATTTCATTAGACTCCCATGCCCTTAAAAAGACTAGGGAGAACATATTTCTTCCTCACTTGCTCTAACCTGTTATGTTGTTTTCTGTTTTGCTTTGATTTGTAAACTGATTTGTGATTTACTGCTGCTCTTACCGTTAGGCTTGATTTTTGCCATTACTTTTTTCTAAGCAACCTTTTCTCTTTGAATTAGATTTCCTCAAATATTATTAGCTGATATTTTTCAAGGTTGTATCTCATTTTGTTATTTCCGGGCCATGTTTCTAATCTCTGAAGATCCCTTTGTACTGTTTTACTGTCTCTTCTGGTGCTTGCAATGCCTGCAGATTTCAATGATGTGCTCTCTGTCCCTTCTTTCACATTATTAATAAAGAAGCTAAATCAAACCCAGATGGATACTTCTTCATGCAAGTGGTTTTAAGATGCTTCTCAACAAGACACAGCGTTGTCTTTTGTTACCCATTTCTTAATATTTAATTATGTTATTGTGCTTCCGTTGCAGCCTGTGGGAGTAAATATTTTTTTAGTGATTGGTCTGTGGGATACTGTATCAAATATCTATTCAAACTTAGTTCTTCTGCCAGCTGGCATTGATGCTAATACAGTGCCCACTTAAATGCATGGTTCAGTGTAAGTTTGGAAAGGTCAACTTTGGCACACAAGATGCCTGCATTGTTCTTCTATTTTTCAGAGTCCAGAATGCATTGTGAGGTATGTAATGCTAATGATCAATTACTTGTTGTTTTTTAAAGCTCATCTGCTGACTGAAATCCATATATCAGCCAAGGAAATACAAAAGACTATTTACATGTTACCAGTGTTCCATCATCAAGCTTGACTTTCTGAACTCCTAGTAATAACTGTGTGAGTGTGTGTGTATGTGTATGCACACACACAACATATATTTTATGTATAATCTATTAAATACATGATTTTATAATTCAGACATTCATACTGGCCTTACTATCACTTTCTGTAATATACGACCAAAAGGTGTGATTGCTGAATGAAAGAGTAATTGTAAATGCTACATTTTCCATGTGACTGTGGATTTTTAGGTTAGCTGAAAGTGATCTCTTTGTGCTAGGAATATCTCTGAGCTACTTGGCTCTGATTTTGAGAGGCAAAACACTATTGCTAAATGCAGTAATTGTTTAATATTTTCATGAACATTTAAGAAAAAATAACTAACATGTTCCTCTTTTCAGTAACAAGTCTCCAGTTTTTGTCTCCTCTAAACATGTCCTGTTCACTCTTATTTCTTGGTCTGATCTTATTCACTACTGTTTAATATTAATTTTCTTGCCTGGAAGTGCCCAGTCTTAGCCTTCTGTTGTTTTGATTTATAGGTATGAAGCAGTATGACTTTTGCCTACAGTTGGTTCAATTCAACAGTGTATTACACTTAAATCATGCACCGTGCACATGGTCTAACAGAACTTGTTAGGTATATTGATAAAAAAAGTGTTCTTTAGCTATCACTTAACCATTTGGTGCAGTTTCATGCATGTAGAAGCCTTGATTATGATTGTATTCTAATTTTTATGAGTCTTTTTGTTTGTTTTTCCATCTGGTAGGGTAAATCTTATCCTTTTAAAGGCCCATTTCCCCCTATGTGGAATCCTTTGGCCTATCTGGACTACAACAACCTGTGGAGGACCATGGATGAAATGGGAAAGGAGGTATGGCATGAGGACTTGGAGCTGAGCATCTCTGCTCAGCACTGTCTGCAGGAGGGGTTAGTGGATGTGGCAGAGTGCTAAGGAGAGGAGAATGCAGGTAGGGAAACCTGCTGCAGCTTTGATGTGGCTGGTATGGGAAAGAGCAAGGTTATGGGGTAGATTTTGGTGTATGCTACTGATTAGAGCAAATGTAAAAGAGGTGTCCTCATCGTCTTGCTCTAGAGGCCCCATCACTGAGTCTGCAATCACACCTTCATTTCTGCAGACAGATGAACATTAGGACTAGCATGTGTGATTTTAGCACTACCCTTGGCAAGTGCTAAGTAGCAGTTCAGGGTTATTGGATAGAGTGTCATTTTACGTGGCTTGTAGATTTGCAGCATATGCCTGGCTCCACCCTTGAATTTAACTCAGTCAATTTAGTTTATGCTGCCAGTGTTGTATGTGTTATATTGACAGAGCCATAGATTTTGAAAAGAGATCTCTTGCTTATGCAGAAACACAGAAGTACAGAATAACCCCTAGCTACTCCTCAGTGCTGCACAATGCCTTCCTGGGCAAAGTTCTTAATTCCTAAAGCATTCTCTAATCTTAGATCTAAAAGCATTCTCCGTTAAGTTCCCTGTATTTCTTGTCAGGAATTTACAGGCTGAATTATTCCGTAAAGATGAAATTGAGTCTGTGATGAAACAACTGTTGTGGATAGAAGTTTTTTGGAACAAAACTTTGGCAACTTTATTGAAAATTGATCAAAAAGATTGTATTTGCATTATCTATATTTTTTTTATTTGGCTTCAAATGTTGTTTCTCTCCCTTCCTTTCCTCCCTTCCTTCCTTCCATGTATATATGGAAAAATGAATATTGGAAGCCTACACATCTATCATTTTGAGGGAAAAAAAAAACCAAGTAACAAAGTGCAATCCTAATTTCTTAATTTTAAGATGAAATCAGCCTGTTAACTGTTGTTTGTTTTTATACTACTCATGCATTTCCTGAATGTTATGTCTCCTTAGATTCCCAGTGAAGCACCATGGAAGGCTCCACATGCAGAAGAATGGGATAAAATGACTATGCAAGATTTCATAGATAAGACTTGCTGGACAAAGTATGAAGTTCTTTGAAAGGATATAACAGATTACATGTGTATACCTTGGAGCTCGAGATATCTCTTTCCAAGCACTTGAAGCTATAAACTACATTGGAGTAGAGATTTTTATTTTTTGGGAAAAAAATCATTTAATAGTGAAACACAAGATTTATCAGCACAAATGAGGATATAAGTACATAGCAGATTCTACTCTATTTCTGTTGCTTTTTAGATTAAAATGAAGATAAAGGAAAGTGTACAATTAGGATGGAGAGTATACATTCTGAAGTCACAGGTTCCTCCATCTGTTAGGTACCCTCTCCCTTTCCTTGTTAATAGTTAAAAGAAACATACTTTGATTGCAGTAGGTTTTTGAATCAAGCTTCGGGTGAAATAACCCAGAAGTATCTTATGCTGTGCCAGATGTTTTTGCAAAAGTACAATGTAGTAAGAATAACATCCATCTTAGGATGGCACCAAGGTCGCTGTAACACCCATCCTCCTACACCTTAACTGCTGTAATAAATACTGCACAGAAAAACTGAAAATCCTTCCTATTTTTATGTATATATCAAGGTATTTCTTCTTTACTTGCCATTCAAGAGCCATTTGGTTTCCTTACACTGAAGGAAAAAAAAAAACAAAATATATTAATTCTGTTAAGTTAGATTGATTCCTATAGCAACAGTACTGGAATATCTAAACCCTCAATTCTCTGCTGTGGAGAAAAACGCCAGTTAGGTGCACAAGCCTGTTAGCACCTGCTCAAGCTGATGTTGCCATTGACAGGAATTCCTACATTTTCAATCAGGTGCTGGAGAGCAATGTGGTTGCTGCTAACAGACAGTAGGCTCTTGTCAAAAACTTTTCATCTTCATATCATTTTGTTTTTATTTGTAACAAAAGCTGAACAGAGGCATACAAAAAGCCTTTCTTAATAGTATCACCGTCCATATCTAGTAAAACCAAATAGAAATGAACTCTTGCCGTTCTGTTGGTCACCTTAATCTCTGACTTGGTAAGGAACAATATGAGGTAGGAAATCACCACACACTGGTGGTTATTTAATATCCAATAGCAAACATGACTACAGTCGTATTTTTTCAGACTCTGTGATGGAATAAGACTTGACATTTTACCTGAAAGTTAATGTAACTGTCAGCCTCCCTTAATTCCAAGATGCTTTTCAGATTTTATATGTGCATCTTGGCTTGATCTGCCCAGTTTGAGATGTGAGTAACGTGCTGTAAAGATTTCCCACCCGGGAAAGTAGTGTTCCAGAAGGGTAATCTTCTACTCTTTCCTCTCATCAAAAGACTGGATATATTTGCTTTTGGCTAGAGTTGCATACCGGGAATAGCCCATGTGTTCTTGATGGAAGTCAAGCTGCCATTTCTAAATAAAGCACCAGGTAAAATTGGAAAACTGAAATACTGGAAAAAAATGATGAGAATGTAACTATTTTTTGATAGCTTATGCCTGAGAAGTATTTGTAAGTACACATATTAATTCTCCTACTAGACAAAACATTTTTTCAGATCTGATCATATTTTACAGTATGTGTTCATACAGACAAAAATTGATAAATGTTTTCTACGTTATTTCTGGCTGAGAAGAATGAAGTCAAAGTGCATTTGTATTTCAGAAAACAGGCCAAAAGTCAAGCTTCCTCAGGGGCAGCTCGATTCTTAGCTTTTTGTTACAGCTGGAATTCACATTTTCATCAAGAGCAGAAGATGTTATTTTCTCTGTAGAGATTCAGCTCAGAAAATTTAAAATGTAGGAAGAAATAATTGAAAGTGATTTCTGTACTGGCTTTAGTGGTTATTGATTGCCTAGTGCTTGATACAGCTCAGTTCCTGTCAATCACAAGGCAGTTAAGCTGAGCATCTTCTGCTCCTGTACTCCTTACCATTAAAGTCTCCCTCATAGTCCTCCCCACCCAGAGGAAATGCTTGCTTCTAATAGGAAGAATGTTTGAGACATTAGACCACCATTTAAATTTTCAGCAACTAAAAGTAACCTTTTCCTTTTTTGACAGACTTATGTAGGAACTTGTATATACTGCTTCCTGTCTTGAGGCCTTCCTGCTTTTCTCCTTTCCTTCTTTATTGCTTCCTAATTACATTTCTTCACTTGATATATTTCTGCTACCTACCTACTTTGGTGTCTGCCCTCACTTAATGCAGCAAAAGGGAAGGAAGTGAGAAGGTGCTGATTTTGAATAATTAGTTTAGATTATATACCTGACTTTTAGATAACTGATATTGGATAATCTCCGTGCTGTGTGCTTGCCTGAGGGACAAGCATTTGGCAAGAATTTTGAAGAACATTTGCAGAACAAACAAGATCAAACTTGAGGCCCTGTGAGGAGATGGTAGTTCTGGAGTCCAAGGAAGATGTGAGAGCCTGTTGCCTTTAGTCCTGAGTCTAACATGACAGAAAACTGTTGTTTGGTTTTAATAACTAGTAATAGTGCAATAAACTGCTGATGGCTCTTATGTCTTCTGCAATGCTGATTTTGGTAGCTCTATTTAGTGTCCAGCACTATGCAGCACTATGATTAGTATTTTTGGGGATGTGGTTCCCTAAAAACGTTACATAAAAATAATTGGTATTACTCCTTGTTTCAAATGAAGTAAAAAAAAAAAAAAAAAGGCAATCCTTTGCCTTCAACTTCAAGAAAAATTGTTAAGGACAATCTTTTCCCTGTTAATGAACAAGCTTGACGTTGTCTTTTAGCTTTTATATTAGCTAATTTTATCATCCTTGATGCAGGGCTGCCAAGAATTTTGCAACTTTATTTGTGAACGTAGATGTCACCTCTGAACCCCACGAAGTCTCTGCTCTGTGGTTTTTGTGGTATGTGAAGCAGTGTGGTGGGACAGCCAGGATATTCTCAACTACCAACGGAGGGCAGGTATTGTTGGCCATCACCTTCTGTCACTTCTAAGAGGCCATGTTTGCACTTGCTTCTTCTGCTTACTTGTTTCAATTGGAAGCACAAACTGAGACTCTCATGATTTTGACCCAGTAGCACCCTGGTAACCATTGGCTTGCACATCAGTATGGATCTTTCAGCATTGACATAGAAGCCTGTTCTTGTGTTGAAGGCACTGGCCGAGGGAACAGTAGATTTGTATTAGTTCCTGATTCTGACTTTCTCTTGCACACAAGTTAGAATACCTACTTTATTGGTTATGCTTCTTTCTCTCATGAGGCTAACTGCTTTACAATGAGTTAATGGGGATGCTTATGCTAGCTGCAAGAGTGCAGAAAGCTCCTAACTAATATTGCAAATACAACCCAGAGCCAGATTAGTAAAGACACAAGCTTCTAAGCATCAAAGCTGTTAAGATTTTGAAGAAAGCGGCCACCCCTGTTATCTATGTTACCTATGATATTGCTGTAAAATGTTTGAAAACTAGTAACTTTGTCTTGATTGTGCATTTTGTGGAGTAAAGAATCAACTGATGATGTTCTACTGTAGATATGTAAATTATACATAACTGATTATATCAGGAATAGTTATGTATTTAGAAATGTAAATTATAAATACATAAATGCATAAAAATAAAAACACAGAAAATATTTTAGAATATGTTAGAATAAATTGAAATAAATGAATACATAATTACGAATAATTTAAATATAAATACAGGATATAAAAATTTCTTTGAATCCTGCTGTATGTTAGGGGTTATTTGAGTGTAAGTTAGATTAGATGTCACCAGATATTTTATTGCTGTGATCTAATTCACTTCTTAATTCAGTTATTTATGATGAGAGTCAGGATTCCTATTTCCGATGCACAGGCCTTTAAAGGGGTAAAAGCGAGCTAAAATGTTTAAAATGTTAAGTTCTTCCAACAATAATTGCTGATTCACACAAGTCTGTGGAATCCATTTGGAGGTCACATGAGAATGTATTTTCTCTTGAGGTTGCTTAGAGACTTAAATTTTGGCTGGCGGTCACACAAAGGAAGTGCAGAAGGTCACTTGAAGGAAAAGTAATTGCAGATACATTTTCCAAGGGAAACTGCCAAGCTTCCCTGAAAGTCTGATAACAGAAGAATGGGGTTGCTTTGAATCCTTAATAAAGTATTTGTTGTGATGCCAATTTTATATGCACTCATCTGCTGATTTCACTTTGAGTTGTCCTTTTCTGTGTTTCAGGAAAGGAAGTTTGTTGGAGGTTCTGGCCAAATTAGTGAGAAAATGATGGAGCAACTGGGAGACCGAGTGAAGCTAAGAAAACCAGTAATTCGTATTGACCAGTCAGGAGAAAATGTCATAGTGGAAACCTTGGATCATGACTTATATGAGGTAGTAAAATCCTTTACATGAAAGTAAATGCTTATGCTGAGATACTTAGGAAATTGTATTTTTTCTCTTTCAATTTCTCCAAAATCTTTTAAGAAAGTGTAAAGGAGATTAAGGCAGCTATGATAAAATGAGTATCACATTTTCATGTCATGTTGTAACTGATACTAATGGCAGAGTATAAAATGGTGTCTGAAAAGTGCTCTTGCTTTCCAAGTTTTAACAGAGGAGTCCAGACAGAGACTGAAGAATTCTTGTAATCCAGAAAATCTTCCCACTGGAGTGTTTTCAAGTGCTGGGGAAATAACAGCTGCCTGTCATTGAAATGGGTGGTTCTTTATATAATGCTTGTTTGTTTTCTTTTAGCAGCCCAGATTTTATGAAGGTTCAGTTGTGCAATTCTAGTGGTAAGGGCTAGAATTGCTTCAGAAGATATACCCCTTCATAAATGTCTGCCAGGATCCTCGTGGCAATATAAATATGATGGAGAAATGGAAGCATATTTGGCTTATTATGGTTTCTTTTCCAGAGCAAATATGTGATCAGTGCCATTCCCCCAGCTCTTGGTTTGAAGATTCATTTCAACCCACCTTTGCCCCCAATGAGAAATCAGTTGATCAACCGAATCCCGATGGGCTCAGTCATCAAGTGCATAGTGTACTACAAAGAAACCTTCTGGCGGAAAAAAGGTATTGAGCTTTAATGGAAGGGGATAGTAGCAGGTAGAGGGAGGGGAAGAGTATATGGCAACAGAGCACTCCATATTTTTAAGGGATATCAGACCTTAAAATGAGATTCTATACATTTCTATTACATTCTTGTCTTGCCATGATCAGGAATCTTGAGAGTCTGTGTGGAAGAAGAGTGGGTACAGAGCGGGGAGAAAAGGAACAGGCATGATGGGAGAGGACAAAGTGGGTTTATATCTGGTCCCTGTTGTTTTTGTTCTTTTTTTATTGTCCTCTCCTGTTCCTTCAGTGTCAGCTGAGTATGAGATGAGGCTCTCCCACTTCTACAGGGAGTAAGATAAAAATACAAATGGGACATGATGGACAGAAGTTTTATTCTGTCAATTAGCAGTCTGCAACAACTCTGCCTTGTGGATGCTTCAAACAGGATTCATTTAGGATGTTTTTACATAGATTTCTTCGTCTATATGTGCAATTCAGTGCTCCATTTATATGCTGAATGCTTCCACCTTCCTCTAATCTTGTTTGGAACTTACCTGAATCCAGGAGGACCTGCCCCTTAACTGTGTCTGTTCTCTGTTTAAAATAAAAGTCCAAAGCCCGATTTTGACATCTGTATCTGTCTACAAATATCATTTGCACTTTGTCTCTATGATATTGTAGCATCATCTTTAGTCAGGGAGCAATTCTAAGTTTTCTGTGTCTTGACATTTTTCTTTTTCTGCATTTTCATGTATTTCCGTATTATAATCACAAGATTAGAGAATGATTTGCCTATGGAGGGGCTGTGGATGTTCTGTGGACCAACATCCTGCTCAATACAGGACTGATTTAGATGAAGTTGTTTTTAACTTTTTGCAATTGAATTCTGAATATTTCAGAATCTCCAGAGCCTGATCCTGTTTTTAAATACCTGGTTCCTAACGTCTTTCCTCCATACAATCACCAGATTATTGTGGTACCATGATCATTGAAGATGAGGATGCTGCAATTGGTTTGACACTTGATGATACTAAGCCTGATGGGAGCTTTCCTGCCATAATAGGGTAAGAGACAAAGAAGACATCTGAGTAATATGTATTTATTTTGTCTTAGAGGAGACAGTTTAAATGGGAAACATGTTCCTTTGAAATGGAAAATTAGCAAAATACTCAGGTAAAGTATTGATATGCTCAACCTATGGTGAACATGCTCTATGTTTCTTTTTCCTTCAAAAAAGTTCTCCTTACAATTTATTTTATAAATTTCAAAATATTTGCCTTCCATCATACTTCTGGATCCTTGAGTGAAAATATGTCTTCTGGAATTATTTCTTTTTTGTTTTATTTTATTTTCCAGCTAGCCAGGGAATAAGTTCTATCCTCAAAAATTGCTTAATACCAAGCTTCACTTCTCACTGATATATGTCCAGATGTACTTAACTTAAGACATCAGAAAACAGCTCATAAAAATCTGCTAAACCAAACTGCAGACTTGTTTCCTGTATGGTGAGTTCTGCAAGCAAGGACCAGTGTGAGAGCTTGCATAGCACATACCATTACACACAGTGGTGAAATGAGTGTTTTACATAGTGACCCAAAAGCTAGTAACAGTGCTAAGTAATTGGAAGTGCAAGATCTAGAATTGTAAGGCATTTTAAATAATATGAGGTAGGTAATAACATAATAGAGGTTAATTGTTTGTTTGTGGTTTTCCTTTCTTGTAGTTTCATCCTTGCTCGGAAGTGTAGAAGACTGACATACCTCACAAAAGAAGAAAGGTAAAGGCAAATAGGCGAGCACGGGAGGCTTTCATAGAGTTGAAGCTTCTGTTTTAAATGATCAGAATGGGGAAAACAAAAAGCTTTCTTTCCAAAGAAGTTGACTGTGAAGCTGCAAGTGGAAAGTGAAAACATGATATCCTTATTTTAACATGGAGTAAATAGCTTTTTATTTAAATCATGTCAGAAGGAATTCTGAGGTTCCAGATAAACATTTTTAAAGTAATAGCTAGCCAAAGTGGAACAGTTTCTGTCATCTCAGAATTAGCTTTTTAAGTAAGCTTGCAGTCTGTGGATAATGGGCCTAAATGGATCTGTTAATATCTCAGTATCTTGAAATGAAAGAAGTTCTAGAGAAAATCAGAGAGTTCTAGAGAGTTGTGGTTTAGAGTTTCTTCAGTGTTGGCAGAAGTTGACAAGGCAGCTTTTCTTCAGCATTCCTGTGGGGGTCTCCAAAAAACAGTGTAGGTATCCTGAAATCATCTAGCATCTCATAAACACCAAATGGCATCTATGTGCCAACATACGAAAGGTATTTGGGCATCAGCAGGATTTAAGAACAAGTTCTGTTTCTGTAAAATGAAAGGAGGCTATAGCTGTTTTAAGGCACCGTGAAAGACAAGCTGCTTTGTGGGTGTTGAAAACATTAGCACAATTATCTGACTCTGTTGTTGCCTGTAGTTATGTGTTAAGGTGTAGAATTTTGAATGCGCTTTTTTTCTTTCCTTCTTTTTTTTTTTTGAGGCATAAACCTTAGACTGAGAATGTCTTTGAACGTCTTTTTTTCTGTAAGGAATGTTATAAACTATGCTTGGTTTGATACTCTATAGATGTAGCTCAGCCTAGAGACTGGAAATGCTGCATTAAACTACAGTTCCTCCCCTGTACACAAGGATGAGTGTCCTTCCAGGGGAAACTGGAGTCCAGGAGAAGGTGGAGTGTGAACCTGAATGTTATCCCAGCGTACATCCAGGATGCATCCAGTTTATGTGGCTTAGCTAAGGACATTTGCAGGGTAGAACCTCTTCTGACTGCATCTTCTTGGGTCAGTGCAGAGGAGCAGGGTGGGACAGCTCTCTGGTGAAATGCTGGGCTCTCCCTTTATCCCATTATCACGTGGATGCAGTCTTCAAAGTTCTTGTATATGAGGAGTGAGATCTAGAGTTTGTGGCAGCAATTTCAAATCATTATCTGGAGCAACAGCTAGAAGAGGAGATGGAAGCTATTTTGCAATCTGACCCAGACTTAAGGGAGTGAAACACATCTCTGCCTTCTACCTGGTGTTCCCAGGCCAGAAACCAAAGAGTAATTGGAGTGCTTAGGTGCTTAGGTAGGACCCTAGCTTTCAAAGTTGTGCGATGGAGGTAGCAGCTTCGTGCACTGTTGTGCTGTTTCTGAGGCCCTTTAGAGGGTGTGCGACTCGCACCTGGAGAAAGGGCAGTGCGCAGGCAGATCTCCAGGGGAACTCCCCACCCTTGTCATGAGGCTAAGAAGAGCAGAAGTATCACAAGGTGATGCTCCTATTCCCATGAGCTCCGTGGTGTGACCAGCCTTCCAGAAAGCAGAAGGCAGTGGCATTTGTGAGGGGTGGTGGACAGTTTTAACAGGGCATTTTGCTGGAAAGCCCTGTTGAAATTACTCCATTTGGTTCAGACACTGTTGGGAGTGCTGGCAGTCTGCAGGTCACAGGGGCCACTGCACCGCTATGGGTATGGCTGAGCTGCTGCAGAGGTGTGGTGCTTCGTATTAGAGCATAGTTATGGATTTCTGGTAAGATTATATAGCTCTAAGTGTAGCCTGTACAACTAGAAAGTTGAGGCTGATGTATTTCTGCTATGCCTTGTGCCCACCACAGCCTTCAGCACAGGATGTCCTTCCGAAAATTAATCAAATAAAAGTCTTTCTGTCTTTCTGGTCTTGTGTTTGCATGTTTGCTTTTCATAATTGTTAACTCATGTGTCATCTTCATCTTGGTCTGTTTGAGAAGTAATGCAGTGCAGCTAACAATAAACAGAAAGACCCAACAGCCTGGAGGAACAAACTTAATTGCATTCAGAATTCGATACAGAGTAAAGTATGTTCTTGGATCTGTAGTCTCATATACTAAAGCTGGGTGAGATTTTACAGATATATACAGCAGTAATTCTCTGTGAGCCGCAGACTGTCAATGCCTATCTTTCGTAGGAACAAATCATAATTTAGACTATTAAGAGAAAAAGTACAAAGCTTCACTTCTTTCTTTTCCTGACTGCCTTGAAGATATTTGGGTAAGACTGTAGGCAGTTAAAGGTGTGTGGAAGGGATGGCTTTTGTAACTGACACTTCTACAACACAAGATTTTATTGAATAATAGAGTTGTTTCTGAAGTGATCTGGTCCAGAGCAATTAGGATGGATTGAGGATTGGAACCTCAAGCTTAAGCAGACATTAATACGTGTTTTCTCAAATGAAAGCATATTAGGAATGCAACATTGGCTTTCTTTTTCCTTCACTGAAATCTTTCTTGCTTCTCTTCTTTTAGGAAGAAGCAGCTGTGTGAGCTCTATGCAAGGGTTCTGGGATCAGAGGATGCTTTACATGTAAGAACAAAACGTAAACCACAGTATCTTTAGTCAGACTTGTTGAAATGGGGAATGACAGAGTGACTCTGGAAGGCACTTATATTCTGGCACAGGGCTGCCTAGCATTTTGGAAAGGTACCTGCTGCTGCAATGCTTGTTGTTTCTGTAGAGAAGCAGAGAGGATGTTGTGCCCAATGTCATGTTGTATTTGACAGTGAGAGCAAGAACAGTCTTAAGCAATTAAACCAATTAAAAACACAGACATAGTATTCCAGTGTTGAGGGTAACATTCACAGTGGTTACTAATATGCCTTAAATTTCAGTTGTCTTCAGATGCAACAGGCTTGTCATTCCCTACCAATCTGTGTCTGGCAAGAGAAGTTTCTTCTCTTGCAAATTGCTGAGATTCATTGCTGCACACGGTTTTCTTTTTGTCTTTGCTTGTCTTCCCTGTAATGGTAAATAACTGACGGGATTCGTGGGTTGCCATGCTTGATTTATGTCTGTTATCCCTTAAGGGCAGTTTAAAATGAGTTAAGTGTCATAGATATGAGTTTGAAGATCAGGTCATGGTAAACATAGCAGCAAAACTTTCTAAGTGCCATACTTTGCATTTTTAAATAATATGTATTTATATCCGGTGTGCATAGTATGAGTATTACATCTGTTTATACCAGAGGTTAGCTTCATTTTACAAGGTTTAAAGCATAAATTTATATTGACAGATTGAGTTTTTTTTCTATAATCTCCATATTAGTTTGTTTACAAAAAATAGCTAGCTATGTCTAAGATGTATTTTATCTGATCCATGCTATGTTAAGAAACTTGTCAAGTGTTCATTTTGTCAGACATTGTCATGTAACAAATGGCAAGTTTATTCTTCACTGCTGTCTACTCAGTTCTTCTGTTAGTTTCCTTAGGATTTTGTGCTGCTTCTGAGTGAATTGATCTCTTCTTACAGCCAGTGCATTATGAAGAGAAGAATTGGTGTGAAGAGCAGTATTCTGGAGGCTGCTACACAGCGTACTTCCCACCAGGCATAATGACTCAGTATGGAAGGTACAATGTCCATTAATGGTGGACTTCAGTGTAGTAAGATAAGACCTAGTTAATAAACAACCTCAGAAAGGGTTGTGATCTTATGTGGCTCTACTGGCATTATGCCTTTAAAATCATTTTTAAAAAAAATAAATATAATAGCTTATCAATTGTCTCCACTGCCCTTTATGATGGATGAATGCATGATGTTAATGTTATTTTTCTACTTCTGTTATTCTGTGAATGCAACTGAGTAGATTATTGAAAGAGAGTGTTAAAGTCTTTATAATCTGTTTACAAAACAGTCTTTTGATATTTGAGATCACCGTTACCTTTTCCAGCACTTCTTTATTTGGTATTTTGTAAATACTGATAGAGAACTAAATCCTGACAGTTTTGAGCTAGTCCTGAACTAAGTGCACTGACAGTTATGTATGACCTCTCTGGACTGTTTCTCCCAGTAGTTAAAGTTTACTTCATTAGTCACTGTGCCATTGTCTACGGGGCCTCTCATGCATATGTTTTCATGAAAATTGGATTTACCAAAAAGGAAAAAGGTTTACTGCTCAGATTGTCTTAAGAGTTTTTAATGCAGTGCCATAGACCTCCTTGGAGTTTGTCTTCACAATTTAGAAAGAACTGAAAGCAGTTAAATTAAGATTCCTTAGTGGTTAAAGTAGTTCTTATGATACTAATTGTTGCAAGTTCTGTCAAAAATACATCACAATACAAGACAATAAAGAGTAAGAAATAAAAGAGCACCATTTTTTTTTCTTGTTACTTGGATATCATGAGACTATACTTTAAGGTGTTACACTGTGGAGCCTGGAATGCTGGTGACGATTGGGATTGGTTTTTGGGATGCTTGCTAAACTAAGTTACTGTCCCTAAGTGCTCATTATTATTTGAAACATTTTTATTATGAGGATTTTAGTCATCCTTCTGGATGTGGATTGTGTAACTTATTGTTTGTCCCTCTCAAGGATTCTTCGGCAGCCCTTTGACAGGATCTATTTTGCTGGCACGGAGACAGCTACGGAATGGAGTGGATACATGGAGGGGGCCGTACAAGCTGGAGAGAGAGCAGCCAGAGAGGTACAAGCGAAAACAAAAGGCACTGTCAAGTGTCCTGTGTAAATTGGTTAGAGGCCAAATGGGGACTGAGCATTGCCAGCTTTTGGCTTTCCAAAATCTTGATGCAAATACCTGAAAACGTAACAGGCTTCTAAAAGAATTACGGTTTCACATTTATATTTGGAGTATTTAGGCTGTACTCTGGCTAGTTTGTCCAAGGCTTCTCTGTTTCCTAGAATTAAATCCTTTTTTTCTTTAATGGAAAGATGCTCACCTAGTCTTTTTTGGTTTTTGTCCCAGAAATGAGTATGTTATCATACTGAGAGGTCATGGCAGTTAGCCTCATTCCTAACAGCTCAGTTCTGATGGTATGGAGACCAAGCAAGTTGCTTCCTCAAACATTTGCAAGCATTAGCTTTGATTTATTGTCTTGTATAGATAGTTCTTGTACAAAAACTTATCTTACTTGATAAGATGGACTAGTTCCTCAAATATATTTTATAAATGTTTCTGCAGCAGCAAGAGAAATCTCTTAGGCCTGCTGTGCAAGCCTAAGCGGAGTATTTGGCAAATGAGCCTTACTGGTAGAAAAAAAGTGTTGTTTTCCTTTATGTTCATTTATTTGTGAGAGTTCACTGTTTTTAGATAGAAGACTTGACAGCATTTCTGAATCTTATCTAAAATGAAAGTCCATCTTAAAAGAATTAAAACCTACTTAAATCTACAAGGAAGTGGAATCTGAAAGAAAAAAATGGTGTCTTCATTTAATTCACTTAAAAAAAAACTTTAAAAATTAAATTAATTAAAATACATCATTAAAAAATTCATCATCATTATCGTATCAAGTTATCTTTGCTTTCCTCTTCACCTCTGGTATCTCTAATCCTAAAGTAGTTACTTTCACATTGTGAAGATTTTCTTTTTAATATTACTTTTATCCGGCTGAAAATGAGGTTCTGTCATCCCTCACATGCTCTTGTTCCTCTTCTAACACCATGGTAGAATTTGCAAAACAAATGACTCCTAGCTTCCCATATAGACTGCCCATCAATAGCTGCTTGATACACACCTCTCTCTGCCATGAGTGTGTACTTAGGCATTCTCACGTTACCTCCTTATTCCATTTCTGACATTTAATATTCACTGAATAATTTATCATGGAGAGGGTTTTCTTTTTCTTTTTTTTTCTTTTTTTTTTTCTTCACTTTCCTCTAAGAGGGAAGTTTTTGTTTTCCTCTGTAGGTAACTAACTATCAGGCCTCCCCAGAAATGACTTGTGCAAAGATCAGGTTTTCGTTAAAATTTTAACAGATTTATTTGTGCAGTTATCTTCACCGAGACAGTAGTATTGTAAAGCAAAAATTGGAACCCAAACCTTTTCTCTCCTTTAGGAGAATGAATGATTACCTACTAATGAAGTGTTATTTATTTCAGATACTGTTTGCTATGAGGAAAATCCCAGACAGTGAAATTTGGAAGCCAGAACCTGAATCAACTGTAAGTCTTTCTGCAGTTTACAATGATTATTTTTTCTTTGATGCTGCTGATGGGATAAAATTATGTTGGCTTGTTTTCAGTTAGATTCCCTAAAGCAAACCACCACAGTCTTTCCCTTTCTCACCAACACTACTCCTTCTCAAACAGAAACATGAAGGAAGCCCAGAGAGGACATCGATCTACTGATTCACTAAGAGAGAATCAAAAAGAATTGCCCTTTCTAACCAATCTATGAATCCTACCCATACGCCTCTTTCTTATGAATGAGAAGAAAATTCTGAGGCCTTGTACTTTTTGATAACATAAAATGTTTCAGCCCCTTCCACTCCCCCCTTTTTTTTTTCCTGTTGCAAGATATTTATATTACCTTAGCAATGATTCTCTTCCTACAGGATGTGCCAGCTCTGCCCATCACTACAACCTTTTGGGAGAGGAACTTGCCATCTATACCAGGACTGATAAAGCTGATTGGATTTTCTACTTTCTTCACCTCTGTGGCAACTGCAGGGCTATTTGCCTACAAAAAAGGACTTCTGGTTCGAAACTGAAAAAGGTGCCAAACAAAGCCTCACACTTTATGTTTTCTTTTTTGTAGAGTTTTTTTTTTTTGACATGTACTTTCCCATCTCCAGAATGAGATCATGCCTGGAGAAGAGGAGAAAATAGTAGAGAGAAAATGCTAGAAGGGAGTTATAAATCAAGGGGGATCTAAACTGAAAAAGAACCCCTTGAATCCAAGTCTACTTCTAATTTTTTGTTGTTGAATTTCTAAGAAACCCTGTCAAGCATTATCATCTTGAGGTTTTTAATCCATATATCAGAACAGAAATGACAAAATACCTCAATAAAGCCTGTTCTGTTGTGATTTCCAGTCATTTTTACAATTCCATCAGAAACAGACCCTGAACTTCATAGTCTTCATAGCCATGTCTGTATCTAGGTATAAACAAAGCATTTCTACCTGTTACCTCTGAGAGAAAAAAAAAAAAAAGAATCCATATCTTCAGGAATAATGGATTAGTTCATGCAAGTTGCTGGTAGCATTTTTTTTACCCAAAATATCTGAAAAACCCAGGCAACACTTAAAGAACTGGTGAGAATTCCTTTTGAAATGGTGGTCTAAATTGGTCCATCTAAACCCTGCAAGTATAGCCGTAGTTTATTAGCCTCTCCAAAGGCATAGTTTTCCCACAATGAGTTAAAGAAAATGTCTTTACTATCTTTGATATCAGAGTTGAATTTCAGGCTCCCCAGCTGTGCTCACGCTGCCTGCAAGGGCAGAGCTCAAGTGTCCATGTGTTGCATCTCATCTTCCCTGCCCAAGGAACTGGCAGGCTGCAGACCACAGCCAGCAGGTAAAGCTGAGCAGCGTGACAGGTTCATGTGTGGCCTGGGAGCCTTGTGTTAATATGAGGGTACAGATGGAGCTTTTAGAGCACCTTTTACCATGTCTGATGCTTCTATGGCTGTACGGTTTCACCTCTAAGTTGTTGAAAGATATCAAGGAAACAAATTAACCTTTGCTTACCCCAGGAAGCTGCAACATAGGCCATAAAATCTCTTTTGTATCATTTTCTTATCTCTTTTTTTTTTTTTTTCATTTACTTAGCTTTAGACTTTGAACACCTTGAGGCAAGTACCCTTGCCTGGTAGGGTACAGCGAGCTTAAAAATAATCTTTAGCATGATAAATAGTAACTTTATGTCTCAACACTTGCTTAATGCTGAACACAACTTAATTCAGCACTTTGATTCAGAACTTTAGTCTTTCTTAACAAAATCAATGTGATTAGTACTTCCAGTTCAGCCTGCTGTGCTGTACTGTGCTGACTGTGCACCTTTGATAGCCAATCAAGGGTAAATATGACAGGGAATCAAACTGAACCATGGATGGGGTAGTCATCTACAGCTGCTTTTGCCCTCCCAGATTTGGTATCTTTCAAACACTGTAAACAAAATAAAAAAATCTCCCCCAACTTATGTGCCTGTCTGCAAGCTTCACTGAAACATTTTGTTCTGCTTTTTTATTAACAGCAGGTTATCCTACTGTTTTATATCTGCAAGGCATAACAGGAATTCACAGGTATAACTGAGAGCAGAGTTGATCCAGTGCAAATGGAGTTGGAGAAAATTTACAAAGCTGGAATTTTCCTGAGCCCATCCACTCCACTTTTGTCTTTAGCCAGTGATGATTTCTATATGAAGAAATTACACTGAGTGGTTAAAAGAAACAAACATACTAAGGAGAGAAGTATAATAACAATATGTTCGGTGACTGGGGTGAACAGATGGCAGAGGAATTGTATCATCACTCGCATAGAGACTTTTGGGGATAGCTACTGATCTCCTTGTTCAGCCTGAGTAGCACTTTACTCTCCAAATGGTCCCATGGAAATCTACTAAACTACTTATAAATCTGTAATATTTGTGAGTAGTGCATCAGGTTGTGGCCCTTAGATTTCATTCTTTTAAACTTGATGTGCCAGTTGAAAATCTTTCTGTAGCAGCGGCTTGGATTTTATCACAAAAGAGTATCCTCATAACAACCTTTTAAAATGCATCAGGGAACCTTTCAGACATAAAGATCCCTAAATCAGAAGAACAGTGCACATCGTCTTTCTCATTATGTCACACAGATCAGTAATTGGCTGGAACACTTGACTACCCTAGAAAGCATCTGAAGTACTTGTACGTGGTCTTTCTCGCTGCGATTTATGTATTGAAAGAATTGAGAACACGAAGCTGAATAGGAACTGTACAAGCTCAGAGCTATTGCAGTTTAGATAATTCTCAGGAGAAAAATGGGCATAAGAACCTAAATTTGGGAAAAATTGAACTTTTGATCTAATGTTTGTAAGTTTTAGGCCATGCATACATACTTGTGTAATACATATGTACGCATAGAGACCTGCGGCATTTGCAGAATGGCTTCTCTGCAAAACTACTTCAAATTCAAGTCCCACTTCTGCCCTAGAAATACTCTGCAGGTTTGGAAAGGGAAGCAAACCCTTGAGACTGATAAAGACAGGATGCATTTATTCATGTCTGAAATGTATCTGTCTTTGTGGTTTTTTGCTCCTGAATCTGGAAGAGTTTTTTTGTTTAACAAGAAAATGCTCTGTGCCAGAGAAGAAAGCCAAGGAAAAATAGAATATAAGCACAAATAGCCAACTCATAAGCAGAGCTTTTCATGAATTTCTTCAAAGATTTTAATTCTTTTTGTGGACTCCTTAAGTATTAGGAATTCTCTCTAAATCTACAGCAATGTCTCTTTAGAATTATGCTGTGGAGTCTATGACCACTGTTATTAAAAGCTAGTGTTTGCTCTTGTTTTCTCAATGTCTTTCAAATAGAAGGAAAATATGACACTTTTTATACGTGTATGCCAGTGTGCTAAGTGAACTGATGAATGTAGGTGGATAATTGAAAATCCTTTTCTGTGGGTAGAGGAAATTGTCAGCACTGGTTTACTTTTAAAAATCATTTAATAGTGAACCTTCAAAGAGATAAATTTGGTCTGATTTAACAGGCATTCAGCAGTGCCCTGTTCATAAGTTATTAATACGTTTGATGAGATGTCAGTTGACTGTCATGAAAAAAATCAGCTGTTTTCCAATGTCCAAAAATGCATTATAGAAACAACCATAGAAATTATCTTTTTCTGATGTGAATTGATTTGTGTAATCGTGTGTATTTCTAAAGGTCTTAATTTGCTGTAAAAGATGTTTCACTTGCTTGTACTCTGTTCCAATAGCAATTATATATTGCAGAAAATATCAGGTCTTACTGAGAAAATCTGTGTTAACCAAAGTACTTGAGGGCTACTTGTATAAATTACTCAACAGTAACAAGGGAGGAAGCATTCTGAGTCAACCCAACATACTGATTTGTTCCTTAAATGGCACTTTTTTTTTTTCTCACTGCAGATCTTGGTTCCAGCTAGCACATCCATTGTCAAGAAGACAAAGACATTAATTACACTTAAAAGTACATGTAAGCATTGTCCATAATTGGATCAGAAGGCAAGAGGCTGTTATTGAATAATCTTGCTGTTTGTTCAGTGGGACTATGATATTACTTAAGTGAGCTTTACCAAAGTGCAAAGCTCTTAAGATCTGGGTTTTATTTGTTTGTTTGAGATATGAAAGAAAATTGTATTTGAGGAAGGAGGAGTTCAATGTCGCACCGGCTGCTTTGGTACAAAAGGAAGTCAATATTAAATGACAACACAAGTGCCAGGATTTTCAGACAAGAACCAAATGCACTTAAAATGCAGATTACAAGTGCCCCCAAATACACTTTTAAACCGACTAACATTCCATTTTATATCTTCACTTTGACCACCTCGGTCTCACAGTCTGTAGTCTATTCTTCAATAGAGATTAAAAACAAGATGGCCAAAGTGGTCTTGCTTTCAGAGGATCTCTACAGTTGAATCATTTATGCGTTGTCATAGACTGCAGCTTTTAGTGTGTGTGTGTCCTGTGTACAAGTACAGGTCAGTGTTAAGTGGTGCCTGCCTCTGTGCTTTGGAAAAAGAAATGTGACTTCACTTTGCAAGATTATATATGCTGTGTGCGTGATGAATTTGTGCCTTTTATAACTGTAGCATTTCTCAAGTGCCTCTGTGGTGACCGTCTCCCTTGTTTTTCTTCGTAAGTTCCCTTTTCAAGGCTCTGCAGGTATTTTTATCTGACAGCTGTGAAACTTTTTTTAACCTTAATTAGAATCAATAAATATTGTCATGTCATAATATTGTTTGAGGCTTTTCTTTTGTGAAACTAAAACCTGCTCTCTGATTTGGTTATGATAGTATTATTTAGTAACACAACATCTCACATTTCCTACTGATACCCATTACAAATTTTCAGCTTTTCTCTATAAATGATCACAGCTCTGTAAAGAAAAAAAAGTATATTCAGCAATAATTATTTTTAACATATAGCTAACTGTCTTAGCTGTAGGAAATTATTATTATTCACAGTATTAGTAGGCTTAGAATATCTGAACATGTGGAAGAACCAGTTCTTGTACCAAAGAATACAGTGTAAACATATGAGACCTGAAAGGAAAGAGACAGTAACATCGACCCATTTTCATCCAGCAGCTCTATCTCAGTGCTAGAAATATAATCCACCTCTCCCTAGTCCCAGCTCAGCATCTCATTTAAGAGAAAATGTGTGAAAGAGAAAATACATGTCTAGTTACTGTAATCAAAGGTGACACGTGGCTGTAATTGAAAAACATATCTGACCTTGGGAAGGAATATGTTTTGCACAACCATCATCTGTAAATACCAGCAAAACCCTAACCATCCCTATAAAAAAAATGATCAAAAGCATACAGTGCTCTTACTACTCAGGAGTGATAAAGGAATACAAATACTATGAAAGCAAATATCTTCAGCTAATCCTTTTTTTATACTCTGCATGTCCTCCAAGAAACATGTCATACGCAGCAATGCATTTTGAAGACCTTCAGAACAGCTAACAACAGGTAATGCCTGTAAAAGGCTGCTGCGCTATGTCAAATTGAAAGTAGTCTGTAGCCTTTTGCTCAGATATATTCTGTTTCATCCCAGAGGAGATGCTGATTCTCTTTTTACAAAGCTTTCAGAGTACATGCCAAAGAGATGATGTCAGCTAGGGTAACACATGATTATTTCTAGCAGTCTAGTTTAGATTTGGACACCTTAATGCAGTAGAAATACATTTGTATGAAACCTGCACTAATGATAGGATTCTAAATACTAATGATGTGATTTCATGAGAAGCCAATTAAAAATCCCACTCAAGTGTTTAGAATAGAATAGAGCAGCTATGTGTTTGTAACTGCTAAGTCATCCCTGCAGAGAGGGACCTGGGTGTCATGGTGAATGACAAGTTGACCGTGAGGCAGCAGTGTGCCCTGATGGCCAAGAAGGCCAGTGGGATCCTGGGGTGCATTAACAAGAGTCTCTCCAGCAGGTCGAGAGAGGTGATCGTCCCCCTCTACTCAGCCCTGGTGAGGCCACACCTGGAGTACTGTGTCCAG